>CM072151.1:20175306-20674269 GCA_036850595.1 Rhyacichthys aspro
TCCTCATGCAGCTGTAAACAAACACAGGTGATAAGAAAACTAGACTGAAATCGTTACGTTTGATGACTGAATTTATACATTTAGACTTACAACTTCAGAATCTCAGCTCTGAGCTCCTTATCTTCGACAGTGGTAACCCATTTCTCACTAGCCTTCTTCACCTTCTCTATAAAGGGCTTGGTAAACATCGTCAAGGCGGCGCAGCAGCGACACAGCCCATACTCATCGGCCTCCTCCTGCTGCGGGGAGTAAGGCACGGGCAGGCGGGACAACTGCTTGTGCAGGGCAGACAGAGCCAGGCCCAGAGAGACTGCCTGCCCCGCATCCAGACGGAGCACAACTGTGACAGAACATGTGGCTTGGGGTAAGTGACAACAGTGTACAACAGAGGGCGCCACATACCAGCAGTTTGCATTTGAACTAACCAGCTACTTATTAAAGACTGCATTTGACTGCATTTACTCCTGCTGCAGATGTTTGCCAATAAATAAACCAAAGAAAAGAAAAAGAAAAGTGAAATCTTCTCTAAATGAATGTCTTCATGTATGTACTGTATTTTACATTGCTCATGTGTTTATGTTTTTTAGAGGTCAAGTCAGGTCAGTTCAATTCAAAGTTAGTCAAACATGAAGTGAGAAATTGTGTCCAATGCAGCACACTTTTAATTCTTTATTATCTTTAGATTCTTTGTTGATTTTATACCTCTTCAATAAAATAAGCTACATTAGAAGTTATATATTGTCAGGTCTGTTGTTGTTAGGTCTGGTTGGCCATAATGATCATGTGACCACCACAGTATTACCTGTTTGAAGATGTGGAGCCAGAGTTATGATTGTTTCAGAAATTGCCCCAGGGTCAGTGTCTTCGATCAGTCCCAGCAGACTGTGTAAAAGCTTTTTTGGGCTGCAAGTCTGAACAACAAACCGTCATCATGTTTTTTTTTTTGGTTTTTATTTCTGAATCACTTCTATAAATAGGCCTGTACTTACCCTGGTCAGATGTGTGATCACCGTTTGGCAGTCATTACTATTTTTTTCTCTTTGAACCACTCGACAGAGCAGAGGTGACAGGAGAACACAGCCCATATACTTCACAATCGCCTGAGTGTAAAGAAAAAAAAAATGAGTATGAGTTAAACCGAAAGACAAAGTGTGTCTTGCTTTATTAGTGTGTCTTGCTTTATTAGTGATAATATCACTAATAAATAATCACCAATGTGACCAGTCGTTAACATTTTTCATCCTCATTTGCCATATTTAATATATCATAACATATCTGCATGATGGATATTACATTTCTATACCTAGTATCTAGTATTTGTTTTATTGAGTATTGACCAGAGTTGACAATACTCTGGTCAACACAATAACAAAACTCATCCACTCAGGGGCATAGTCAGCCTTTTTTTGTTGTTAAAGATGGTTTCTTGACTAAGCTTGTCAAGAAATCATAAAAATATTCTTTTTATTCTGTTCTACCTTTATACAACCCAAGAACTTAAACTTTCCTTGTACTTACAGTCTTTAATATTGGAAATTAGTCCAGAGACTTGTGTTTCTTTTATTTTCTAAATAATTCTAATATCATGTAGCTCTGTTTAAAGTTAAAAATTGACTGACCATACATATTTAGTCTCCCTACTTCTTCTTCTGAACAATTCCCTTAAACTGCAATAGCATGTTTCAGGTGTTTACACTTTTCATATACAATTGGACAACCATAACTGGACAACCATAACCCTAAACCAAATATAAAAAGCATCAATATGACTAGAAAAGCTTTATAACTTGATTTAAAAAAAAACTACTATGCCCAATCTCAAGTTTAAATATTGCATCCTCATTATATTTAACATAAAATGTATATCTAGATGTATTTTTCATCAGTCGCCCTCAGTAGGAGATAACACATTTCTAAAAGACTAAAACTTGGCGAGATGGGACAACCAGGGGCACTTAGAGGAGGACTGCACTGAGGAGGGTTATCAGTGGAGCGAGAAATCTGACCGAATATCTGCTTGTTTTCTTTCTTACACCTCGGGGTCATGAGGTCAGCAGGCCCAGAGTCGTGACTGACTGTGTTAATGTTAAGTACAGTGAGGTAGCTGGGAGGGTACAGTATGACTTTCAGTTTTGTTTGACAGATTAACACTGTTTCCACAAGAGATATTTGTGCTTAGACAAGCAAACAGCTCTGTATTGATTGGAGGTACATAGTATGAGGACATTTCACTCATTCAGGCGTAGTTAAGGATCAACCAGTTAGAATAATTGCTTAAAAACAAATCAAAACTCTACAGTGAAAAATATTAACCATTAGTCAGTCTTTCATAGCAGTAAGGCCATGATTAATTATGTTTTGGAAAACAAAATGTGGGAAGCTTCCTTGTTGATCTTTGAATTGACCCTTTGCAAATAAAGTCATCAAAAAAATATGATACAAAAGAGGCAGTGTTAATCATTTATATGAGTGTTGAAGTGAAAATTACCTGGTTTTTGTCATCCTGAAGAAACGTAAGCAGCTGTGCACTTTGACCTTGAGAGAGACAGGCAGATCCAATCCTCATAAAATCTTGGTAGTCCTCTTGCTTCAGATCGTCCTCTGGAGTGGCTCTCTGAAACAGTTTACAGTCAAAATGTTTGTCATAAAAACATTAGCATCATTATTTGAAACCATGTTTTCAAGTCGATGCACTTTGCACTTGCACTCAGCACTGCAACATCTCAGCACCTGTTGTACGTATGAGTGTTATATTTATATATATTTTATTTGTAACACTGAATCTCTGCTTTAATTGCCCTCTAAGTTTTTATTTTTTTTATTAAGGCCATTTTAATACCTCATTTGGACTGTCTGTTTACATATAGGCCCTTTATTAAATTTAAGCCAAAATCTGGGCTGTCTATTCCCCAAAAGGATGCAACTGGCAACCACATTTCCAAATGCATGAATTGTCAAATCAAATATCATGTTCGTTTTCTAAAAAAAGTCCAACAAAACACTTGAAAAAGTAAACTGAAAATAGTAAACAAAGGCAGCCTTAGTTAAATATAGACTGTGTCATTTGAGAGTAGAAAAGTAACAGCTGGATAAATCCACTCCAATGCTGGGCCACTTTGTTAAATTGCTAACATCCCAGTAATCAAAGTGATTCTGAATGGACTGAGTTGTCTGCTAGCATATGTCTGTCATGAGCTGTATTATACCAGCGAACAATTGTGTTGACTTACCCATCTCTGGATCATGTCATTCACCTGAGCCTCATTCATCTTTAGTGCGCACTCACACACAATCCTATTAAAGGTTTTTTTTTATTTTCAACCTATAACCGAACAATAGAATCAGCTAAATATCATTCCCAAACCAGTGTCCATCCAATGTATGATGTCTCCAGAGACACAGACGAGATTCAGTGTGGACGAACCCCGAGCTAAACCTCTTATGTGTCTTTGTGCTTCATGTGTAATAGGATTAAACCAGAGCACTTCTATGTGGCCAAAGGAAATACTGAACTGTCTGGAAGGATCTACAGCACTCTCAGTACTCCTCATTACACAGGAAGCAAAAATGTATACATTTTGTAAGTTATTGGACCCAATGCAGGGGATAGTCCATGTTGTTTAATATAGCATATATCCTGTTTATCCTTCAACCAGAGTCTGCAAACTAATACCTATAGTTGAACCAGCACATTGCAAGTTATCTCTTTTTCTGAAACTGCCCCCAACAAACTGCTGCATAAAAAACTGACTTAGTCATTACTGCTGATAAAACATTTGCAGAAGTTTATTGTTTACATAAAAACTTAGAAAATGTAGAAAATATATAATAGAAGCTTTCTACTGGAGCTTTACAGTATGGGGAGTGTGATCTTAACTCTGCAGTGCTGTGCTGATTGGACAATAGATATCCCTTACTCTAGCAAAAACAAGAACAGGTAGGAAAAACATAAAATAAAATGATGTCATATTTCCAATAACATAGCTAGCATTAAGCAACAGCTGTTTCCTGTTTGGGGTTACACGACTCCCACTTTGTGAAATAAAATACTGCATTTATTGTCTACATTCTGTAAAACACAAGCAGGGTTTTTGTCATTTAATATTGAATCCTGCAAAATCTTGAAAATAAGCAGTGCTCTCTTTTATAATATTAACTGTTTGCTCTGTGCAGCTGTTTGTTTTTCACTTTCTGTTTGGTTATGTTGCACGTTTGAATAAATGCAGTATCAATATTAGTGCATTAAGCACAGTCACCATTAAGGAGGCAGCTCTTTTGTCCATTAGCTTTGTGTTGTAAATGATAAAGCTAATTAATAGCCCCCCTCTGCTCTTCTCTTCCGCCTCTTCTTAGTAAAACCACCCTATTCTTGGCATGTGTGAACACAAATAAATCGGAAATTCCACTGACTTAATTTGCATGTGCACAGACCATAGAGGAGCCTGGGTAGACTTACGGGTAGACTTCCAGCACAATGGTAGCTCAGCACTCCATTTAGTGGTACATTACTACAACAAACAATAGAGCCAAGTGATTGCTACTTCCTTTGGTTTTGTAGTTTTGTTTGTAACTCTTACGTGTAATTTTTAAGAGTTCTGTGTTCTCAGTTTTGTAGTATACTATCTTGGAAGTGTTTTTGTTTTTAATTTTTGTCACACTGTCACAGGTTCTCATGGCGACATATTAGATGTAGAACCACCATTTTTTCTTGTTTCAGTCACATCATTTTCTGACATAACACACTTTTTGAACTTTTGAGTGACAGAGTATACAGGTGATTTGACCTGCGGACTGCTGCGTGAATCACTTAATTAAAAAAATGAACGCCCACGTATTATGTGCTAGTTGTAATTACACTGAAAAAGCCTGTTGTATAGATTGGTGCAGGATAGAAATCCTTTTTCATGATTACCTAATGACAGCGTATTGCTCTTCTGTTTCAGCACAAAGGCCTCAAAGGGCTGGCTCATCTTTTGGCCCCCGGCGTTTGCAGAGTGGGTGTAATATAATAGAAGTACAATCAGTGACTTCCTGCTGCAGCTGGACGGCCTCAGTAAAGGTGCAGCCTGAGTCCTGATTTGAAAATGAACGGGGAGAGGAGCGTGTTTGAACGGTGGGATTTGGACAACGACCGCTGCTCTGGTTTGCTCTCTCAGTATTGCTGCGTGATGAAAAGCTCAAACAAAAGCCACAAAGTAAATACATGACACAGACTGCGGCTCATCCCTGATTTTGTCATTCGTAATTGAAGACTGATGAAGGTTTGTTTACATGGTACATCAAGGTGCTCATATTCTCTCATACAACCTTCTAAAAGCATAATCAAAATACACTTTGATTACAAGTACATAAAGCTCTGTTCATAGTATATTACATTCCTTGTTTTTGTATTGGTTAACACAAAAATAACTGTCCATTTCGGCTAAACTATAAGCTTGTTAATTAAATGTGCTCACACAATAATCAAGGTAACGTTATGATTTATAGCAGTAAGACCTTTCTACCTCTGGAGGGCACTGTTTGACTTACAGGCTGTAAACCAAAACCATGAATCCACTACAATCACTAGTTAAAAAAAAGATTTACTTTCTTAACAATCATGTGTTTGTATTACAAATATGACAAAACATATTCAGAAATGTAGAATATTTATTTATCAATCAAACTTCAGTTACGTATAAATGTGAACCTGTTAGAAGTTATAATGATTTGGTAATAGTATACTATTATTAGTATTTTTTTTGTAGCCCACTGTGTACTTCTTGAATGCTTTTTGTTATGTTTTCCTGGCATTTCCATGTGCCTGTATCCTTGTAGATCACCTGAAAAGAAACTTTGACAGTTTTTGACCCACTGATGCACTCCCACGTTTTGTTTTGGTTTTTTTTTAGATTGTCATTCAGACTGCCCCTATTTTTCAACAGAAAGGGTAAAGGTACATTCTTTTGCAAATAATAAGAACACACAGATCACAAGGTCAAGCAGCGCAAATATCTATCAAGAACAAAACTATATATATATATATAAAAAATGACATATTTACAGCCATTCAAAACATGAAACCTGTGACAGTCCTTCTGTCTGCTTCTTCATACTTTACGTTTCATGCTTCTTCTGTATTATACTAACAACTCACACATATACACTCATAAGTTGCTATTGTATAATAATAACTGTATTTTAAATATAGTGTTTGCTTTAACTTTTTATAGCCATACACTATAATGCTAATGTTTGAGATTTTTTGATTCAGCTGCATAGTGAGCACATTACAATAGAAATATACCAATAACATACCAAAGACTGGTTACAGGATCTATTCTGAAAAAGGCTTATTTTGAATAGGTGAGGTTACAGTAGTACACAGTAGCACTCACAGGCGTGTCCTTGGCCACTGATATCAAATGTCCATTTATATTTAATTGCTGAGACCCAAGAACACAATTGTGTGACTGTGTGATCGAGGATTGTCTTAAATGAGTAAAAAACAAACAGCAGCTGATCATTTTAGAAGTTTAAAACTATAATATTAACCTCATAGATATAGATTTGAATTGTTGTTTGATTGGTGGAGACGGATCAAAACAAGCCCGTGTGTATCCCATTTCAGCTGTGTGGCAGATAGTGCAGTATTTATAGGGCAGTCTAGTATACAAACAGGCAGCGGTCCTATGAGAGCCAGATAAAGCCTCTCCATTTTCCCTTTTCCATCCCGTATTTCCTTGGTGACCTCTTAGAGAGCAAGAGGTTCTAAGTGAGCTATTTATCCAGTCAGCCTTCCCTCGAGGCCGGCGCAGACCGCTTCTAGCTCTCCTCCTGTCTGCCCGAAACCTCCCCGGGCCCCGTCGAGTTTGTCGGGAGAAACTGCCATGTAAGGGCCTCTCCCTCGGGGGTCCCACTGCTCCACTCCATACTCACTTCAGAGCTTGCCACATGAATTTGATTTCAAGATATTTTATACAGCCCAGATTTGCTTTAGTGATTGCAGTTTACCAGTTGAGCATTTCATCATGATTTTAAAAGAGAATGTGGATCTTAAAGCTGAACATACAGATGGTTGTTGAATATTGGGATTACTCTGGTTTTACTTTTTTTAGTTATTTTGTTGTGTGTGCATATTATAGCATGTTGATAGTGTACTATGGATAAATACTGTATTTACTATATTGCATAGTCCTGTTGAATTGTCACTGTCCTGTAGTCCTTTGGATATAAAAATGTATATGAGAAGCATCACTGACAGATAAGAATTTAAACCACTATATGGAAAATGCTTTATTATTAAATGTTTGTGAATCAAGCAGTGCTATGATGTGGAATTTTAATTAAACATTTATCAAGACTATATGAAGGGATTCCGTAAGTATAAAGGTGAGCACCCTCATTCATTCAGATCTCCAGCCACAAGGGGTCAGAAGCCAGTGTATCTTTGCAGCGGTCTTAAGCCCAGATAAATGGAGAGGTCGCATAGAGGCATATGAGGTGAAAACCTATGTCAAATTAAATATGAGATCCCTAGATGGGAGCAGCTGAAAGAAATAGTTGTTATCAAGAATATACGAAGGAGATAAAATCTTTACTCAAATACATTGAATTATTTTTATTAATTTTTGGCTTTTGTTTTACTTTATTTTACAGAGAAGACAGGAAACAATTGGTTGAGATGGGGGATGTCATAGTGGAAGCAGCCAGAAATCAAATATGGATCCTTCCTGTTATGTGGTAAGCGCCCTACCAGGTAAGCCACCAAGACTTTATAAAGACATTTATAAAGTCTTGTCTTAAAAATATTGTTTATATGTAACAACAATAACGATAAGTGGATATTTATGTTCAAATGATGTGTGTTGCAACCAGTTAAGTTTGCTTGTTCACCCTGATAAAGGCCTGTGTGCTGAAACGCATTAGTGCAGTATGTTTTAACTTTACATAGACATGATGAATTCAAGGCTTTTTAATTATTGTATCCAACAGAGTGCCATGGAGAATTTTTATATGACCAAATATTCACATTAATGTCACTTTTTTACTTAAAGCAGACATCATCTTTCTCTTACGATTAAGATTAAAACATCACCTTCTTTGCCAAAGAGCACCAGTTACATTTAGAATTTGTGGCAGAAGTGAAAGCCTGTTTGCTGCACATCTTTAGTTCTCTGCTTTCTGTGCTTTGAATTTAAACTTCAACCTGAAAAACAATCATACTGCAAATCTGCAGTAATCTGAGTGTTGATATTCCAATATATTGATATTGATGTCATCAAAATTAATATAATTATCGTTCTGTCCACAGTAACAGACATCACCAGGTCAGTGGAACCTATTCAGGATTTTCCATAAAGTAAGTGTGATACAGAACATGGCATAGGCTTGCACACTATTGATTTACATGCATTTGTTATTTTAAGAACAATGCACAGGGTGTGTGTTATTGGACATTGAGCTGAACAGTGAATGTCTGTCATTTCCAGTAATGGGATGTCACTGTCAGGCCACCATCACTGTGGTCTGCTTGTTGTCTTGTTGT
Source organism: Rhyacichthys aspro (assembly GCA_036850595.1). Taxonomy (NCBI): domain Eukaryota; kingdom Metazoa; phylum Chordata; class Actinopteri; order Gobiiformes; family Rhyacichthyidae; genus Rhyacichthys; species Rhyacichthys aspro. Next base: position 20,183,834 of record CM072151.1, read on the forward strand.
GTTGTATTTGTTGGGGAAACACCTAAGTAGAGCGCTCCACTTCTCACTAATGGTCGGCCCTCACACTAGTCAAATATCTTCAGGGGCAAAGAGAGACCCAAGTGAACTAAGAGCTAATGGAGAGGGGGGTCTCATGGGGGGAAAATCCTGACCCCATCCCCTTTTGTAAAAGCCTTGGCTGTATATTAAACAATCACAGGGAGGGGCTGTCCGTGTGGGTGTGCTCAGTCAACATCTGTTTGTGCTCTGCCAAAGGCTGTTGAGGGAATGTTGTCCAGTCTTTCACATCTTTCAACATGCCATAATGCTGTTTGTGTTACAGTGTGCTGTGAGCTGAAAGCCCCCAAGGTGAGACAAAGACAGGCCCTAGTCTGTTCTCAGCTCCAGCTCGGCATGGTATTGAGCGTCGCTAGAGGAATAACAACAATAAATCCATATGCCTGAGCCACGCAGACTGTACTGTCGCCTGCTCAAGCCTTTGTAAATCGGCATTTTGATGACAACTCCCACTGTCGACTGGTGTCCAATCAATACACACTGGCGGACGCCTTCTTAGACACAGATAACTGCTGCTTGTCTTTTGTATGTGTGGGCAGTGGAGACTGACACCCTGTCTGGCTGATCAATACTCTGCCCGGCCCACTCTGCTATCACACAGGGGCTGGGTTTCCCCCGGCAGACCAGTAGAACTGCCTAGAAAGTCCCAGAGGTGGACGAATCGTCCGTGTTACATGTGAACTGGCTGTCAAAACCATTTTGTCATCTGCACTTCTCTCCGGTGTTTAAAGATGCTGACACACTGTGTTTGGGGTACCAGTATCTTGTTGGAAGTGATGGAGGCTTTTAGCTTTTTTTTTCCAACTCCTTTTATCCGTTTAAGTGTTTAGTCAAGTGTTAAAATCTGTATTTCACCTGCCACTGATGTCTCCTGGCACCTCATGCCCACTCACTGCTCCCTTTCAGGTCATGTCATACACATCAGTTTATAACATTGAATTTTATTGTAATCATTATTCAATTCAATTTGAAATTCAGTTTTTAGGTCTCTTCAAATGAATTGATTCTGACTTCTTCCATAGACTGATTGATTCTTAAGTGTTATGGCAATCACAGGAATAGTCTTTGGTGTTCTGTCCTGCAGTTCACTGATCTCAAAAGTCCACTGGCTGCTCTCTGTTGTTCCAAAGCACTGGGGATAGTACATTTGTTCAGTATAGCATCTATAGCGAAGGCACTAGTTATTTCATATGCACTGTTATTCACTCGCTCACTGTTATTGAACTGCTTACTATTTCCCTTTTATTAATGAAGATTTGTAGATTACAAGCAGTCGTGTCTTACAGTAATATTTTTACTTTTACTAGTAAAGAGAGGTGAAGATAATTTCTTTTCTAGAAACAGTCAGATCTGGGTTGTGACTGGATTTTTTTTCTAGAAACAGTCAGATCTGGGTTGTGACTGGATTTTTTTTTCTAGAAACAGTCAGATCTGCATTGTGACTGGATTTGTTTTTCTAGAAACAGTCAGATCTGGGTTGTTACAGTCAGATCTGGGTTGTGACTAATAATGTGATTATTATTTGCCTTTTAATTTTATTCAACAGAAGAGAGAGACAGGAGGGGATGACACAGAACAAATAGACCTGAGCTGGGTTCAAACCTGTGCAGCTTACAAATGTGGCACATACTCTTCCAGGTAAAGTACCAAAACCTTTTTACTTTAAATTTGTTTGACGTTGAACATGTATTCACATTTATACATTGCATTTATACATTTATACACCTACTTTTTTTTAAAGCTGTTTGATTTTAAAGTAACAGTACTTGAGTACAGATTGCAGCTGCTCTCCCCACGCCTGCTGTCAGTGAGTAAAGCGTAACCAGCTTATTGCTCATCACTATTTTCTTCATCGATCATGTCAGAGGATTGCGTTCAATGCTAGAATATTTTTGTGGGCAGATAGATGAGCGCATAGATAAAAGGCAGAGCAAAGAAGGGCAGATCAGATTCTGCGTGGGGTCATTAATGTTTCAGAGGATGCCAGAGGGAGAATAGGAGAGTCGCTGTACTGCCGGGATCCATTTCCTTTAACCGTGGCTTCACATTTTGGCTCTGTCCCACCCTGCAAAGGCCTATTGTCAGGCCTCTGCGCAGTAATAGACTGGTTGGCAAAAACAGATACTCCTTCAGTCTAATTCAGCATCACTATTTGATTTCAAAATATGTACATGCTTGTGAAAAATTCTAATTCAGAGTTTCCACTGGGGCTTGACAATTCTTCAATTTGTGTGTGTCTGAAGATGCTGGGTATTAGAAATGTAACTGTATCCCCCAGTCAGATCTGGGTTGTGACAGTCAGATCTAGGTTGTGACAGTCAGATCTAGGTTGTAACTAATAATGTCTAATAATATCAGGCCTCTGTGCACTATTTGAAATATTTACATATGTGCTTGTGAAAAGTTCTAATACTAATTCAGAGTTTCCGCTTGGGCTTGACAATGCTTTGATATTTATATTTATAATTACCAATCATTTTCACTAGTCAATACATATGGATTTGCATCAATATTTCATTTATTACAGCTCTCTCCAGGGGTCTGGAGGCCTGAACAGCAGGAAAAGTTTGAAAGCTTTTAGATTTACTAAAATGTCAGTTTAAAAAAATAATGTTTTCTTTAAAATCAAGAAATCATGTAATCTTCAATCTAAATTGGCCTTAGAATGAAACTGAATGAATGTGAGAGTGAATGGTTGTCTGTCGATATATGTCTCCAAGTGTTAGCCCTGCAAATAACTGTCATTGTTCAGGGTGTACCCCGCATAAGGCCCAAAACTGCTGGGATAGGCTCCAGCCAACCCCAAACGGGACTAAGGGGCAGAAAATGAATGCATGAATGAATTCCCATTTAGGCAAGAACTGTTTCTTTATTGTATTATGTAATATATAAAGATACAACCTTCCACTGATCACTTTGGGGCTACTTTAATTGTAATTTAAAGCTATAATTGTCTAGTTCTGTTGATATTCAAAGTGTATGTTGATTATGCAGTGACAACAATTATGCAGTGAACTGTTGGTGAAATGCTGCGTCATTATCCTTTTCCAACAGACTCTGTCCAACTAGAACATGATGAAAAATATTAAAGACTTAATATCTCAGTTTTCTTCATTGCAATTTAAGCAATTTTCAAATATGTAGCACCCCTGTCCTCAGCGTCCCCGCTCTCTCCACCATGTGCCTCACAATGGCACTCTGCGTTGATCCTGCTGCAGTCTGACACATGACCACACAGACCCCTGAATGGGCATTAGTGCAGGCTTCAGCAAACCCAACATCTGTGCCTCCCAGCTCTGCCACTGCTCAAATCATTCATTAAATCAGAACACAAAAAGTAACTTTACTTGAATGCCTCACTATAAATATTTGATCATGGCTGAGAATAAATCTTTGTCATTTTCAGCTCCTTGCTGCGGCTGCGGGGGACGCTACTGTAGACCTTCCTCGCCTCGCTCTCGTGGCGCTATTCGGATACAGCCACATGCCTGACTTGGTCATTTGTGAAATGGATCTTATGAATTTTTTAGAGAGATTCATAGCTGCAATCAGGCCTTGTTAAGGGTTTGACTGTATCAGAGTAACATCATGTGCTGCTATGTACACTTCTGAATCCTATTCTGTTCACATGGATAATACAGCATGAGGTGGGTGTTTTTAGACTTTGAGATATTTTACTTTTCTGTTCTATAACCCCTTTTACTATTTATACATACTTTATCTTGTTTAAATATTCATAAACACAGATGTACACTTAATATTTAAACGAAACATTTAAACAATGAAAATTTGCAATGCGAAATTTCATTTATTGACAGCAGGGGGAGTAGTGAGAACCCTGAAGTCATTTGCAGGAAAGGGGCCATCTTTTTTGTGTATTACACCACACATAAGGAATACAGTAAAGATAGAAATAAGCTGATAATTATTTCTGCATCATGTCACTTTTATTTAGGCTGCCACATGTCTATTTTTATATGATTGCCTATATTTTCATATTTAATACCAGCATGGTCTGGACCATGGAGTTGCTGTGCACAGCAGGGATTAGCTGTTAGCATTTAGCAGTGCTCCTGATGTTTCTAGAGAGCTACAGAGGACAAGACAAAAAGGCTGTGAGTGCATGGAACAGTGGGTCTTTTCCTTGGACAAGCTACTCTAGAAAGCATGCTTACACAGCTAACATACTTAATGCAAGACATTGGACACCATGGTCATTGTCTTTGTTTGAGTAAAAGTACAACTGCTAAACACTTCTGGATGAGATTTAGGCCATTGTCCTCTTCAACTATCATTTGAACCAGATTTTTTTTTCAAGCCTGTTTCCTTCATTGTAATCTATTGTACATCCACATCTCTACATTCTGTCCATTATCTCATCACAGATGTCAGTGCTGTAAAATGCAAGAATATCAACCACACGTTAAAAGCTACACTGTTCCTCGTTCCTGTCACTTGTGTTAAGCAGATTTCTTTTTATGTGCTTTCTTTCCTTCTGAGCAGCTCCCTGGTTATCAACCCTTTAACCCGAGCGGGTACTTTTAATGTCACTCCCAGGATTCATGTGCTATTAGACACGACTTCTGATAAAAGATGAAACCAGGCCACTCAGATGGGAGAACATGGTGCAGCAGAGGTCGGCAGTAAAAGGATTGAACACTGGTCTTGCTTGTCCAGGTATGGAATACAGCATCGTGAAACCACTTAAAGAAGCCCAGGATTGTCACACTGGTCTTTTTGTTCCTGTGTGACAGCTCACATCTAAATCTTAAAGTGATATGTAATGCTAAATGAAGCGGATAAACATGTCTTTAAATGAGTGCACAGCCTCAGTCAGTCCTGCGCTTCCCCTGTCTCGGCCCCCTCCCCTTCTACCGTGCCCCCCTTCGCGACCCCTATGGACTCATGCTGTTCAGGGCCCCAGACCCCAGGACAGAGCGGGCTAATGGAAAGCTTTCAACGCGGTCAGAGGAATATGTCGGCTCTCATCTGACCGCCACCGCACAATTCTCTGAGGCCGTCTTTTACAGCAATCTGTTAAACTAAACAATTCATTCATGGCCAGCGTTAAACTGCAGCGTTAACAGGGTACTTAGTAATTCATAAACACTGTCTTATATGTGGGATTCTGGCTGATTCTGTTGCTATAGTAAATATTATCATAAATGGACAGCCGTTATCTGATACTGAGAGGAATGTAATGGCTGTAAGTAAAAAACAAATAACAAAAAACACATGTAGGATAGAATTTGACTGATGTTTTTCAGGTGTGCTCCAGTTCCTGTGTTGTTACTCCTGTCTGCTTCTCCAGACTGTGGTGGGGTTACAACCCTCTGCTGCAGGTAAAACACTGACCATAAGTTTAATAAAACATTCACAGATCAAGATTATATGAACAGCTATGGGAGCTACGCTGATGTGTATGAACAAACCCGGTGGAAATAGGACTGATAGTGATTTAAGGGAAAAAATGCATTGAACCTTCACCAAGAATGAGTGCTCATATAAAAAACATTAGTGTGCTTTTCCTCCAGCAGTGCTCAGTTTGTTCACTGTCACTTCCCGATTTGTGCAGGATTAGCATCACTCGTGCCAATTTCTAGGTTGTTTTATTTGCTCAGTTTCTCTAGCAGTGAAAACATAAAGAGAAAAATCGTGTATTTAACGTAAAAAAAGTTAAAGTATTATAAGTCTAGTAATAAATCAAGTAGATCAAGTATTGTTCGTTAAAGTGGTGTTTCTGTATCAATATGTGTAAATGGTCTGAGCATGCACATAGCAAATTTCTAAGCAAATAAGGTACTGACCCACTTAGATACTGTTCCACTCTGGACATCTGTAGAACAGGAACAGGAAGCTATGAATCTTCCAGTGTAAATTTATATTTTTCCAAAATGTTATTTTGAGGTAACTGTAAATTAAAAACCTAGTCTTTACTGATGTGTTCCATTTTAACTTAATACACCTTGAAAGTAAATCTGTTAGTCCTGGAATACATAGCTGTTACAACATCACTACATATGGACTTCACATAGAGACGCTGAGTAGCCCCGAAAAAAAGAAATAACAATAATGCCCACCAGGTCAGTAATATATGGTTGGTCAATTTGAAATCATTCAATGTACTAAATCAATCAATGATTTGTAAGAAGCCACACAGGAATATAATATAATTCACTTAATAAACACTATATACTATATACAAACTACTTTGTTCAGTGACATCTAAACTGTTTTGGTTATCTGATGATAAAATTGTGAATTGGCTTTATGTTTAGGCAGCGAAGACATGTCAAACTCACTACTTTGTGAGTTGTCTTTCATTTTAAACAAGATGTCTATTTTATTACAGTCCATTGAACAAAACAATTAATGCAATCGCTATACATTATTATTGATAATAACTGCAAATCTCAAAAGCACCTAGACATTTGATGAAAGTGAACAGCCTTTGCCAGTGGCTGCTGTAAAGTCAAAAGCTGTGTAGAGGTGAGTGTGCAGAAGCCAGTGCTGCAGGTCAGGCTCGTCAGTTTAAAGAGCCAGTTATCCCACACGTGTTCAGCCTGTCAGCTGCTTCACTCTTGTCTCTTGTTATTATTTTGCTCTCATTCTGCTGCCTTTTCTTTCCTGGCATCATGAATAATTTGTGTCTACGCCTTGTTGCTCGATGACAGCTGTGCAGTTGGTTTGCAGTCTGTTTTTCAGATCAGGTGAATAATGAATAAGCCTTTGCAACAAAAGAGCTGTGTCCTATATGAGCTGGAGTTGGCGTGTCAGCCGCTGGGGAGGGGGACAGGTGAGTCGCCCTGACCAAGACACTTTACTTGAGTCAGTCAGGAAGAAGACTTCATTTTCTACGAACATTGGAGCATTGTAATCTGTGCTTTTTCCACTGAGCTTTCCAGTACAAATCCTGCATCGCTCTCACTTTATCTCTGCGTGTAACTGGTCAAACCTGTGTGGAATCTGCTGATCAGAGCGGGAAAGCACTGCCACATTATTATTACAATATACAAAACTGGTCATCTCAGCCGTGGGGAAATAATCACATTTGCTCTTTCTGTAATGTCTCTGCTTTGACTAAGCACTACACATTTACCTGAGTATTACTTCTTCAATAGTTTTATTACTAAAGTTGTAATAGGTGAGATTTGACAATTATACAAAATCTTACAAACATATTCCACATAAAACATATACTTGACACATTTTCAAATTTGACAAAAATGGCAGCCTCACATTCAAAGGTGCCCGGTTTAAAATGTTGTGGTATATAATTGGAACACATCAGTTAATTCAATAGTGTAAAATAGTTTTTTCAATAGTGTAAAATCACATCAAAATCACACTCTTTGCTTTTGTATATGTGTTTAAAATATCTTTAAAGCTCTATAAAACTCAGTGGGAATAGCGATTTTAGTTCCATTACTTCCTGAACAAACTGAGCGTTACTGGAGAATACGCACACTCATCTTTCTATTTACTTATTTTTGCATGAATATTTGCTGATAGAGCTGGGCGATAAATCAAATTAATTTGAGTTTTTACTTTTGGATGATTTCAAAATTAGCCATATTGCTAAATGGAAATGTTTTCTCCAACCCTGTGCTGCACACACTGTTGTGGCTAATTCTGCTGCTAGCACTAGAGCAGCTCAGTAGTGTCTATGCAGTGTGTACCATACTTTGTTGATTTATGCAAATTAGCCATGTGGTCGGAGCGCTTTAAGTGTCTTTTAACAAGACTTTGTGTTGTGTAAATTAGCTCTATGGAGACAGAGAGGGTTCAAACTAAAAAAAAATGCTTTTTTTTATTCAGAGCATAATGCTCATATCTGCTTTGCTATTGTTGGTCAGGAGCAGGACAACAAAAAATCAATTAAAATCATAAATCATCTAAAAATTTGAAAGAAAAAAAGAGATTTAAGTTTTTAGCCATATCACCCCTCCCTATTTGGTGCATTTATGAAGTAATTTGAGTTTTTCTAAATGGCATCGTAATCAGACATATTTTAAGGGTTTGTTGTCACATATCACTCATAAAACCACCATAGCTGTTCACATTCTCTAAAAAGGAGCAGTGTGATGTGTTAAAGTGCAAAAACATGTTGCCAAAGAAGGTAAAAAACTACAAACCCCAACTTTAGAGGCAACAAACAAGGATGGAGAAGGAGTTCTGATATTTATTAGTACCAGTACTTACTGTGATGATTGATTCATTATTCATGATTGCTTTCTTCTCCTTAAACATAGTGTTTTCCTGCTGTAGCATACAGTATACGAATAAATACTAAATTAATTCCTCTTAGATTCAAATATAAAAACATCACAGAGTGGAAATTCAGTTTTTTACCAGCAACAACAGCCCTTATCCTTGTGCGTATTTGATTTATTATTGTATTGACATGTAATATCACTTTAGTTACCATTAGTGCACATGTCACACTCAAGAAGCCTCCTAGTCTGAAAAAAATATATATAGAAAAGTCATTCTATAGTTTAGAATCCCTTTGTGTTGTGCCGTCACAGCATTTATTATCCAGATAGCCACTGTTTCTTAAAAGACCAGCCCCAGCAGCATTGTGGTTTAAAGTATTTCAACGTAATTTTTTTGCATTTTTGTTTTAAAATTGGCTTGACTGGTAAACCTATAAGATATAAATGTACAGTTACACAGTTTTAGAAAAGGGAAATCAAAACAAAACACCAAAGCGTATCTCTAAAATCCCTTCTTTATTATTTATACTTAATTTGACATCAATTATGAATCATCCAAAACCACAAAACCCAGACTACTGAACTTTCTAATTGCACTACTGTGTCTGTCAGGAAAAATCATTCCATCCATTGCTCGGTACAGTGTACATGTATTTATATTTGTACACTTTATGGAGCAGGACGCAGGCCTCAGTTTAAACCTCCGACTGCAGTGCTCTGATTACTAGCCCGCTCCAATCGATCGAGCCGGATTCTATTCATATTTGATAATGCCTCGGGGCAATGGAGGAAATCTGGTCAGCCTAATGGCCCGCTTTAAGACTTTTGCTTGAGAAAGCTCGCTCTGAGATTGTGCAGAAGGAGCTCAGGGAATCAAGCAATACCTTCTCAAGCTTCAATGAGATTTTAACTTAAAACTGGGGTAGATTTTTTTATTTTTTTTTTTAGAAATGTCTTTTTTGTAAAGTATGTGTGAGAAATATCATGCTATATATTAAATGACATTAGCGACAATCTGTTAGCAAGAAGTAGAAAAATGTGCTTAGCCAATTTCAAATTAGGCCTAATGCACCAAAATCAACACTTGCTAGATATTTATAAATTTATAAATTGTGCATTTAATTTATTATTATTGAAAAATTATTATTAGCTTAATTTATAAAGTCTGGAAATGGACTTCAAGGTAGGTATTAAGAGCTGCACTATACAATATGCTAATGCTAACAACATTAACTGTTAGCATAGTGCATAGTGGTTGGTGTACCAGCAACAACACATTTGTTCCTTTCTTTAAGTTTTATTTCATTTTATGTGCTATTTGTGATTCTAGCTTTCTCAGACTCTTTAGCACAACGGAGAACAAAATAATTAATTATTCATATTCTTTATTACAACAGTGCTTTTTGACTCCGTTGAAAAATTAACAGTACACCAGTCCGGACCATGGCTCACTGTAGATGCCATAGCTCTTAGCACGTTAGCCTTCAGCAATACAACTGATGTTTTTAAACAAAGGTGACTTAGACATAGCTAATTTGGCTATTGTGGCTTTCATCCTGGACATCAGGTGCACTGGAAGAAACAGTCGGGCCTGTGCTACTGTAGCCTGCATCATAATGAGAATATGTATCTGTTCGCAGCACATCAAGAGAACTGGGAATCTCTATTAATGATTATTTGCTCATCCTGCCTGATTGCTCTACTAAATTAATATACATTTATCTGTAGAAAAAGTATTACATGACATAAACTAGAAGAAGAGAAGAATGCGTTACATATGCCTTTTTAACTACAGCACATTGTCTTTGGTGTCAAGCGGTACTTGAACAAAACCTAACCTTTACACATTCACACAGTTTAAAGTGTTGGACTGAGGTTATTTTTATTCCAGGAGAATAAATAAGTGGCTGCACTGCTCCAGCGAGGTCTACTTTTAAATGAGCTCGCATTTTTCTTCCTCTTCTCTGCAGTGTGTTCGTCCCAGCCTTTAAAATATTCAGGATTTTCGCAGGCCCGGGATGCTGTATGATTTCTGAGGTAAGTGAGGCATAGAAAATCCTGGTGAGTCAGTGATTTCAATCAATGTTCAGGGGAGAAGGCCAACTGATTGTTCCTCTGTCCTAACTCTAATTACAACAGTATTTTATGGTGGCCTTTAAAACCCCAGCAGCGTGAGATAAAATACACTTGTCATTTTTTAAAAATGTATGAGAAATGTTTAAGCAAAAGGACTATGGAACACCCTGCATCTAAACCTAATCATGACAGATGAAATGCAGATTTTTAATGATGAATTCTTAAAAAACAGAAATCCCCTTTATTCTGTTGTGTTGGCCTAGTACAATAAGATGTTAATCTATTGCAGTTGCCTCTGGCTGTATTTCAGTGTTTTCCTCCTTTGTTTACATAGGAGGGACATTTTAGGTGTCTAACCCTAAGCCATTATGGACCAAAACTGAGCAAAAATGTAGCAAATCCATCTAAACTACAATAAAAAGCCGTTTTATAGATACAGTTCATTGTGGTAACGGCATTATGGAACGACCATCTAGCCCGACGTTTACTAAAATTGTATTTCTCTGTCAATATCCCAAGCAGATGATTTTATTTGTACCCAAACAACAAAACCCCAAGGCCACAGTGGAATATCTGGGCCTTTACTTTTTGATATCGTTAAAGACGAGAATGAGCTGGGACAGTTTGTTTACTAACATTGTTCTGGAAATCCTGCTTACTACGCCTTTAAACTAGAACTGAAACACTTTGAAAGAAAGATCTGCTGTAAAAAATGATCTGATGTCTGTCTATTCTGGTTTCCTGGAACACTCAGCGCAGTTAGTGACATGTTAAAATGAAGCATGCATTTCCCGACCACAAACTATAAATGTCTGTACATATTAGTAGTACCACACTTCACTTGACCTTTACCATCGCTGAGAACGCTGAGAACACTATTCTCAATAGTTCTGATTAAATTTAAAAGAAAAACAAATTATTTTTGCAGACCACATGTTGCCTACTGCTATCCAGGTGTATTTGTGCCTTAAAATAAAACCTAAAAAACTAAAAAAAAACCCACAAATGTTCAAGACAGAACATTAAACATGCACTTATCTGGAATGTAAATACGTTATTGTCACTAGATTGATTTGTATTTACACTTTTTATACATTTTTGTGATTGGTAAAGCCAATGGAGCTACTAGCTATACCTACTTTCACCAAAACTGAATTTCTCTCTCAGTATTGCAGTCCTTTTAAACCGACAAAGCCCCAAAGCCACTGTGTCATCTTATAGCCGTAAACCCCTCAGACCCGGTCCACTCCAGATCCCAGCTGCTGTGTGCGGTTCCCTATCTGCCGTTTTTACACAACAGCCACGAGGGACAGGGAACCATTTGGTTAACGGTTAAATCTGCTGCGCCTCTGTTTAAGGTTCAAACACGGCTGCAGTGGGCAAAACAAACAGTCGCCTCTGGGCATTCCCAATCACGGCATGTCTCCACCTCAGCTTTTTTTCTTGGCCTCAATTCAATAAACTCCCAAAACAACATAAACACCGTCTGCTGCGAACTCATTTGCCTCGTATTTTTGGGAAAATACGCACAATTCATTCCAAATAGTGATGCCTTTTATTAAGTGTCTGTGCGTAATTGCAAAAATTAGACACGTGCGTAAAACAAGACACGAAAAGCAACTCAGGAAAAAACGATATATTTATTTTGTAAACGACAAGAAGAAGTTCACTCTGGCAAGAAGTTGTGCAAAATGGAAGAGTGGATGTGACGCACGGGCCTGCCAGTGCGCGTAAAGCCAGGGCCTATCCTCATCCTCATCCAATCCATGCGTCGTAGGAGCAATAGTTCTTCATCCAGAGCTACAACTTCAAAAGAAACGCCACTGCAGCCATTTTGGAAGCTGCGTGACGTAATACTAGTGTTGCACGAAATAACTTTTTTTATTAATAAATACAAATATTAACGACATAATATATAATTTATCTTAATTTAACGAAAGTCTTGATTTGTGCCAAGTCCACTCAGCAGGCCCTTGGGACAGAAGGCCCAGATGAACAGTGTCAGAGAGTTTATTTGAGTCCGTGCTGCGTCTCCTTGTGCCGCCTCAGGTCCACTTTGCGCTGGAAGCCCTTCCCGCACAAGTCGCAGCCGAACGGTTTGTATCCCGTGTGCTTCCGGCTGTGCGTGATCAGGTTGGAGCTCTGGCTGAACGCCTTCCCGCAGACCTGGCATTTGTGCGGCTTCTCACCTGGAGGAAAGAGAGGAGGTGGGTCAGGTGAGGCAGTCAGATTGACTTTATTCGTCCTAATGTGAAATTGTTCCGAGGCGTTACAAAGATTAAACGCAGAGATCTTAAGGCCAAACAGGACGCATTTGGTGGTTCACGTGATTTTTTTTCAACTTTTTTCAACTGAACAACTTTTATTTTAATTTTTGACCATGCTTTATCAAATAGTACAATACTGAATCAAAACACAATCACTGTAAGTCATGTTGGTAATGTTTCCAAATAAAATAAATCAGTGTTGCATATTGCGCAGGCTCAAGAACTAAATCATTAACATTTTATCAGCAAAAACACACCTATTATTGCCCAATGTAATGTCTAGTTTTCAATTTGTACATCAATCCAATCAATCCGATTTAAATCAAGAATATTTTACGCATTTTTCCGTTCCATTGCGCAATAATACTTTACACTAACATTAAGAGTTGCGCGAATAAAAGTTGTTCTTTGACAACACTAAAAGACGTCAAATGGCTAACATAAAGTGATGTTTCTTGGCCATTCACTGTTTAATGGCCGTGCTGTCTCTTTTGTGTACTTATAGAGGCACAAATGAGCATCCTATCCACAACAACAGATAGTACTAAATAGATGAATCCAAAAAATAAATCAGTTTTGTATCTGATTTATTTTCAAAGTTAAGCGCTTTTTACGCATGAGTGGTCCTCCCCTGGCACTGACCCGTGTGGATGAACGTGTGCTTCTTCATGTCGGACTTCTGGTGGAACCTCTTCCCGCAGTACTGGCACGGGTAGGGCCGCGTGTCCGAGTGGATCAGCAGGTGCGTGGACAGCGTGGACGAGCGCTTGAAGCTCTTGCCGCAGATTTTGCAGTCGAAGCTTCTCTCCTGTTGCACAACACCACATTTAGAACACCCCAGAAACGGGAAAAAGTCTCATTTAAGCCACGAATTGATATATTGTACGCGTAAAATTGTCCCACCTGTGAGTGCACGGCTTTGTGCTGCTCCAGGCTCACCGCGTGGCCAAAGGTTTTGCCGCACATCTCACACGCGAAAGGCCTGGTCCCACTGTGTGACCTGCGCACGTGCACCTCCAAACCGTGCGGCGTGGAGAACACCTAGGAAACATAAAAGATGAGAGTTCAGACGATGGAAAAGAGAACTCTACAAAGATTTGATCCGTCTTATGTAGTTGGAAGACACAAGCGTAAAGTCAGGAGTAATGACGCAGAAACATTTGCGATATAGAAAAATGAAGGCTCCGGGATGAAGTTAGGTCGTGATTCATTTGAGAAAGTGTGTTCTCAATGAAAAATGGCTGATTTTGAGCGTCTTCATTCAAAAAAAAGTAGCTCCTTTACATATCTTTTTGTTTTTGACCATGATCATTTACTTACAATGCACTGTTGAGCTGTAAAATTGGGGAAAACATTTCATTTGTTTTGGCAGCCATCTTGGAGAAATGTAATTATAGTTTCTCCATTGTATTTCTCGCTCTCCTCACCTTGCTGCACTTGACGCACTTGTAGGCCCCGTTCAGGATGAGGCTGGAGCGGAGCAGATCCGTCTGGGCCTTGGCCTCGTGGCTCTTGACGTCAGGGAAGAGCAGAGCCGCGGCGTGTCTGCGGTAGTCTCCGTAGCCGTCCTCCGGATACATCACCGGGCTCCTGTCTCCGTAGAAGCCCACGGAAGCGGGACTCCGGTCCAGATCCACGCGGTGAGGGGTGAGGCTCTGCTGCTGCAGGAGAGGCCTGGGACCCGGGGGACTGTCCCAGGCGTACGGCCGGAACGGGACCGTGAAGGGCTGGTTATCGTCCACCAGAGGAGACAAGGACTTCTCAGAGGCTAAAGGTCGGGACATACAAGCGTTAATGGAGTTTAAACTAGAAGATAATGAGTGAGAACAAGATAAAAGATCAGAGATAAATGCGTCAGGGACAGATTTAGTCATTATTAATGCTATAAACTAAAAAAAGATGGCTTATTTCATCCCGAAGCATTACAAAACAACACGCATTGAAAGCCCACTCCCAAAACCAATGCAATGTACTGTCCGTAATATTTAATAGTAAACTTTTTTTTTTTTTTTTTACTTTTTATAAAGGCCATACATACATTTTGTCATATTTGAAATCATCTAAATGTTTGTTTTTGTGTATGTTTCTTATGTGTGGGTTAGTGCACCTTCATTTTCTTAAAGGTTTCTTTATAAATGACTATTAATAGTGATCCGTTCATTCATAAATGAATCACAAGTTACCCGCACACATTGGTAAACAGGGCCGTGGTGATGTGTTCGTTGCCAAATAGTGATCTGACATATTTAAGTTTAATAATCAAATGTATCATTCACTGTTTTAATGTCTTATTAAATGTTAAATGTTGAGACAAAGGAAGTCTCGCAGTGTAGTGAAGCCACATGGTTTAAAACACTTACATCTAGCATCTATGATTCATAAATAGTGCGTTTTAAGTTAAAATTTACGGTAAAGTGGTTTCCGAATCAGCCTCAATAAATAAGGCTACAGGGCTGTGATAAATGCACCTATGTTTATCATTCCTTGTTTAGTTTGCTGTTTTGTAACTCCATAACTCTAATTTAGAACAATTACGGGCATTTTACGCACAGGTTAATTATTCGTTATTTTTACGCATTTATTTTAGTCAGTAAAATAAAAGTTAAAAAAAAAACCTTGCATCTACTACAACTCTACATATTATAAATAGCATATATGAATGAACAAATTATGAATTCTTATGTCTTTGTAATTCCTGTTTGTACGTGTGTAAAGATACAACAATTACGCACAGATTGATGTCAAAATATTATTATTCTGAAACGCACAACATTACGGTTTGTCTCTGCTTCTCTCTCTGTCGGTGTCTAGGCGTGCGTGCTCGTGCGTGTACCTGGAGAAGCGGACGGGGACGGCGGCCTCCAGTAGTCCTCGTAGTCCGGGGAGCGCGCGCACAGACTGTCGGCGCAGCTCAGCGGAGACTTGGGGGAAAAGTGAGCCGCGTCCAGCAGCTGGGAGTCCGGGGACAGGCCGCAGCGCTCCACGGACAGGTCCACGGACACGTCCAGGTCTTCGGGCATCCGGTCCGCCTCTGAGGGACACATACGGTCTGGGTAAGCCTTTACAGTCTTATATTATCAACACGTTAAACTGAAAACGGTTAGATGCGCAAAAGCGAAGAATCAGGCCTGCGTTTAATCCTATTACGAATGATAATATCACCACAAATGCACACTACATACATAGTACCTTCCAACAGATCATTATAAATAAATAACTGACAAAAATATTCAGATTTTAGTTGTATAAATCTTCAGATATGGGGTGTATAAAAGATTAAAGACTAGAGTCATATTCCGGTTTGAATTATGCCCATTTTGCTAACTAACTACAAACAGCCAATGTCAGATCAGTGTTGACTGCTCATTCTCCAAACAAAAATATTATTGTTTTCAAAATGTAGGCTTTAAAAATGTGTATGAAGACGAGGTTTATGTGACAATTGTATCAGTAAAGTTGCGTCATCAACTCGTAGTGTTTTTACGCACAATGGAAAGTCCACTAACAGCATTACAGCAATAACTGTGAATCCAATGTGTGAATAAATGTTAAGTCGGTTTAAATAATAGTGAATGTGAAGCTACAGCCTTGTTTTCATAAGTCAGCAGTGAGTGTAGAGTCTCATACCTGAGCAGATGTGCGCCAGAATAGTATCCAACCTGCTGTAGTCATCCTCCAAACTCCTGGGCTGATGGTAGCTGTGCGCTTTTTTACTCTTCACCAAAAACGACCGAGGCATCTTTACTCTTTCTATCTGCGCACAAACCAGTAATAATCCAGTCCCTGCTGTAGTTTTCTGAGTGAGTAACTCCACGGGCCCACGGTGCTGCGCGCTCTGAGCCGCAGCCTACGTCTGATCTGACGCTCCGAGGCGCCCTTTTAAAAGGCGCGCAGACCTGAGCGGTGAGCATGCGCACTGGTGGCCTGCCGTCTGCCAGGTGTTGCGGAGGAGACAGGTGTCAGTGCGGGATGAGTGCGTGACGTAGAGGAGCGTGCTTGTTGGTCAGGTTACAGGTGAGTGACTGCACTGAGGACGGGAAGAAGATAAAAGCAGCGTAAAGATAAAGGCGCAGTGATTTGACGTAAATGAGCGATTATTTGAAGTTTTTTGGATGGACCCTTGGGCATAATTCGCTTCAATTCAGGTTTAATCATAAGTTTGGCGTGTTGATGTTATTGTATGTATTGTTCTGTCTCTTTACGCTGACTTTTTACGCACGTTTATTTATTATTAACGTATGAAGGTAACGTGTACCAGATATAAATAGTCTCCGTCAGGTTTTTCACTCACATTTTTAGTTTAAACAGAACACTAGACATCAAAATATTTATGTATTTTGTAAATGTGATTGTATAAGATACTTCTGGATTGTTCTGGACATGTTGACAATGTGTTGATCGGAAATTGCTCAAATGTTGGTTAAGGCGCTATATTGAGGTGCTAATTTTGAAGAGTGCTAAGTTCTCGGGTTTAATAAATGAGAAACTGAATAGAAAGCAGTCATGTGTCAGGATAAATGCATGTAAATACCGTCTGTGTATCACACATTGGCACTAATAGCAGCCTTGACCGTTGATTTAAATGTGTTTTCACTGCGTCATTAGCAGATGTAGAGAACATAATAAAAGCCTGTGCCAATGCTCCTGTCTGCTCCTCTAAACCTGGGGTGTGGCCAAAAATGAAATGAAATAAGTTACCTATCACTATGTTGTTGACTCCTTTTTACTAAATACCATACTATACCTTTATAGTATCCAATATTTGCCAGCCCAGTCACAGTAAAACACACCAGTTCCAAGATGATCTATGTGTTTTCTTGCGTGGAAACTCACTTAATCCCAGTCCTTACTGTGGCCTGTTTGTTGAATATAATTATGGGTTGGAGTCATTCTTTTTTACCTTCTTTGTCCCACTAAAGCACACTAAATACTTTTTTGCTGCCTCCAGGTCAGCTTTATTGTCACTGTAAACCCTCAGAGGCGTTGCAACAAGGTGGGCAAACTAGCCAACTAGGGCCCCAGAGTGGAAGGGGCCCCTAAAGATGAATGACTACTTCTTACATTTACATTAATTTGCAAAACCTGACAAGAGGTACACATTAAAACCAGAATTATTACGGAATTACAAGATCTAACATATAATTTGTCCACATTACAACATCACTGCAAACCCATGATGCACCTGTGTATGATACTGCTGTAATTACATTATT
Organism: Rhyacichthys aspro; assembly: GCA_036850595.1. Lineage (NCBI taxonomy): Eukaryota > Metazoa > Chordata > Actinopteri > Gobiiformes > Rhyacichthyidae > Rhyacichthys > Rhyacichthys aspro. Next base: position 20,201,663 of record CM072151.1, read on the forward strand.
TTCTTTGCATTAAACGTTCTTCAGTTACATTATTAAACATGTTTTTGATCAGACAGATTGTTTGTGCAGCTCAATGAGGATCTTTTGAGGATGCTTTTGTGAAATAGCACCACTGCAGCAGGTCAGACCAGAGAAGGGCAACTTCTAAAAATCTCTGCCAGATGTAGACTTCCTAACAGATGGAATAAAGTTTCCTCCAAATGAAATCTTAAGCGTTTTGCAGCTTTCCTCCTTCTTCTTCAGTCCTTCATTACAATTCAAAGCCTGGCACAAGACTCGCTGGACCCTATGCATCCTGCAGAATCTGATGCAACTCGTGTCTCACGGAGACTGATACTGGCTTTATCAGTGGTTACCTAATCTTCTGAAGGAGACGCAGAGGAAGCGAGGGTTGCACCGCAGGGAGTCTGTTGCTCACGCCACTGCTGCATGTGCCTTTACGCACGGCCTTCTTTTACCCATTCACAAACTCCGCATTAAAGTGGTGTCCACTGAATCGTGTTGCGTTAAAGTTAATTATTACTTTTTTTTATAAATTTTTTTTTACCTCCATTAAACCTCTCTTTAGATCTGACCTGGACCGACAATGACACCGTTATTGAGCCTTATTAGTCTCGCTCCACTGCTCCGTGCGCTGTCATTACGCGACAGACAGTGTGCGTGCTCGCGCCTGCGGTCAGTGCCTCATGTTACCCGCGGAGGATGACCCACCCCCCCCTTCCCCCCCAACACATACAGTGCGTTTTGTTTTTGTTTAAGACGGCAGCATTGTAGCGTTTGTTTGGCCTCATTACGGTCAGAATAAAAGAAAGAGACACACGCCCTCGTCGTTTAATGACGCCCACTGACACAGGCCCATGTCATTAATTCATGAGGAATGCCTCGTTTTATGCTTATTATATAAAATCGTTGCGCAGCAGGAAACTCAGCATGATTCTTATGGGTTAAATGTGGTGTTCGGCAGGAAATCAAAGCGCCACGTGCCAGGACTTGATTAGCCAGAGCAGGACTGTGGCATCCGGACCCGTGTTGGTCAAGATATGAAGAATGACAGATAAAAAGTAGAGGCAGGTGCTATCTGCTGCTCGGACTGAAAGACGCTGCATGCGCAACACCAGCTCCATGCGTCAGGACGCACTAAGCACAGGCCAAAGAGGAGTAACGGATCAAATTATGGGAAAAATAGATTATTGAAACATTTGTCTTGGAAAGTTAAATTCGAGTGTATTTGAATCGACTCGAAAAGTTTGTTTCATATTAAAACTAGAAGGCCTTTTAAAGTGAATTCTCCATGCAAGGGCGTTGCAAGAGGGTAGGCATATGGGGCAACTGCCTAGGGCCCCAAGCAGCAATGGGGCCTGGGAGATGAAGGATTACATATATATATACGTGAAATACATTAAAAACACAAAACCAAAATAGAATGTAGTAAATAGCCTACACTGCATTATATCAAATCTAAATGTATCATAACTTAGTTTTTAAAAAATACAATATAACATTAAAATACTAGATCTAACAGTTAAATATTCATTGTTCGGTGTTCAAATTAATTCGAAGTTATTGTATTGTCAGATACCATTACACCCCCCCCCCATTTACTGTAACTATGATGGAATGTATATTACAGTTTGTACTACACTGTTAAGAAATTTGGTATTATTATAGCAAAATACTGTCCTTACACACATGTAAAAAAAAAAAAACAAAACAAAAAAAAAACACAATGGACTGTAAATTTGAAGATTGTTGTAACATTATATATAAGTAATTAATGTAAACCTCATAAAGATTTAGTCTGTTTGTATTTATGTGTACAGTGATGCATTCAATATTATTCAAACATTTTCAGTATCTATTTTTTCTTTAATTTTTTTTATTAAAAATTACAGCTGCAACATGTAACTACCGTTATACCATCCTTTAAAATGTCCCTGTAAATTTAATGCTTTTTTTTTTTTTTTTACTGTGTAGGCTCAAAAAAGTGTATTATTAATGGTTAAGTAATATTAATAAGCAACTGTAAAAACTAGATGGCATATGAAGATAAGATAAATTACCCTTACCCTTGATTTAAGTAGTTTACTCCTACAGTTCACAGAAAACTATTAATGTGCAACAATTTAAAGAAAAAATGGAATTTCCCATAAAAACACCTACCAATACTTGCCTTTTAAAATGTACTGATCTTGAAATGCAAATGTAAAGTTGCAAAACACAAGTAGTGTAATGTCTATACTAATGTCCCTGTATTTTTTTTAGCATTCTCCTTTAAAAAAAAAAAAATCATAATAGTGTACAGGAGTAACCTAAAAATTCTTTGCTAATAACTTAAGCAGGCCCCATTTTTCTTGTCTGTGCAAATGTATGTTTAAACCAGTTTTGAAATTTGAAGTAAAAATATGTAAATTATATAAGTCAAGAGTAACATCGCCTTTGAATGAGTCATGTACGGATTGAGCGATTATCAATCAGTGCCTGAAATCCAAACTTTAGTAGCAACCGATTTTTCACACTGTTTGTCAATAATATCAGCCTCGTTCAAAACTAAAGTGAAACGCTTTTTAAAATGTGGTTTTCAGCATGAAAAGATTGACTCTGAAACCGCGAAAAATCACTTCCTGAAAACAGTCAATCTTAGTGTGAATCTCGAAAGGAAGAAAGACTGAATGGCGCCAAACAAACGAAACACGAGTCGATGAGTTTAGCAAACATTTTATTGTGAATTCCTCTCACACTGCAACCTCTTTATTTAACCTCCGTCCTCTGTAGTGTTGCCGTGTGTGTCCTTACTGCACTGCAGACTCCCCAAGTGCCATACCGTGTCCTCTCTGATCCACAGGATATCTTGTTCATGATCAGAACAGAAGTCAATCTTTATGCTTCAACCAATACTGCTGCATTCAAGGCCTTGTTTCGTAGAGACACTTGACAACTCATCTGAGTGCATGAAATGGAGTGGGACTGGCCTGTGGCAGAGCACCAGACAGAAAGCAGTGCCTACTTTGGAAACTCTGGGTTGAAAAATGTCTCCTAGAAAGTGTCGTCTGCTGTAATCTTCTCTATCTCACATCTGAAGTTCCCTCGACCTGTCATCCTTTTCTTGTGCGAAAACAGAAACACTTAATAAAGACACGTCAGCTTAGAGCTATTAGTTTGCACTGACTCCTGCCAGGCTCATTGTGAAAGTACATTTGGGATGGTTTCTGAGAACAGCAACAGCAGTTCAGACCTGTCCCCTTACTCATTTCAACAGACCAGAATTTGTCTCAAAAAGAATCTGTTTTTGTCTTGTCCCTTTTTTGATTTATACAATCAAAACAGATATGCAATAGATACATATTTTCAAGTTCAAAGGAGTTGAAAGACATAATACACATGTACATATCTACAAGTATGCAGATGTCACACTGACCCGCTAAAGGCAAGTGACTAAGGCCGATAAGTAGTAGTAGTAATAATATTAATAATAATAAATGCCGGCTGATACAAGCAGGTTTGATACCAGGCTCCGACAAAGCTCGAGACAACAGATATATTTGATATTTACACACATACACACAAGTTTCTGCCACTGCATGAGACACTTTGTAGTAACGGCATCGTGATGTTCAGCTATAAAAGGTTTAAAAAGTATAAAAACACGTTGGATGAAGAGTGTCATGTTGCGTAAAATGTCTTATTGCACAGTCTCTCTGCGTTGTACCGAGCTGGTGCTGACCCGAACACTAGCGCTCCAGACTCAGCTGCTCAGAAACAAACCAACTAGAGGTAAACAATGACAACTCCATCTGTAAGTGTGATTCTTGGATGAAATGAAGATGCAGACAGCCCCGCCCTCGTCCTCAGAGCCCGCGTCCCGATTGGTCGTCACACTGTGGTGGACTTGTGGTTGCTGCTGGGAGGTACGGAGAGTCGCAGAGCTTCGCCGTCGTCCTCGTCGCTGTCGGTGTCGGGGAGGTTGGGCCGCAGACGGACGCGGCCGCCGCTGCCGCTCCTCTGCTCCGGGATGCTCCCGTCTCTGGCTACGTCTTCGTCTGAAGACTGGTAGGACTCGTCATCCCCGCCGAAGTGATTGACCAAGTGGATGCCGTCAAAAGTGGGCTGTTTGGACATGCCCCTCTGGCCTTTGAGGCAACAAATCTGAGAGAAGACAACAGCAGCATTAGGAGCAGCCAACAATACATTGTAACTTAACAGAAAATGGGACTCTTGACACATCTGACATGCAGTGATTCGAGCAAAAACAGATCATCATCTCAGAGGGTTCATGATGGATTTTTTTTAAGTAGGATGGGCACCTGTGGATAGATGGGTTCTTGTCAATGTGGACTTGGTTTGGGGAACAGGAGCAAAGCCTGACAGGGGCAAAAAATATAATGGGGTCTGGAATGGTTTTTAAAACACATTTTGTTAATGAGTTGGGGTTATTAATGCTTTAATGGACCATACTTCTATTTTTTTCCAAAAAAACACACTGAAAACACTGACCGGTAAATACTGATAGACTAAGTTCTACATATTTTCAAAACATTTGGAATATTCCTTCACAGATAAGGACTGTGACCCTATCATTATGTTCAAATCATTTTGAAAATTTAATTCCAGTGTTTATGGATGGCATATAATAACTACACTTAAAGAATATATGTGCATGGGGTAAATATGAAGTACAGATGAGCGGGCATTGTTGGGCACTGTTTTAGGGCGCACTCAACTCTAGAACGAGTTAATCCATTCTGCTCCAAAACATGACTGTCCCCTGCACTGCCTTCACTCACATAAACACACTTACACTGGGTCTGAGCAGTTGCCTCTTATAACTGACCTGGATGGATGTTGTTGTAAAGCGCTCTTTTATTTATTCGAAAACATTATAAGAGAGCACATCAAAAAGATTATTCTTACATTGTCATTTCATGTCTGCTGGATATTAGTGGGAAACTAGAAAAGAAGATATGGTCAAAAACAAAGGACGCTTAGTGTGTCAGCGACCTTCAGATGTTTGTACTTTTACAATTAAACACAAATGTAGCAAACAATTTAACCTTACATGCCTGGATTTGTCCTCAGACCAGTTCACGTATATTTAAATTTCACACATACCTGCATAATAGCATTAAATTACTAGTTTTTGGTTTCTTGTGCTTGAAGGCAATGCAGGTAGAAAGCACTCTATAAATGCTAACTTTTGTTTAGTTTTTTCTAACGATTTTTTTTTGTGTGGCATTTTAGCCTTTATTTGAAAGTGTAGTGTAGACAGACTAGGAACTGGGTGAGAGAGAGAGCAGAATGACACTAAATGATCCAAGCCTGAATCAAGCCTGGGTCTCCCGAGTATATGGTAAGCGCTCTACCGGGTGAGCCACCGACACAAACATTTTAACAAATGAATCTGTCATATCACAGACACAATATGCACATGACCACAACAGAGTGTGGTGTGAACTGTAAGTGTGAGTGCGGACTTTGCCCTTTCATTAACTGAAATAAACTTGTGTACATTATTTAGGCCTGTACTAAATCAATGAAATAAAATAAAAGAACAGGTGTCAAAAACAATGACTAATATCTCACCTAAAACCTGTAGTGTTTTCTTCTAGTCACTGCCACCGTGACTTACTGAAAACCAGAACGACTCATGAGGGGAGAGGGGAGGGGGGGCAACACAGTGGGCTTTGACAAGACATGACACTGTTTAGCTACGTACCTGTTACAGTCTGCCATGGATCAGACATGTAGGAGGAGAGGCAGTTCAACATTTACTTCTTTAAATACTTTATCTGTCACCAGCCTACGTTTACCTGCAAGGTTTCTTTTACTCTTTCTTTTTCAAAAGGAAACAGTGACGTGAGGAGGGGGAGGGATGTTACTGTAAGTTAGAGAACGCGCGTACTCAAGTGACCACTGCTTATTATAAAGTTAGTCATGAGAAGTGGAATCTATTCTTAAAAATCAGACAAGCTCTTCCTAGGTGGGACTTTACACCGTCAATCACAGTTGTACACCACTTTTTTAAATATTCTAACCACTATCTTCGAGTTACTCCTTTCCGAAAACACTGCATTTTGTATTTTTCTTGTTTCACGCCGAAAAGGCCGGTATACGCTGAGAACTGCCCTTATAGAAAGATATCTGGTTGTGTCTCTGTACAAGTGTCTGCAGTAGTGTGCAGAGGTAGCTCCGCACAGGAAGTCTCAGGGTGTAGTTAACACTTTGGCTAATCTGTTTGCGCTCGAGTCAAAATCAGGTCTAAATCTGCTACAAATGCACTTCAGAGAAACTGGAGTGGTGTGATTCAGAGCTCACCTCCTGCTTCAGCTCAGAGATCTGGTCTTTGAGCTCTCGGATGTACTGGCTCGAGTCGGTGTGGTTCAGCTGCCCTTGGACCTTGCCTTCTTCTTTCTGTTGAACGAACAAAAATCACATGGACATTGTTTTCAAATGGACAAGATTTAAAAAAGAAAAAAGAAAAAGAATGACAGATCAATTATTATTTTAGTATTATACTTTGTCTAAAAACCCACTCTAATTAATTAGAGATTTACAATTAAGATTTACAGATTGACAACTAATGCAATATTTAAGCACCTAGTTAAGTATTTGACTTATTTCTCCTTTCTTTCTTTTGATATGGTTTATTCCAACTGACATCCACCATTCCAGTTTTAGGTAGCTGTCAAGTCGGTTGATTTCTGTTTTGTATCTTGTCCCACTCTTCCTGTTTTTAGACCAATTAGACGTCGGTGGTTTTTGTTGAGTTCAAACCAGGTCAGAGTTCAGTTGAAAGAAAAACTCAGACCCACCTCTTCAACGAGAGCATTCACACTTTTTCCAATTGTAAAGTGTGAACACACCCTTCATCTTTTTCTGCTATTTAACATATAAATTAACATATACATTTTAAATCCAAGTGTCTAAGGGTTCTAATGTCAGCTTGAGTCTAATTGTTACATGTGACTGAAGCATCTTTCTCCCTGATTTCCAGTCAATCTACTTTTCTCTCAAATAAAGGCAAAATGTTCAAAAAGACATTGCAAAAGAAAGTGGTGTATAAACTTTAGAATGCCACTATGATTTCTACGTCTCTCGCGCTAAATTAACAAACGCATACAATACATTTATCCAGTTCATTTCTCCTTTGAGTGAATAGCTTACTCTCACTCTAGTGTTTCGCATCTGTTAATAGACAGTTGGGCAGATGTCAGAAGAAGCACAAAACAGTGCTATTTATGCTTGATGTCTTCCCGATGCCCTGGGGACGAGGCTAGTTGATGGCTTCAACTGTTAAACACCATTTACCTTCCTCAGTGAAGACATCTGCAGGCATCGGGCACAAACAATCTCTATTCCCAACATCAAATCACAACGGTGCGGCTGCCAGATATAGTGCTAGACCTGTGAGTTCAAACCACAGGTAGCAGGGCGGCAACACTCCAAAACACCCAGTGACAAGGAGGTAGAGGTGACACTGACGCCGCGAAATACGGACGCCGCTTACTGTTCCTCTGTAAGGCGTCATGTCAGAAAGGTGTGTTTTGTACAGAGAGGTCTAAACAAAGTGAGAGACTTATTTTTGATAGTAAAGGGCACTAGCAGTTAGGAGGCTTCCTGGTGCCCAGCTGGGTGAATCAGCAGCTGTCAGGTTGTGGTCAGAGATGCTAAACGTTCAAAACATGTTCTGGTCCCCTAGAGGCCATCTTTAACTGTCTACTGCAGCAACAACAATAAACTGAAAATCACATGGAGCCACTGTTCGAGCTCACCGACGCAAAGTTTATCAGCGTTCAACAGCATACCCTTTCGAATTGAATTTAATACGACATTTACTACAATTTAGGACTGCTATGCGTTTTAGAAACTCAAACTTGGCTCAGTCTCAAACTCATTTTTACCTGGTCTTGGTTATTCAACTCTACACCTGCTCGAATTGGAAAGTGTCATAAGACTAGTTTGCTATATTCTGTAATAATCAAATCAGTAACTAATGAGACTTGATCACATATTGCCATTTCTCAATCTTTTGTGCAGCTCCAACGAAAAAGGTAAACAACTGGATCACAATGACATATCCTGCCATTTACTCAAGATGAGAATATGTATAGTTGTGAAAATGAAAACTTAACATCAACAAACTCTACATTCCTCACAGTGTTTTTGGCCATATTCCTTAGGATTAATTAGACCAATAATTACACAAATAAATACATAGACATTTAAATATGATTAACATTCAGCTGCCAGCCTTCATGTGCTTTACAGATGAAATGGTAGAAGTATAAATCTGTGATGATTAAGTGACCCAGACCTCAAAATAGACCATGCATGTCACCTTTGGTAGAGTCTGGGCGCCTGATAGGATGTGGTTTCTCGCCTTTTAGCAGAAGTACTTTCTCGTCTTTTAGCAGATGTACTTGTAACATCATTTACCCAAGGCCATAGCTGGAGTGTAGTCCGACGTGCACATTTTCATTTCATTTCATCTCTTTTCAACACTGCTCCACAGCTAATATATGTATTTCTATCTATCAAGTTCACACATAATTATCTTAAGATGCCTAAAATGCCCGCATCACTTATCAGTCACATATGCACAGTGAGACATTATTATTATGATGATTCACCCAAAGATGAGAGCACGAAAGTGATTTTTGGCATTTTCTTGTAACTAAAGCTAAGTTTTCAGCCACAACCTGGAGCACAAAACCAAACCACAAACCATGAAGCCATCGCAGCCACAGTGATTTCAACATGCTTTAGAAAAACAAGTCAACCAAAACATGTACTGAACTTGTGCCTCTTAAAAACTCCCACTTATCGACTTAGGGGACTTTGACAAGAGTTCTTTATGCAGATGTTTAAAAGAAAGAGGGTGGCAGTGCAAACATTCACGTTTGTGTTCTATCACTTAGTAACCAAACCTCAGACCACACGTTTGCAGAGAGGAAGGAGAGGGTGCTGGGGTGAGGGGTGCAGGTAACAGAAATAAAAATAGTCTCGGCCCCCATCCAAACACCTTCAACTCAAAAATGTATTTTTAACTGCTTCACAAGCCCACACCTGTGTGTGTCTTAAGTCAACGCATCAACATACACATTAAAAGCAGCAGTGCATTAAAATGGTTCTGTTCTAAAATCACTGCATGGATCAGGAACACTTCCAGAAGTCACTGTGACACAGTTCAGTGTTGTCCACAAATGAGAGTTAAAGCAAAGAAGAAGCCACATCTTCACACCAATAACACGAAATGAACTGAAGAAAATGGAAATCTGTTCTATGGTCAGATGAATGAAAATTTGAAATTCTTTCTGGACAGCATGGACACCATCCTATGCATTAAAGAGGACTGAAAGAGGACAGGGACCATACAGCTTGTGATCAGCCACAGTAGTAGGAGTGCAGTAGAAGAGTTCAGGTGCTGAACTGGCCTGCAGTCCAGCCCTTTGACCAATAAAAAACATTCTAGGTTATTATTGGTGCATCATAAACAAAAAACTAGCAAAGAAGACCCAGGACTGTTCCACATCAGACAGAAGTGGGACAATGACCAGCAGCAGCAGCAGCAGCAGCAGCTTGGAAGTACACCACTTCTGAGAAGCAAAAGCATAAACAAACACAGCCATGTAATCTGTCTTTAATCAGTTCTCCTTCACTCCGCTGCAGGAGCAGGCCTCTATTTGTTTTGGTCACCCTCGTTGTGTGTGACGTTACATTTGTTTGAGGATAAATATACTGTGTTCTACACAAGACCGGTTCATACAGAACGTTAGAAGGAACCTAAAATGTCACTGAAGAACATTCTTCTCATTTCACTGTTGATTAAACTAGAAAACTAAATCTTAAACATGACAGCTAAATGTTGCAACAGTAAAAATGGTTTGATCAGATTTGATAGATCTTTCCAGGAAATAAAAAAAACAACACTTATCTGTTTTGTAACTGACTTATCTGTTTTCAGTGACATTAAATCACAAATATAGAAATGTGGTATGTGAGATAATGATATAACAGACTGTATAGCATGTACAAATGGTCATAAAGGGAATGTTCATTTAACATTTTTTGTGTGGGTAAAACAAAGTTGCTGTGTTTGTGTGGTTCACTTAAATATTGCAATAAAAAGAAAAAAATGTCTGTCTCAGTCACTGACCAGTGGCAGTTAAGTTTTTGTTTGGATTCTATCGAGACCCCTTAAATGGGAGGCTCTTGATCGGCTTCTGACTGAACTCTGGTATGGTTTGATTGAAATGTGAAGAGCATGTGGACCACAGACGGCTAACTGAGTTAAAAAATGAAAAGATGCTACGCTAAAATCGTGTGTCTTGATGGCTTCCAAAGACCAAAAGAATCATGTCTGTTATTACCAGAGGCCAAACATATATCAGTGAGAAGGTAAAATCTCTTGTTATTACTAATATTTGGTGCAGGCTCATCGAGTTTACAGGAAAACAAAACAAGTGAATTCAGCGCAACAGTTAACGTCATGTCCAAGCAGACTGAGATTGACAATGCCACATGGTGTGTGTTTCTGTAGAACAGTTTAGTCGCAGAAAATGACACCGAATACTAAGCAGGCCAGTAACTAACTGAACTAGTGGGATCATTTTGTGTTTAGTCCGAATTAAAAGAAGCAGATTACATGTACCCTAAGGCTTAAGACTCAATAAAAATGTCTGGTTCACTTTACCTGAATCTCAAGCTCTGAGATCTGCTGCTGCAGCTCAGCCATAGCAGCGATGTTGTCAGCTTCTCTCAGCCTCACGGCCATCACTTCCTCTTTACTCTGCAAAACAAAAACAAAATGCTCTTTGAGAAAAGGATCATGCACAGTGCTACATGTCAATCAAGTCTATTATGATACTAATCAAAAGGCAAATGAGAGTTTGCAACACATTTTGTATGAGCTACTTCTTTACCACACTTCTCATTAGATTTTCTTGGAGATACAGTTATGTGCAAAACTTAGTGAGATTATTGTATCATAATGAGTCCAAGACAAGAACAAGATAAATACAACATGTAACTTATTTAACCCGATAGATTTAGCCTGGTGTAGCCAAATGAAACCCAGTTGAAATCAGGATTACAAAATATAAATATCTCTAATATATATATACGTTTTAAGCATATAAGGAAATGTAAAAACACACACAAAACTCCAACAGTTTTTTTGCCACATGAATTGTAATCATGAATATACTACTGTAAGTATTCTATATCAGAAACACAACGGTCTGGCCCTGTGTTCCTTCATGTTTTGTACCTTGCACTCAATCTCAGCCTGTCTGCGTTTGATCTCTTGCAGTTGCACGTGCAGGTCTTTATTTTGCGTCGTCAGAGCCTGCACGCGCTCGTTGAGGCAGCGAGTCTCCTGCTCGGCCCGCCGCAGCTGGTTACTGTGAATCTGATTCTGTGCAAACAAAATGTCACACTTTTAGCACAACACGGTTCATGTATTGCCTGCACCGCTTCACTCTTAAATGGTACAGGTGACTACTGCCCTCCAAAGGCTACAGAGTGAAATTACAGTTAGAAACAGTTTTTTCTTTTTTTTTTACCCTAACCCTGTTCAGTTGTAACATAATACAAGGCAGGTGTATGGATGTTTGGAATGTGGTGTGTGTGACCTGTGTCTCCAGCTCAAGCATCCTTTGGCGTGTCTCTCTGAGCTCGGCCTGAGCCTCAGCCTCCCTCAGCCTCACACTCATCAACTCGTCCTGCAGCTCACTCAGAGTGTTCTTCTTCGGAGTGTCCTTCCACCGGCCGGCAGTACGCGCAAGGTGCCGCTAATCAATAAATAGAATATTACAGTCACTTTTTATCAGTATTAAGCATCACCAGAGAAGACATTTTGACAAACTGTTGCGTGTTAACAGAATATGGCTGTGCTCACCTGCCAGTGGTCTTCTAGGTCCCGGACCTGTTGCCTCAGCTCTTTGAGGCCGGTCAGAGCCTCTGCTTCCCTGATCTTTACCCCTATCAGCTCCTCCTGCAGTCGGGCAACGTTAGTGTCATCTGGCAGAGATGTGTTTCTCTAGAGTCAAAAAAGAGAGGATTTAGCTGGTTGCACATCTACCGGATTGCTTTCTCCTATAGAAAATCTTAGAAAGTCCAGGCTACCACCAGTGGCCCTCATACCACAGTTTGAGAACATTGTCTAATTGTAGATTTTTCTTTCACATTTAAATTTTTAGTTCCACATTTTATACAATACCAAGGCAATACAATGATTATTTTCCTTAATGTTATGAAACTGAAATATGCCATGCTTGGTGTATATATTTTGTCTCTGTGCTGCAAATACACTGGGGCATTGTACCTTTTCCATATCCAGGATCTTGTCTTGCATCTCTTTGAGCGCACACTGAGATTCTGCCTCCTTCAGTCGGGCCTGCACCAGTTCTCTCTCCAGCTGCAGCACGGCCTCCTCTGAATACCGAGGGACGCCCTTCTACAACCGACACAAAAGGCCAAAGAAACAAATAAATTCACAAACAAATACACTTGACAATAGCAGAAAATCATTCATATCTGCATTTAAATGCCCCAATTGTCAATTGTAAAATCGGCAGCTGACATAAATCATCTTGCCTGTCTTGTACAGATAAATAATTCAACATGGCTTTTTGTGAAACACAATGGCAAATTATGTAAAGCAAGATAATGCCTGCACATTATCATCAGGACTCCCAGCATGAATAATTAATCAAACACCACAATATGCTGCTATGTGAACCGTGTGCCGTGTGTGAAGGCTCTCAGCCAGTGAGACAACTGCTTCCAAATTCAGAAAAGCATTTGTGAAGATGCAGGAAACTGTAAATAGTGGCTGAACTGTGTAGCGCTCCATGTCCCGATTTGTATTCATGCATACTGAAACAGTTCAGTACGAGATGTGCACAGTGAGTAAGCACTTGTCGGCCACAGCTTGGATCTTGTTGCTAGGTAATGTGTGCCAACTGAAAAAAAAAACAACCCCGCCCGTTTGGAAGCAGCACATTTCCAGTGCTCACTGCTTGGCGATCGGGCTTTGAGAGGCCTGTTGGGCCAGCTGGGGGCGCTGTGGCCCTCCTTACCGCTTGTGGCTGCTGCTGCTGTTGCTGCAGCAGACTGATGGTTTTCCTGGCCTGCTCCAGCTGAGCAGTGGCATCCTCGCTCTGCTGTTTGACTGTGGCCAGCTCCCGCTTGACCAGGTAGTTCTCCTCTGCCTCCTGAGCTCGAGTCACTTGTCCCTTTGGACGTAAACAAGCGGGGAGTGGGGTGAGGCCGGCGGAAGGTGAAACGAGAGGGCGGTAAGTGGGCAAACCAGAAGACAAGCTCAGGGAATGGGTTTTCTATGGCATGCTCTGGCTATAACTTAATTTGTGCCTGACATTCTAATTAGGTTCATTTTGAAACCTTGATTTTCCAATTTCCTGTCTTTGACTCAAAATGTGGTATTCATGCATTTTGTCTCTCATTTCTGATTTTTTTTAGCCTGGCCAGCCATACAATTGACTTTGCAAAGTGAAATGGGTTTGGGATCCCTTCCCCTTGACCAATTGTAACTCTAAAATGTAGCAAGCTTCTTGTGAAACTTCATGCAACTCATCTCTAATTGGTTGTATGTCCAGTTGCATCCAGAGGCAGGTATTCTGTGTCCTTTGGAACTGCCACCAGAAACACTTTGTTTAGAACAGAGAAATTTGCTAGCCAGGCTAATGATTTTTATTAATGATTTTAATTAACGCAGTAAAACAGGTTTTTATTTATCACTATGATCTTTGTGCTGATAATAAGCATGCAGGGTAAGGAAGCAGAAAAGAAAGGTGCAACATAATAAGAATAACGAGAAAATAAGGAATATACCTGGATCAATCTATCTGCCAAGGAAGCACTTTCCTACAAAACAGAAACATCAAGGAGAGACAGGAGAGAGACAATCCAGAGGACAGTTTAAAGCAAACACAAGAACACTTGATTGTTGTAGAGAAAAACTGCAATGTTCATTTTCCTTCCAGATACACTTTACAAAATGGTGGTTACATTGAGGGGGAAAAAGAACATTGCATGCAGAAAGTAGTGCTGAAGACGTACAGAAGGTGTGCTGAAAACGTGCAAAACAAAAAAGTGAGTTAGTGGTGCTCAGAGTGCAGTGAAAGGTTTCAGACAGGAAAAGGGTCAGGACGGCTCAGTTTGTTTGTTATGACAGCACAGTGATAGCTTTGTGGTGTTAATTATGGAGCTAGGCCTTTCGACTTGTTTTAGTTAAGAGTTGTCTCGAAGATGATGTTAAAAATGCCTGTCATTGTCGAGAGGGCAGCAAGCAGTTGGGGTGTTCTTCAGCGCAGTTGATACCCTCTGCTCTCCGGGGCAGTCCTCATGCATGGTGCCTCGTGTCACCACTTGTCCTGACATGCAGTGCTTTGTGTAGCGTTAAACACCACCAAGCAGCCACGTTCCACATTCAACGCAAGGCTTGTTGAAGTTAGTGGTTTTCTGGTTAAATTTATTGGTTGATAACTGGTTTACAATGACGTTCCACTAACGCAGGCGGTTAGTGAAAGGCAAACACCCGGTCATCGGGATTGCCGTGGACAGGAGCATGCACGGCTGAATGGGGATGTCATGTCAATGGGTGATGAATGACGCACATTTGTTCAAACTCACTTTTTCTAATGTGTCTATCCTCTGCTTTAGGAGTCTGTTCTCTGTGCGCAGTCTCTGTCAATGAAAGGCATCAGAAAATTATGTCACCAGAATGTACTCGTTCATAGTTGGTTCACATAATTAAAAACACTCACCTTTATCTCCACCTGCTCCTCCATCTCTTTTGTTTTGATTGTAGTGTACTCTTTCTCCAATCTGAAATATTATTAATTTATTTATTATACAGTACAGCATTAAAGGTCTCAAAGTGTTTCTCCTGAAATGGCAATCAGACATCACATTCAGGATGCCTTTTGGCATGAGTACTTATAATACTTACTGATGTGAGTCCTTAATGTTTACAAACAAGTGGTTTTAGTGTTTTACAAGAGTTTTTAATCACCAGAATAATACTTATTTCCACTTGTTCATCGACATCACCACACCTTTCATATTTTACTGTATATTCTGCATTTTCTAACACAGAGTTTTTCAAAATATACTCAATGCACCCTCATGGATTAATGCACTTTTTAATTCAAGTCAAACTAAATTTTAAGAGTAGCTTTTTTTTTTAAACAAGGGGAAAGGGCGCACACACACACACACACACACACACTAATGGAATTGGGTAAAAAGCCATTCTCACTTTTTCATCTTCTTGGCATTGTACTTGACTTGATAAGCAGCCTGGATGACCTTATCTGGTCCGCTGTCAAGCTGATGTGGGATGACCCTCTGAAAGTGCTGATGTAAAGACAAGAGAAAAGGCAGGTTAAGAGGCACACGCCCATACAGTACCTACTTATAACTTATTATGCTGTCTAAATGGCTCACTCAGGTGTGTTTGTGACCTTAGAGTTAAACTTCAAACACCAGCATGTGCACATGTATAAGCTAAAAGAGTGTACGTAACAATTAACTGGGTGTGGTGCGGTTCCTCCCTGGAGGTAGCAGCAGACACCTGAGCTGCTTGAATGACAGGTTGTGGCTCCTATACAGTACCTGTAACATTCCCTCCATGTCGAGCTGGATCAGTTCAGCCTGGTTCATCTGGAGAATGGCCAGTCCCACACGGAAAACTATCTCCAGCCCCTGAACAGACACACAAGTTGTAAGAGAGGTTTGTTATGAGATCAATGGACGTGAAAATAGAACAATGAACTGTTTAAACAGCTGTGAAGACAGGGGTAGTGTTTAGAATGTTGTCAGGTATAGATGTTTTACACCAGCAGATGGCGCTAAAGTACAATCTTTACACATCTTCAAACCTTGGGATTATTGTTGTTATTATGATTTTTGTTTTTTTCCCCCAAATAGTATATTTTATATTTGGAAAAATCTTTGGAAAATGTAACTATGACTATTTTTTTTTCCCCATTTTCCATTCAATTTTTTCCATACATGTACAGACCTCAAGTAATATTTTTTAGACTGGAAACCTATGCATATGCAAACTGTACTTAAATGAATTGGAACTGACCTCACACATAAATATGTCAAAGATTCTTGTGGCCACAGGCAGAGGGAAAGAGGTGAGGAAGATGGTGAGGAACCAGGAGGAGGCGTACATCGAAGTGTGAAAGCTCTGAGCCTGAAAATGAATGTGCAGCTCTGGAAGATGCTCCTGAAAGACACAGTGACCCCATTATTAGATATGTCCACAAAAGCAACATTACTGGGTTAATGCTATGTCTACAGAAGCATTTAGCTTGGTGTTCGGGCCCGTTGTTAAAGGTAGATGACATTTTTAGCCAAATAAACCAATAACAGAAAATATAAAGATACATTTTAATGTGCATGGTACTATGTATAACTGTGCATGAAACTAATAAAACTTCACCTAAACATGTTGATGTATCATCTTTATTCTCACATACTCAATGCTATTTAGTGTACATGTGCATATTGATGAGAAGGACAATAATGGCAGCTGTGGTACTGGGTTTTATGGCAATTACACGTTTATAAAATCATTTGTACAGTAACACTATGAGAAAAACGGTTAAACTCATAGGTCAAGGTAATAGGTTCAATCCCCGTGGCAACAGCCCTTTTGTTAGTGTGGGTAAATCTAAATTGCCCATAATAAATCAGAATCTGGCAGACGTGCTTGAATTTAACAGGCTCGTCGTTGGTATAGTGTTGAGCACACCCTTCTCTCATGTGGGAGACTGGGGTTTGATGCAGCCAGTGCACCTTTGTGCCGATTCCAAGCCTGGACAAATGGAGAGGCTTGCATCGGAAAGGGCATTCAGTGGAAAAATCTACGCCAGACTAAATATATGTTATCTGCTTGGGGAGAAAAGCTGAAAGACATTGTTTGTTTGGCAGACATGCAGGAGCATTTATACAAGATATATATATATATATATATTTTTTATATTCATGCTAATATGGACCTGGTGACCCACATCCTTTATACACTGACAAGCCTACCTGGATCATGGACTCAAACTGGTACATGCAGAGTCCCAGCTCCGCCATACTGGGTTTGAAGAGCTCTCGTAACCTGTATTCCTGCATTAACTTTACAAACACGCAGAAAGCCTCTTCTTCTGGCATCTGGAGAAATAAGAGGTGTTAAATTTTGGTTTATTAGCTTAAGCCAGAAAAATCAACACTTCACGTGCGCTAAAAACGAACCACTTACCTGCATGAGTAGCAGTCCTACGATGAAGGCACTACCTTGACAATAGCCCACCTCACGATCGACCAGAGAGTACGCCTGGGCCCGACAGGAATAGGCTCTTTGTGAGTCACATGTTTTTAACTATATTCTCTGCACTGTATGATAATGGGTCATACCTTCATGACGTTGAAGAGCACCTCTTGGCCCAGACTGTCTTTCTCTTTAAAGAACTCATGCTCGGGGTAAGTGCGGGCGATGTCTCTGCGAATTAGCTTTTCACAAGGCGATGTCATCTTGAGGAGCTCCGAGTACTGGTCTTTAATGGGCAAGTTCTGGGCATTACACAGGAGCTGCCACACTATTGCCCGGAAGTGGTGTGGAATCCCTTTTCTGACAAGGTCCTGGAAGGAAGAAGTACTGCAGTTAAAAACACAGCTAGTAAAACAGCATCTTCTGTAATTATGTACTGGGATTATTTTCTCTTTTCTCACAACAATACACTCCAATATTCCCAGTGAGGTACTTTGCATTTAACCGCTCTTTGTAATGCTGTTAAAACTGGATCAAACAGTTTCCTGAGTTGAGAGGGGGTACTGTTGTTTCCAGCTGTGGTGGGAGTAAGTGTGTGTGTACATCTGGTCTGAGCGCAGGGTGCATCTGGAGCAGAGGTCCTCCCACACAGGCTTTCAGCAGGAGACGGCACAGACCGAGTCTTGTGCTGCAACAATGCTCTGTCTTATCAAGGACTGCTTACACTGTCTTATACAGATGCTCATTTATCATGCCTTAGTGACAGGTCTAACATCTTAAAAGCACAAGACGTTTCACATTCATCAGAGATCAATTTCCAGGACTTTTTCACAACACTGATGATATTTTTTACAAAGGCTTGTTACGATATGCCTCATGAAACTTTCCTAGTTTTCTTACTTGTTTTATATGGATGACAAAAATGTATATCCATAAACAGTCAGTATAAAACATGCTATAAATCCAGCAAAACAACAGAAAAAAATCTAAAATCCAAAGAAAGCCACTCTGGGGTTGCAAAAAAAATCTGCACAAAACACTCCAAAGCTGCAAAACCCAAAGCAAAACTACTGTAATGTTCCAATGACTATAATTGTGATTAAAATTGTGATTTAGATCAAAAATTTATTACTTTTAAGAAATCATCATTTGATCTTTTTAAGAGACTGCTGACTTTTTTAAAATAGCGTCCACACTACTCCACAGTTTTAGAAACACAAAACGTGAGACCAGTGTTTGCTGCATGCCATTTTTTCTTGATTGGTTGTCAGAGAAAAATACTGTAACTTTGAAAACAAATTAATCACAAATACAACAGTAAGAAATACAGCCTGGTTAAAATGTACTGTGATGGTTTGTCTACTGTGTTTTTTCTTCTAAACGCTGCATTAAAATTAAAACACACTGGACATTGTTTATGCGGTCCCAAAACTGGGACAAAAGTAAGTAAAAATGGAAAATATATTTTGAGTTTTCCATGATGAAACCTTGTGTAATGGCAATGCCAACTGCGAGTAATTTGTATCCTCATTTTAAAGATCTAGAATACTTGCCAAGTACTGAACTCTGCATATTTCTTTGTGAATCTTGATGAGCTATTAAGTTCTAGAAACAGATCAAAACCGGTTTTGCTGACTGGGACAAACACCATCAGTTCCTTCCTTGAAGCAACAGAAGCAAGGGATTCTCTGGAAGCCAACGGGAAGTACATGCCAATTTTGTGGAGGCCTCAGCACTTATGATTAATATCTCAGGCAACAGCTGCAACTGTCTGCACATCTGAAATTACATAACACAGCCACGCATTGTCAAGTTTTGAGTACTTCTCCATTTCTGCAGCAAATGAAAACAAGAGACTCTTCCTTAAATGCAGGACTTGTGTCACATTTTGCCAAAACAGCAACTTCATGCAACAGCAGCTGCATAAGCGTGAAAAGTTATGCAATAAGTGCAAGTAACCATAAAAAGCAGAAATCACATGGGGCTGTTTTTAGCAGCAGGAAACCAACTTATTCCGACAATTTATTAAGAATTTCAAGGAGATTTAATGAGAGACACAGGCGATGACATAGCACAGTGTAATCACGTGACCATGGAGAGTGACTGAAGCAACAACATGACTAAAATTAGCTCCAAATGTCAGGAAGTGAAATAACAAGTGCAAGGGCAACACTGCGGGGTCACCTGGGGCAAAGATAGCTTTTAAAAACTATTTCTGGCGCATGTGAACAGTCGAACAGATAGGGCTTTTGTGGGGTTTAAGCTGCAGACTCAAAGAAATGCACAACTGAGATCATGTGGACCTGGACATGAAGAGTTCAACACATAACTTTTTGTGTTTACATTATAGGATTTTTACATGGTATCTCCAATTCAAAGTATATATAAAGTAAAAAAAACAAACCCACAAATGAAAGTGTTTGTATTCTGTATATATTATTGTTTGTGCATATATCTATGCATATACTGTATAGGTTTCACTTTCACATGGCTCTTTGATTTGCTGTGTTATGTGCTAAACAAATAGTAAACAGCTGTGTTAACGTAGTGCTTTAGGAGTTTAAAGCACTTTACGTAAAGCATCTATTTACCAATTGACATTTTATCAGACTAACAAAATGAAAAGAACACTCACATGTTTTATCATGCAGTGATGGCTAATACATTGTTTTATACAGTCTCTTGGCAGTGATTCTGGTTGAAGAAATGAAGCTACAGACCCAGAACAGGATGGATGCTAAACTGAATAACATGGACCATCCCGGTGAAGGACAGAACACAACTGACTGTAATAAGACTAAACAATCAATTAGTCAGTCTGAAGTATGAATCAATTAAATTTCATTTTTAATTTATTTGAAGAGTCCTAAGAACTGAATTTTCCCTTGGGGATTGATAAAGTAGAATTAAACTGAAGTTTTAAAATAACTAGGTAACTATTTGAAAAGGTCCAACAGACCTGAGCATGAGAGAGCAAATATAGAAAAAAGTATATTTTAAAAACTTTTAATCTGGAACCATTTGTTAACAGTCATCCGAGCCAGAAGTAGGATGATGGCTCACTTCATTGAACCTGTTTATGGAAAACCCTTAAGGTCTTCCTATAGAGATTTTCTGTACAGCGGCTTTTCTGTGTAAAGTTTCCACTTCCTCCATGTACTATTGTGGCTATAGGTAAATAGGTTTCTCGAATATATGCATTTAAGGATCTGGATTTACTGTTAGATCTCCCCTTTTGCCATTTCCACCAGAACACAGTGTAAAGACTGGTATACAGCTGCCAGGACATCTACAGCTTCTTAAACTAAGAGAATTTTTGTTTGGTGCATTTTTATATCTTAGAAAATATAGTTCTAGTATGATTTTTAATGGCATCATCAGACAGTCCTGACTTCACGGCCAACAGCAAAAACTGAACACAAACACAAGATCGCAAGCATGTACATGTTCCAAAGAGTAACTCCCACTGAAAATCACTGGTGGCAATTATTTATTTAGGTGCTGGTCTACTAACTGTGACTCCGCAATGTCCATTGGAATGTTTGTCTATGTGAATGATTGTCTGTCATTGTCAATGTCTCTAAGGGTTAACCCTATAATTAACTGGTGAAGTTCTGGTTGTACTCCACGTTGAGCCCATAACAACTGGGATGGGCTCCAGCCACCGGCCAAACCCAAAGGAGCATTGAAAATTATTTTGAGAAGTAAATGTAACAATAAAGTCACTGTGTTCTATAAAAGGTCACAGCAGCTTATCTTTATTACTCCATATTGGTGGAGTACATTTCTACTACTAAAATACTCGGCTCCACTATTTACCCTCACTGCAGGAGACAGGTCAAGTGTGACTCTTTAAGCACTTAAAGTGGCTGTGTTTGAGTAATCTCTTAAGCAGTCCGGCACGAGACTCCTCAGTCACCCCAGGTAGTAGTCATGTGCGCCCGTCTCACCTTAAGCTGCTTCTCCTTCTTCTTGCGCACCTCCTCCCACTCGTTGACGATGCGGCCCCACAGGATCCACGTGTCCTCCTCCAGGTGCGACAGATTGGAGGAGGCCGACGAGCTGGACACCAGGGACGAGCCGCTGTTTCTCCTGGAGCCGTTCATGGAGCGTAGAGACTTGCTGTCCGTCTCCAGGAGCCTGATTGACAAAAAGCGTGAATAAGTGTTGTGTTCCTTATATACTAATTACTAATTCTGGCCAACACAACAGCTACAAACATACAGTCATAGGCACACATACATCATCCAATTTGTGTCGAAATTACTTTGAGCTTTAAACAAGAAAGCCTTAGGGTGACTTCACACTTGCAGTGTTTGGTCTAGTTAAAACGGACTCTGTTGAGGTTGCACTGTAAGTGTGCTTCACTTGGATAAGAGTGAATGCTTCAATAAAAAAATCCTGCACCAAACATTCTCCAAGACTTCTTTAAAACTTGAATCTTGAGGTGTTTCCTACTGAATTCTGGTCCGAACCATAAAGTGTGAACCCTACGTAGACCGCAGACCTCTAAACAACCCCATGTGGTTTATATCTACAACGGTAAAGTGGTCAGTTTATTGTCAAACCACACTACTACTGCCACACTATTGGTCCGTACCAGCTGCAGATTCGGTGAAATCGCATCACCTTCACCAGGACAAGATGTACGATGATGTTGGTGAAAATACAACAAAAACTTTTAATCACAAAGCATATGTTGTAATACTGTTAATATCTGTAACTCATCCACCAGTTGTGTTTGTCACCTTAGGAACAAGTGTTGCCAGTCACTATACCTCAACCAAAACAAGTTGCAACATCATCAGAAACCTCAGCCTGATTCAGGATAGTACAAAGTCTCTTCACTGACAGACACCCATATTTAGGACACTACTAAAAATAGAAGTCTCCAAAACATTTGATTTAAATTTAGGTGATTTTATTTACACTGTAATCTAATGTATGAGAACTGTAGATAATAATAATAATGCAATCTTCTTTGACCAAATGTAACTCCACCAAATCAGCTTAGTCAGTTTGTCATTTTACAAAGTGAATAGTAATCCTGACAGCAGCAGTGTCACTGAGGAAGCCTGCCACATTAAACCAGCAAAATACATTTTTCTGCAGTATATTGACCTCTAGGGGTGGACATATCATATTCTGATGGATACCGTTTAACTGTAGTTGTAAATCATGATCAAATATAGGAATGGATATGTAGGTTTGGCAGTTTAAGCAATGTGCATGCTTAACTCTTCAGGCAGATCTTAGTTTAACAGTCTCTGACGAGGAAGCGCAGGTCTATGCATAACTGTTTGTCCTCCATGTTATTTGGGTTCTGTAGAAGTCCAGCAAAACATAATCCTAACAGTCAGTAACTTTTATCATGTAGCTCGTAGCTGGTGTGGCCTAAGTACTACTCACACATGTTTAATACCCACTCAATGACAGCATACACAGTCAGCTGCCAAGACCATCTGTTTTAGCAGAATTCTCATTTTTGGTGGCTAATGTCCGTTTATCCATTTAAAATGAAGGCTTCTTAACCCTATTGGGGAAAAAAAACCAAAATACTGCGAGAAGTTTTTGCCAGTATCACTTTTATCAGTTTGTCACTAGAATTTCTGTGGGAGTACAACATGATCTAGAAGCATTGCGACTGAAAGGAGCTCATGACAGACACACAATGGTCCAGACACCTGATCTCGGAAAAAAACGTTGGTGCTTCTCCAGTGGAGCCTGTGACCTCACTCTGCCTGCTCCCAGAGTGGATAGGGTTACAAGCACATTTGGGTCGTGTGGGAGGGAGTGAAAAATTGGACCACGCAGCAGCCTGAGAGAGCGTCTTTATTGGGGTTAGTCCTGATATGACACAATCTGATTTTAAGATTTGCCATCACAAACTAGCGGTTCACGTGGAATCGGCTTTTCTTCAGCTTTTAGTTAACTTAGTTCAACAGGTCATACACAATGCAGTAGCAGCCAGCATGAATAAAGCAAACTTGGTTGACCATGGTTTATTGGAGCTCTGCTAATAATTTACCAGCGGTCAAACAGAGGTCTGAACACAAAATACCACAAAAATACATTCACATTAACGATAAAAGTAGAAAAATAAAAGCAAAAACATAAAAATAGAAATCAATTACATTTACATCTCAGGCATGAAGAAAGCCCAAATAATTATGCATACAGCAATTGTGCTACATATCCTTTTACTGGTACATACATAAAATACTAACAGGAAGAAGCAGAACAAACCTGAAAAACCAAGAGCTTACCAAGATAAACTCATGATGCCCTGGTCATGTCTGATCTTTGGGAATTCAGCAGCGTGTCAGATGCACTGATTGGAGCTGTCCGTTCCTTGTCTGACACACTGAATGAATGCTCAATCTGTTTATCTGTTCTGGAGGGTACAAAGGGCTCTTTAAACACACAACATGGTTTGTGAGGCAGAATGGACCACAGAAACACAGGCATCCAGACCAAAGTCCTCCAGGTGGCTAACGTGTAATTGGCCCAAAATCCAAATCTATGATGGTGTAAGCCATAGTGTAAATATGATTTAGCCAATAACATCTGATTATCACATTTTAATTTTAGGACTGTATTTTGCTGTATTTGATCATAGTCTCCATACTAGGTTTAACAATTCATCAAAACAGGTGTTCAGGTATATAGACTTAAAAACATCCGTTAACTGTAGCAAAATAATTTTGTGAATCCATCTATATGGTCATTTCATCTTATATGAAAGAGCTATATTGTCACCACAGTCTTTAACCATTATATAGCATACTATTTATTTACTAAAATTATGCAGTCCATACTAAAGTGATGGTTGTCCAGGTTATACCAAAATTAGTGCTCAGCGGAAATGGAGCTTCATGTACTTACTGCTCTGATATTCTTTGTACTTTGAGTAAGTATGTGGTTGCTTTCTTGTAAATTTCATGCAGAACTGTTAGAAATATTGATCCAAAACTTAGCCAAACTGCAACTGATCTTAAAGTAAAAAGTCCAGAAAACAAATGATTGGTCAAAAAAAAAAAAGGAATAATCATTGTCATTGGGACATCCCTTGATAAAATAATAATGTTAAGTGTGGACAGAGACTACACTAAAAAATTTGTTCCACAAGAGGACAATAACATAGCATTCCAAAGTCTGCAACGAAAGCCTCTACTTTATTAAAAAGTAGTGTCATCATTTCTAAGCACCATTTTAAACTGAGCATGCTATAGTGAAATTAAGTGCAGAAAAGCAATACAGCATTCGAAGTTACAGGAGCTATGCAGTTTATGTGTTCAGGGGTCAAAGGTGAGGAGAACTATGAGCCTCCTACCTCCCTAACTTCTGTTCACCAGATGGAGTCTTTCTTCTCCAAGTGGGAGAGAAAATGACAGATTTTCCCGGTCAGTTTTCAGTTCCCTCTTCCATTAAGCACACATACCTCATCTAAAGTTTGCATACTTGTGTTTCATCTACTGGACACAAGTGTGAGACAGGCCCACGCTGTGAACTACAGGCCTGGTTTCCATGACAACGCAGAGTGCACCAGCCATGAGCCAAGGTCCCGGCGAGGCAAGAATTCAGAGCTGGCACTGGACAGACATGATGTCATCTTCAGTATGGACCGGTGGAAATACATACAATTCTGCCTTACATTGAGAGAGCACAGTAACTCAATTCTTGTAAATGTTGCCCTGCCATTCATTTCAGTGATACATTTTAGCATGTTTAACCAAATATTAACTTTCACAATTCAATGTTACGCCTATTAATACAGTCAACTCTCAACTTTACTACAATCAAAGAAAAAAATCTTACAAATCAATCTCGACTTAACTCTTACAATTAATTTACTCACAGCTTCTTGAAACTTGTACAACAACTAATCCATAACAAGAATAGAGGAAGGTGAGTAATCCAGGAAATGCAGACTCATCTATCTACTCACCAAGTGCTACACGCCAAAACAATGTCAGCAACAAGACAACAGCCAACTCTCTCACAAAACTAGCAGCCCTCCATTGTCTACAGGGCTAACGAGTGTTCAGTGGCTGAGAGAGTTGAGGCATGGACGTGACAGACTGGAGCAGAGGGAAGACAAATGCATCAAAGTCACATGGGAGTTTGCCATTTACACTCTTCTATGTTGTATTATTTCTCATAGTTATTATGTCAGCGATGTCAACTTTACTATCCACTGTTTCAAAACAGGAAAAAAAAATTGGAAAAAAAAATACTAGACTGAAACTGTACCTCATTTTAATGCCTTAAATAAGGTCAAAACTAGGACTAAGCCCAGTGTCATCCAGCTCTAAAGCTTATATTTATGGTTGAGATAATGGTTGAATACATCATTTTTTTACTGATTATCTTTTTAAATTTCAGTCATCTTAAAGACTCCCCAAGTACCATGAGACAAAGGAAACACCACTTGAAACACTAGATTAAGTTTGATATATCTGGCTGCTTTTTCTCAAAACAAACCAAAAAGATTAAATTGAATTTTCTACAAATTTCAACAAATTTATGCCAATTTAAGCCAATTTTCCACACATGTTAGCACATTTCAAACTATAAAGAAATGTAAGAGATTGACATTTTCTGATTTATTTAGCAATTTTTTTAAAATAATTTTAATTTTTTTTCCCATTAGGAGTCATGGGTGGCTGGAACCTATCCCAGCAGCGTTGGGCCTTAGGCGAGGTACACCCTGGACAATGGCCAGTTGGTTGCAGTGCTGACACCGACAACCATTCACTCTCACATTCATCCACTAGAGATACTTTAGAGTTGCCAATTGACCTATACATGCATGTCTCATGTTTGAATCAGCTGGGGTTCAAATAATTAATTTTTTTGAAATATTAGCCAGGGTTGCTCATATATGTGGTATGTGCTCCACCTGGTGAGCTACCAGGTGCCCCTAGCCAGTTATCTTTTTTCAGACAATTTTAGCCTTAGCAATCAATTACATCAATTTACATTAATGTCATGTAAACCAAAAAGTTGAAATCCTTTTGTGGCACAATAAATCATTGTTTTGCATTTTTTAAAAGTATTTCCAAGCAGTCTTTGTAGAACCCAATAGAAACTTGTGTTGAACTATGCTAACAGCTCACCTGTTCTGCTCCTCGAGCTTGGCGAGCAGCTCCACATCGTCAGGACTGAGCTGCGCGGGTGAGGACGGCGAGAGGCCCGGCGAGGACAGGGAGGTGGACGACGAGGTGGCAGTGGTCTGCAGGGACGTGGGCGTGGCCACCTGACTAGCCATCTGACTGACCGTGTGGGACACCGAGTTCTTGACCCATGAGAGAGTAGAACTCAGCTTTCCGGCAACCTTGTCTGTCGCCACCTGCGGAAGGACAGAAACAAGCCCACGTGAGCCTCAGGGTTAAAATTCCTCTGTTCAGTGAAAACATATTGTGGTAGTAAAATATACATTACCAAGGCTATTGCACTTCTGTCACATGGCTTAGTGTAACATTAACAGTAAAACTTCCACAATCTATAATATGAATGTTCTGTGAATGCTTTCTTGTCAGTAGCCATCTGTGAATGTTTGAATTCTCCAGGTCAAAATGGTCTAAAATTCTGGAAGGGCAGCAGAATATATATTTTTGTGTATTTGTTGTTATCGCAATATCAGCAGTTGAAAATCCAAATCACAATCACCATTTTTGCTCTTTACACTTTGTGAAAATAATTATATTTGTTCTACATTTTAATTCAATTCGAAAGATGTTACTATAACCAAGGGGGCATTAAATATGACAAGTAATATTGTCATTGCATCGCAAAATTATAAATTTGTCAGTCTTGCTTTACTTTTACATTTTTTATTTAATTTGTTAGGCCCTGTTCAGTCTTTTTCATAAATGTCAATTCCAGCCAGTTGCACAAACTGTACAAATTGTGGTAATTTTCAGAGATTTTTACAAATTTCAGCTAATTTAACCAATTTTGAAATTTTTGGCAGTTTTTAACAAATTTGTGCAAACAAATTCATTCATTTATTTCTATATCTTATCAGAGGAGTGGAGACATATACTGACAGAAAACCATTCATTCTCTTACCCATTCTCTACAGGCAATTATCCTAAACAATCATGTCTTTGGAAGTTTTTTCCCCACACAGTAATAAGATACAACCTTTTGATGGCACCAGAGACACTTGAAAAAATAAGGTAAAGCAGTTAGTGACACTTGTGTGTCTAGTTTAACGCATAACGAGTAACAACCTACTCAGTGGTAACACAAAAGGAATAGCCTGTCCTTTTGATTGAGAGGTCCTGCATATATTCCTACCTGCTGTTCCAAAAACTTTTAACAGACTGGTTTAGGCTGCCAACATAATCCATGCAGATATCCAGTATGTGTTTATTCTTAAATAAAAAGTAAGGCTACAACTTCCGTAAAGTCATCGGCTGCTCTAAACCTTCGCCCGACTGAAAATCACAGTCCTGAGTCATATGCTGATCATACTGTCAGGGAGGGTCAAAGTGCTCAGTTGGAGACATTCCTTTAGAAAGTGTGTCTAATAGGAGGGTCATGTTAGTTCATGGCAAGTGAAGCTCAATTTGATGGTTACGTCACACAGGAAAAAAAACAAATTTCATTTTGCCCTCAGTTTCAACCAAACAGGAAGTCTGGATACTGCCACTGAGGAGGAAATGTTGCTATCATATCTGTGTGGCTTAACAATAATGAGTCAATAAGACAATAAGGAGCAATTCCATCCATTTAAATATACATCCCTTTGTCCCTTCGGCTACTACATTTCATCATCTGAGTAATCTTCAGCTCCTTAAGCAAATTTAGCAAATTTCAGCTGATTGCAGACAATTTCAGCAAGGTTCAACAGACATTTTTTTTATTCTGTTTTAGTTTTAGCAATTCACATTTTTTAATAAAAATTTAAACCCAATTCAGTAAATCTCATAAATTTCAGGAAATTTCAGCTGTTTTTTTTAAAACAAATTTCAGTCATTGCCACAAATTTCAAGTTTCAGACATTTTTACAAATTTCTGCAAATTTCTACCAATAAACAAACAAATAGCAAATTAGCACATTGTAAACTGACTTAAGATCATTTAAGCATTTATCTTTTTTTTAGATATATTTTGTAACTTTTAAGCCCTTATTAGACAACAACAGAAACAGACCGTAAACTTGAGAAAGAAGGGAATGACATGAAGCATATAGGCCCAAGCCACACACAAACCCAGGTCACTCATAACTGGTTAGCCACCCAGCTATCTTTTTTCAGCTAATTTTAACATTATCAATCAATTTCTTGTTGTGATGATGATAAATTGATGATAAGGGCTGAAATTCATTAAAAATGTAAATGTGTTGCAAATGGCAACTGAGCCTTTGATACTTGTGATCTATTTTTTTTAATTCTCTGACAATTTACATGCATCAAATTCCAAGGCAAATTCCTAGCCTTGTAGATTTTACTTTACTTCTTATATAGTAAATATAATACAGTAACAAAATAAAGATGCCCCTCTGAACTTCCAAGCATCCAGACTTGGCAGGGCATCAATGCTAATCCTCCTGTCTGCAGCCTTCCAGCCAGGAAGTCAGCTTTGAATGCTAATACGGGCAACCAATACTTACATACTTGCTCCTGTCGAGACTAGTTTTATGAACCATATCATATACAGTGTCTGGGATTTCATTTCAGACAAGATTTGCACATAATCTCTTCACTCTCACACATGGTCTGTTTCTGATTTAATAAAATGTATTAAATCTAATATTAAAGCTCACTCATGTAGACACTTTATTAGAGCGCTTGCTCGGGGGGTATTATATTACCTTTTCCAAGTGTACACCACCAACTGGATAATGGAGAGAAACAGGAAGCGGGAGCAGGCTGCCACTGTTTTCCTTTCAACACTGTGTTCCTGAACAGCAGCTAAATCAATACAAAGCTACACCGTGTTTCCAAAGACACTGCATTGTGCAAGCTGTTCTGCTAAAAACAAACAATGCCGCCATAGCCACCACTGTATATTGTTACAGTGCTGGTTTCAGTGATGTACAACAGATACTACATGTAGGCTTGGTTTAACTATGAATGTGGCGCCAAGAAATTCTGCAGAAATTGTAAACACAGTTTCTCTTGCATGTCACAAGCTTAAGAATAGCAAACATTACAAATTTCAAATATTGGCCAAGAACAAAAGTCGGGGGAATCTGTCACATTTTTATGCCATGTCTGTTATCTGACTTGTCCCTTACTCTATATACTATATGCAGTTTGTAAATAATAACAGCACTGAAATCTGTGTATGGATCATATAATGCAACAAATGTGCTAGAACTAACAAAAGTTAGTATCAAGAGTTTGACCAGTTTAACTTGGTCAAGAGCCCTGTATTTCATGATATAACTGTATTCAAAACCCTGCAACAATGCACAAACCTAACATTAACCTTCCCTTGTTTCAGTGAAAGCAAGACCAGACAAGAATGAGACATGTCCAAACACTGACTCCAAATGTGGGGGGTCACATAGAAGTTACAAGAGAGCACAAGAGTCTTTGAAGTAAACTTAACACCATTACCTTATCTACAGGAAGCATCAGTGTCATTAATTATGAAGCAGCTTCACTAATAAGCTATGGGTTTCTGTTCTATTATTCTCTTATTTCTCTCATTTAAAACACGTTGCTGGGACCCATAAAGGTTTTCCAATATGAACAATTGCAGTTTACAGTAGATACTGTAAAATGTTATGGTAAAGGGCAAAAACATAAATGTAATTTTAGTTTGGTTAATCAGATTAGGTGCATAGGCTACATTCAAAATGCTGAGTGAAATGGCATAAAAACAGTTTCAGTTTAAGTGTACAGAAGAGAGTCAGTAATTTTCCGGGTTAAGCTGAGTCGTAATGCATTTGACATGAGAAAAAAAAACAACTATTGAGAACCAATACTCTCTCAATACTCTTGTTTTACCCAGAAAGCAAAATATGACTCTGCCTGGCTTGTAATCACATTAAAAATGGTCATGCTTTTGGTGATCCCAGTGACAAGGTGGGCTTAGGGAAAATGTCGCCTCACAAAACGCGGTGCTTCCCTATAAATCCTGGACTAAGGGGTGGTTGCTGCTTTTGTTTGCCAAAGAACTCAGAGGGGCCCTGGGACGCAGCAAGCATAGCTAATGAAACTCACAGCCAGTCAAGTCGAAAGACTCAACAGCTTGAAGACAATTGGGGAACTGAGAAAGAGAAAAAAAGATGCATTTTGTTTGTTTAAATCTAAAATGTATATTAATAAGAAGATACTGCACTGTGCTGTAGAACAAGTGGACACACTGTAAACAAGTCTTGAGGCAGAACTAACACAAGAGCACATGATCCACAGATCTCCTTGTGTATCTTACCTTGTACTTCAAAATACCCTTCCTTTCTCTAGCTTTTCTACTTGGCAGTAAATTTGTCCAGCCCTGAAGATGAAAGCGCAGCCATCTGCAGCAAAAACATACCGTCCTTGTGGCTGTGAGAGTATTAAAACATAGCCCAGACGTACAAAAACAGTAGACTGGGGTAGACAGCCCTTTCACTGCACTCAAGAGAAGCTCACATTTTCCCAGTGTACAATCAGCATTTCAATAGCTCTGCTCGGAACTAGTCTTTAGCCACAAAATGTTAGCTTCCACCACAACAACTAACAAAACCTGCACTGTAAAACAAGAAAGAATATATACGTATATAAAAGCACATAGAGCTAATCAGCTATAGGTACAGTACTTGTACAATAAACTTACAGTAAGCTTTTAGGCAAGACTGAGACAATGCAATTTGTGGCAGGTACAATTACTAATGCTTAACTGAGGTAATGGGTAAAATTAAAGGTCATTATGCCCATTAAAGATGGCGGCATTCTACAATATTCACATCTCTTGCTGCATTCACCCTAAAAAAAGTTTGTCAAAAGCACATAAATGTTAACCTGGCTGGAAAAACTGACAGCGTAACAGAATAATGGTTTCTTCATTGTCAAGAAGTCAACATGGGCCCAAGTGGGAAACATATAACTGAAACTTGGGCAACAATTCACTGACGTTATATGCAACAAAAATAAAGCTTAGGGGCTATTTTATTATTTGCGTATTGCAGTTTATAATACGGGATTACATTAGCTGTCGCCTAAATTAGAGTGACCTGGACTGATTTTACCATCATGATACTATGTCTTTGAACAACAAAGTGAAATATTCAGCATATGACCACAATAAAGTCAACAAACAAATGTGGTTAGCTGTCACACTGCATGAAGAAGGTCCTGAGTTCAACTCCTAGGCCGGGCGGGGCATTTCTGTGTTGAATTTTTCATATTCTCCCTGTATTTGAGTGGGTTTTATCCTTGTGCTACAGTTTCCCCCACCAACCTTGGATAAACAAACCCACTCTATAGGCTAATCCTCCAGTCAATAACCATGACCAGGACACTGGCTAAAGATCTGCCCACTGCCCCCAAAAGGCTGCCTCAGCGACACTGGAATGGATGGGTTAAATGCAGGGAACAAATTTACTTATGATGATAATAAAGTGTAAGTTAAGACAGAAAACATGAGTTTCTATTTTGAAAGCTCACAATATCCAAAGAGCTAATGAATGCAGCGTCTGTTAATGTCCTGGCTTCTTTAAAGCGAGCTCTTAAAGGCTTAGCCTGGTAAGCGTAGTTCAATGAGGTTCAGACTGTGGCAGGTGACAAGGTCTGGGAAAGAAGACAAGAGGGTCTACACAAAAAGTCTAATCACAAATTTATAGGGTCAATAACACCTTGAACTGTAATTATGTTATGGTTTTAACCTTTCACAAACCAAAAAATTGCCTATTGGTGACTAAATGACAATGGAACCAAATGAAAAGGTTGGAGTCAGTATAGAGCCTTTAGAACGTTTAGAAAGGAAAAGAGATGAAAAGAAAATGAATGCAGATATGAATGGAACAAAAAGTGCCAATGTCACAAAAGCCAGCTATGTTTTCAATGTCTTACAAATGGGACCTACAATATGAGGTATTTATTTCTATGCTTCATTAGAATACTTTTTTTTCTTCTTGGCATCACGATTACATTGGACAAGCAATTAGCCCAGTTGCTAATTCTTTAGTGGCTGACTTGAATGTTGGAGCTAGCACAGACCTATGCAGCACACTGCTAATTGTTTAGTCTTATGAACAGTTCATTAACTATATCAATTCCACCTGTTTGTGTAACTGCTGTGATGGGGGTTTTATATTGCAATGTTATTCATGTGTGTTTGCTTCAATAGTGGGTGTGGATGACTTTGTGAAAAAAAACAAACTAGTAAGAGTACTCATTTGCTTCATTTAACTCGTTAAAGCCACTATGCATTTCGTAAATCCTCCCATGAAGTAAGTTGAATTGCAGTTCATCTGTAAAAAAACACAACTTTTCAAGGTTTCTGGTTAGCCCCTCTTTGTCACTGGGCTAAGTTGCTATCGCAGGACAGCTTTCAGTAGTTTAAATATAGGCTATCCTTGGCACGAATGGCTGTAGACAAGGATAAAGCTGGGTTTCTTGAAAAACACCTTAGCAAAACTGATTTCAAGAGTCACAATGCCCATACATGAGATAAAGGAGAAGTCTGTGTTCCTTTTATGGCTCGCTCTGGCTGAAGGCTGAAATGAAGATGTATGCAACAGTATGAAGACTGTAATTCTTCCAGAAAGCTCCCCAAACTCGACCCAAACAAAGTCATAACAAAGACAAACGCTGGTATTAATTATCTCCCCAAAACACGTAACTTTCACATGTTATAATTGTGTTCCATCCCATAGCTGGAGTTATTTACAAGATAAAGAAGTTAAAACAACAACGCATTCTGAACAAGTTGTACATTGACACTTACACAAACTTATTTTTCACTTAAAAAGCTGTCGATACTGCCTTTAAACAATTGTTATCGTTATTAATGTTAATCCATGTCAAATATATTCCCCAGTGGAGACAGAAAGCAACAGGGTTAAGCTACTACTGCTGCTCCCAGCAATTACACGGCGCCGGCCAAACCCAGCACATCCATTACCTTGAATCGTGTCTAACCAGCCACAGCCGACGTCGTCTGCTTCCCATGCACAAAACTGTAGTCTGACAGCTAGGGAAAAAAAACTAGTCGACAAATAGAGTGGTGTTTAGCATCCTTTGGCAGTAAGTCCACCTGAAGGCTAACCAGCGTTGTGTTAGCTAGTTTCCCATTGAGTCCCCGGTCCAGCCCACGCAGCCGTAATACGTGTCCACTGGAGCTGCGAGGCGAGTCCGAGGAGCGGCGGCCTAGCGAGTGTTTACATCCCACTGCGCATGCGCCGCAAAGAAAAACATGGGCGAACAGTGCCACGTAGAGTTCACGGTAAACATGTGCAAACTTGCCATTCATTCAGGACAATGAAACAGGTGGAATAAATGATACACCACAAATTATTTATAAAAAGAGGTTTACATTCTTTTTTCATAAAGAGCTAAAGAAAGATCCATAGACAGACAAAAGATAAGCATGAATGCCAGGGTGTAGGGGGTGACCTTCTAAATGTATTAATAATTATTGTAAATGTGATGTGATTATGAAAGGCTATAGGCAAATTATTAATGAACCACAATTTTGGAACTTTTTTGTAGTAGAATTGGATCAGGATTTGGTGTTACATAGCTAAGCACAATAAATTAGCCGCATTTGTACAGGTACAATTACTGATTCACTATGAGCTTACGTAAGTAATGTTCACATACACGTCAGCTGCTGCGATGTTGATATTAGATTAGATATTTTGTGAGCATAGACAGTAAATAACTTTGCAGTATATTTTAGATTAAGAAGGTTTGTTATTTAGAGTAAGTTCTGCTATAAGAAGTACTTATTTTAAAACAATGATGACTAGTTACTGTTAATCACTGGAAGCCACTTAAGCTGCAGTAGATGTGAGAATACTTTCAAATACAAAATACACATGTAGATGAATGAGAATTGCAGTGAAGTGGAGGTAGAATTCATCATAATTTGCCTACAATATAAAACATTTTGCTTTCACTATAACTTCATCACATTTTTACTTCACTCTTACTTATATACTACAAGGGCCAGTTTTAAAATAGATGCAGCTCAAAAGTATTACAAAGTATCCCATTATGTTTGCCCGGAAGAGACAGGATTTAGTGGCAGTAAATACTTACCTAAAATCCATATAATCCAAGAATAGTCCCCAAACAAGCTCTTCAAAAGGTGTTCCAACTAGTGACACTTAATTAAGAACGTGTGAAAAAGAATGAAAAAGCCCTTGAAAACATTTTGTCACATCAATGCTACAGATAAGATGAAACAGCGATATAAAACTACAGGTACACAAGAATCATCCTATCCATAGTTTGTGAGAGTACTCAGCTGAAACTACTGATGAAAAGGCACAGATAAAAAAGTAGCTAAGCCCTCAGCATTCATTCACATACCATCATAAACCTACTTTTCAGGTTCTACCTTGAGGCAGTGACGCATGTCTATTGTTGGACTCTGTCAGACACTCCTCCGTTCAGACAAGCAGCTGTGGCCGGGGTGACGTTGAAGGGCAGCAGCCATGATTACTGTGGGTCTGTGAGACTGATGTGCCATTATAACATCACATTTCAGCCTGTCAGAGCAAAACAATTAGATAAATACAAAGTGAGAGTAGCTGCACTACTACACAAAATTTGTTCTGCTGACACTAGACTACCTGAGGGAGAAACTACAACCTGAGGGAGAAACTGCACAACCTGAGGGAGAGACTGGTGTCCTTCTACCGCTGCTCCATAGAGAGCATCAGAAGGGCAGACAGAAAAGCGCTCCAGAGGGTCACCACCACAGCCCAGAAGATCATCGGCCTCTCTCATCCCTGGAAGAACTATACAGTTCCCGCTGCCTCAATAAAGCAAAAAACATTATACAGGACTCATCCCACCCCGGAGATTCTCTATTCTCTATTTGAACTGCTGCCTTTGGGCAGAAGATACAGGACAATTAAAACAAGGAAAAACAGATTAAAAAACTGTTTTTACCCAAGAGCCATTATCACCTTAAATGCTGCTTTGTCTTTTTAAGTGCAATATCTTTTACTTTCTTGTGCAATTTTAGGGAGCTGCGAAATAGCTGAATGTGATGGATGTGTGTGTTTTTAACTTATAGCCTTAATCTTTTTAACTTTTTAACAGTACTTTTATTTTATTTATTTAGTTTTATCTGCACCGATGGTTTGCTTTTCAATTTCGTTGTACAATGTACAATGACAATAAAGTTATTCTATTCTGTATATATACACTACATATATAATCTATAAACATAAATACAATGCTACAATAACCTAATTATTAATAATCACCCAAATACAATGTTTCTATCTTTGTGGAATTTAACTACAGTATAATAGACTTGCTTACAGTTATAATATATACTATACAATAGTACCATAATCGAGTATTTATGAAAAAAGACACCCGAAATGATAATATATTTAATAATAATATACTTGTAGTAAGTTATATGTATAACTACTATGTTCTTACAAAATAAAATATATAAAATAAAGCTTACATAGTGGCATTAGGTGGTATTTATGATGGGCCCTTAAGAAGCACACATGCTGCTTATTCATATACTTAACTGATACATGCATACATGCTGTAAACTGTACATTTCTTGTAATTCTTATTGTATAGAATTACAATATATCATATAACACAGTGGTTCTCAAACTGTGATACAGGTACCACTGGTGGTACACTCTCTTTGGTGGTACTTGAGAATCTCTGAAAAAAAAAAAATGATACAAATGATTTCTGCTACAACTTTTCTGTAAAACATTTCACATTACCACTAAATGGTTATACACTTTAAAAGCAGTGGGATTCAATGTGATTTCAACAACATTTCATAACATTCATATAGGTAGATAGGTATGTGTTCATATGAAACTTAAAATGGCATAGATCTGTATCGGCACAAAGGTGGTACTGGTAAAGACAAGTATTTTCTGGGGTGGTACTTGGTGTAAAGAGTTTGAGAACCACTATAACACAAATTAGAATTTGTGTTATTAATACCTAAAGGCTCAGAATATGCAAAAAAAACCAAACAAACAAAAAAACAGGAAATTATTTTATTTTATTATTTTATCAACATCGTTATTATTTTATTAACATAACAACAGTACTATCAATAGGTACCGTATATATGGACAACTGATCCATAATATAGTATAGCATCTTCCAATTTCTGGGCCCTAATCAAGTTACTCAGCATGCTGGGCTATTGGGTTCAAGTCAAACTGAAAGTAAAGTATCCAGTCAGTAATCATTAGAAAAAAAAATACATTTACTAAACCTAAAAGCGATGGAACTTGGTTTAATAAGACCATAACACCCTGAGCAATGCCTTTTTATGGACTTTCCATGTATGTGTTGCAATGGCCTCCCCACATCGCTAGAGGGCAGCTCGTGGAATCCTTCGCCGCATGGTCTCATCCTGTCACACGGTATTTACGGCGCATGCGCACGACAATCTTCCTTTTTCCAGTGCAGCGGAGTCAAGCCCCAGTCTTTGGCTCCGGGCTCCTTCATAAGGAGACTAAAAGACTGCAAAATGGTTTGTAATCCGTCCCAATATGTATCTCCATGCATTGCTAAGGCCTGCATTGTGTGCTCTGTGGGGAAAAAAATGTTAAATCACGCTGGTGTAGCGCTGATTAAGTTAGATTGTGCCCTGCTAATGCTTACCCGGTACTGACTAACGTGGCCTAATGGACACCTGACAAAACTCGCAGCTTCCTGTTGCCCGTAAACGGTTACTGTGAAATATTTTGTCCCACATGTCTTCAGGGTAAAATGACGTTGTTGTTCTTAAAGTCTCCCGTCCTTCAGGCTGTCCATAATCCCGTTATTTAATATGAGAGCACTGGTTAGCCGCCGTGCTAATGACAATCGCATAAGTTCAATGGCTTCATATGCTAATGTTAGTGGAACTTTCCACATGACAGTGACAGCCAGTGTAAATTAAATGTTTGCATTGAACAAAGGGATAGGAAGCAAGTCGAAATACGTTCAATACTTGTATCTCATTAATTGTCTCTTGCTTAAGGGTTTTGTTAAAGTGGTTAAGAACAAGGCCTACTTCAAGAGGTACCAGGTCAAATTCAGGAGGAGGAGAGGTAAAGCATTGAACATAACTTAATTTCACTTTAGCATCTGTTCAGTCCTAACTTTGATTTTACTTTTTCTCCATCTAGAGGGCAAAACTGACTTCTTTGCTCGCAAGCGTCTGGTCGTCCAAGATAAAAACAAGTACAACACACCGAAGTACCGCATGATTGTCCGTTTCTCCAACCGGGACATCGTCTGCCAGGTAAGGAAACAGTCAGGCTGCTAGATATGGTAGCAGCCAGAGCACAAGAGAACTTGGATCTCCACAAGTACATTGTAACAAAACTTAACTCTTATGACCTGTCCACCTGGGGTCAGAATCTATGTAAACATTGCTCTATCTGTGCATTTTGACCTCGTGTACGCACGCTTCAAACGATGGCTGTCTGAGGGCTGTAGTAGCCAGTAGCTGTGGCCTATATATATATCTATATATAAATAAGTCTATATATATATATATATATAAATGTCTATATATATATATAAATGTCTATATATATATATAAATGTCTATATATCTATATAAATGTCTATATATCTATATAAATGTATATATATATATATATATATATATATATATATATATATATATATATATATATATATATATATATAATCTCATGTAAAACACACCCTTTTAAACCTTTCAGTCTTTCAGTAAGTCTGCATTAACCTACACACAGAAGTAACCCTTTTACATTGCAATTAATTGGAAGCGATTTCTCCTCCACTCTTGTGTGGCCGTACTAGAGGCTGGAGGTGTATAGCTGCAGCACTAAACGGACTGTTTACGGATTATTCTCAGCTTTCTGAGCATTAAATTTATAAGAATTGCCCCAATTTCCTATCATTTAGGGACTCTTTTTAATGTCAAAAGTTCTGCTTGTGTGGAATATAATGTAGACAATTATTGGAATGTAATTCACAAAGCTGCGAGCTGTACAGCTGTTACCCATAAATGCTTGCTTTCAGTAAACGGTACAATTAACATGTTTTCTCCCGGAATATGACGTTTATCACAAGAGCAAGGCGTATTTCACTTGGAAAAAAAATATTTTTGTTTTTATTCTCGTTTTCACTCGTAAGCATTTATTGTCCACTCAGCACATTCCAGTGTTGAGCTTTACCTTATTAAAAGCGGATCACACATTTGGGACCTTTTGGGACACCGAGCTGAGCACCGAGGTGTCCCAAAGTGTTACGGTATGCTTCTCGGATACTTCGGACCCCTTTTGGTAAAGGAATCTCACTTGTGCTGACCAGACCTGCCCTATACCATCCTAGTGGCCTGCTGGACTTGAGTGTTTACACCTGAGTGGTATTAAAAGGGACGCTTGAAACTGCTATTGAGGGAAAAAATTTGTCTTCAAAAATGGTGGTCTGTGTGGACATAGCATTAACTAGCTTAAAATTGCTATTCTAACCAACACAAGCAGGTTCCTTTAAAAGTGTGTTTTGATTGTGTTGCAGATCGCCTATGCCAAGATTGAAGGAGACATGATTGTGTGCGCGGCCTACTCACATGAGCTGCCAAAATATGGCATCTCAGTGGGTTTGACAAACTACGCAGCGGCTTACTGCACTGGTCTGCTGCTGGCCCGCAGAGTATGTATGATGAACTCACTTGAATCTATACATTTTATTGAGTTGTACAATATTTGGTAATTTTAGTTAGATTTTAGTTTGATAGAAAATTATTGGTTAATTTTATGGATATTTATTTATAATACTTGACTTTTTAAATTAAAAATGTTTTCTTTTATAGTTGTATGTTAATATAAAGTGAATGAAAGTCAAGGGTTACAATTAATATAACCACTTTCACAAGGGATTAAAATGTGATTATAACTGGTTAATGACATGTCTTCAGCTGCTGAACAAGTTTGGCCTGGATAAGGTGTACGACGGCCAAGTGGAGGTGACAGGCGATGAGTTCAACGTGGAGAGCATCGATGGTCAGCCCGGCGCTTTCACCTGCTACCTGGATGCCGGACTGGCTAGAACCACCACAGGCAACAAGGTGTTCGGTGCCTTGAAGGGAGCTGTGGATGGAGGCCTGTCCATCCCACACAGGTAATGACACATTTGAGATGATTTGATAACCTTTTGGGCACTAAGGGAACATTAAATATATTAAAAAATACAGTGCTAGCAGAAGGAATACACTTTAGGCAATGCATCCTAGAACTGTACAGTTTCAGCTTATGAAACTGCTTTGGCAATCTTTACAGTGCCTAAGCACTAGTGACTAGTTGACCCCTAAAAAGCATGGCATAGGAAGGATAAACGTTGTCAAGGTACTCATGTGAATCAGTGCTGCGGTAACCCCCGGATCGGGATAAGCTGAAAGGCACTGTCTGTACAAACATGTTTTATAGCCAACATAGCCGATGCAGAATGAGGCTGAGCTGTGTTAGTTCTTTCAACTGTAGGGAAGAGTTTGCATTGTTACTGACTCAGAAACATTCAAACTCTACTTATAACCTGTCCATGATCTGTCATCAGTTAAAATGTTTTTTCTTCCAGCTTACTGAAAAGATAAAATGGTTGTCTGCCATGTTTAGAGCTGCTGGTTTAGAATAGCTATACGGGGCAGATGCAGTGCAGCTTTTTCAGTAATTGAAGTGAAATGGAGATTGTGTCAGCAAAGAAGCATTTGAAATTGCCTTAAGAGTTGACACTTGGAAACAGCTTACTGAAGTAAAAATCACTAAATTTAGATTTTTTTTTTTACTTCAGGTGATAATAATCCCCAATGCCCCTAAATTTGATGTAATAAGCTAAAAAGTATTGAAAGGCCAAGGTGGATGCTTTTTGTTGAAAAATCTACAAAATGGGAATCATTTTAATTTTTACTCTCGGGAGAAATGCACATTGCATGGATCTTAAAAATATGAACACATCTCATTAGCTTTTTCCTTATTCCCTGTCTTCTGAAACACTGCTTTTTTCAATAGGCTTTCTCCTTTTGAATGTTTAAAAATAGTGTTTTAGGTCACTAAAAGCAGGGAGAAGATTTTGGCATGTTTGTGTAGACGGGTAAATCTGCTTGAGAGCATTTATGTTGTTGTGGATAGACTTTGTATAACGCACATATGGACATTGCCTTCAAGATAAATTGAAGCTGTTATGAACCCTACATCTATGTTCTACACATTGTATTTCTATTGGCTGGCTTCCTTTGACTTCCGGCCTCACCTCCCACAGATTTTGCTTTGCTCTTTTGTTTGTTTCGACATTAATGAACTTTCTTACACCACTGATTGACACATTCTCTTCTTTAGCATATTGTTTACTCTTGGCCTGCAACAAGTTATTGATGAATTTGATTAAAGTCTATTATTAAAATAATCGCCAACTAATTAAGTCACAGAACAGCGACAGAAAGGGACCTCTTCTCATACTCAACCTAGAAGTGAGCAAAATAAACCCCCACAGAGTAAGTCCTTGTGCTTTTCCGTTTATTTCGCTTCTGTTAATTGCATCAAATTTCAACATAATTAACCACCAGCTGAGAAAACTCGCACAAACTGTCCTTTTGCATGTCTCAATGTTTAATAAATCCAACCCAGGAATATTTGTCCACAAACTCTGGTATATCCCTGAAAACTGTCTGCACAGATGCACGATAGAATAGATGGTTTATTGGAGGGGAAAAATTCACTGTATTAGTGTTGTTTAGCTTATTGTAATCGAAGCTAAACATGTAAACAAGGATGTGTTGGAATTCATGAACACAATCAATATAATTTAATACCACAATCAAATTTAGATTTTTAGAATGTAGTTGCTAAAATGCACTCCCAAAATCGTATGTAGTCCTTGTGTAGCACACTTCTACACATTTGTGTTTCTACATACTACTCTATTATCGATAATGTATATTATCCCAAACTTTCACATCACTACTTGATGATTAATCGAAACATAATTAAGAGATTGATTATCAAAATAATCTGTAGTTGCAGCCCTAGTTTACTTGAATGAATATATCTTGTTTTAAACCTTTGAACCATGTGTGGCCTCCCTCCTTGTCCACACCTTGAGCCAGTTCATGGTTGAAACAGTGTCAGGCTCCTCCCACAGCCAGGTGCAGGTTGGGACTGGCTGTGACCTGAAAGGGAGGAGAGAGCCAGTGGCAACACAAAATAGAAGTAGAATGTGTACAGCCTAGATGCGGTTTCAAATAACTTGGCTGAAAATGTATATTTGAGAGAAGTGTGGCACTATTGTAATGCCTTCTCACCAGCAAAAAACGGGATCTGATGTGTTTTTGTGTTCAACCACAGCACCAAGCGGTTCCCTGGATATGACACTGAGAGCAAGGAGTTTAATGCAGAGGTCCACCGTAAGCACATCATGGGCATCAACGTGTCTGAGTACATGAGCTACCTGATGGAGGAGGACGAGGACGCCTACAAGAAGCAGTTCTCCCGCTTCATCAAGAATGGAGTCACCCCAGATTCGGCAAGTCCTACTTCAGCTGTGGATAGTGCATGCCTTTAAACTTTTCAGAGGCTCAGTTCGCCTTAAAAAATTTACTTGAATCACTTGTTACTTAGCTTGAAGATTCACATTAGGGTTAGGATATGTTTTTTTTTCTTTAATGTGTTTCTCCTAACACAAGCTGGATGTTGCAGTAACTTGGTGACATCCCAGTTGGTTATTTTGCTGGTGTACAAATGCTGTAGTTTAGGAGTTGATGATTTCACCTATAATGAAATTTGTTTTGAAGCAAATCAACACTTGCCAGACAAATGACTTTTAATTTGACATAGATCATGCAATGAGTCAGATTTGACTGTTTTGCTTTTTCCAGATTGAGGAAATGTACAAAAAGGCTCATGCTGCCATTCGCGAGAACCCTGTCCATGAAAAGAAGCCTCCCAAAGAAGTTAAAAAGAAGAGGTAAGTTTTAAAGCATTACTGAGTGTAGCTATAGTTAAGTCCTTGAGGTACTGAATGTATAAAGAAACAGGACTGTTCAAATAACTAAAAAATGGCATTGTCAAACAGCACTTGTTCAGAATTGATCATTGGTGTTGTGATGCAGGTGGAACCGTGCCAAGCTCTCTCTGGCCCAGAGGAAAGACCGCGTCGCCCAGAAGAAGGCCAGCTTCCTCCGGGCTCAGGAACAGGAGGCTGCAGACTGAGGCTTCAGTCTGGCTCTTTCCTAACACAGATGGAATTTGTTCTAATAAATGTATTAAAAAGTCCAATTTCTTACTCGTCCTTTTTTCACTTCATTACTCCATGTATATTGTTCAGGGCATAGAATGATTCAAATTAGGCACTGGCCTCACATTATAGGTACTTTTGTAAACGGATTTTCCCCACAAAACCTGGTACAATGACACCTTGGTTGTCGTTGCTATAGACTGTGTGCTCAGTATTCGTGTTAATTAGACTAACTGGAGCTGTGACGTCAGCACTTAAATGTGTTTGATAGAGCTGTTCAATTCATAGCAATAAGGTATTAGGCTCAATTTCTGGGTATGTGGAGTCTGCAATTTCCAATCATAATGTTGGTGTCTTAGTGAATGATAGTGAATTTCTGTAAAAAAAAAAAAATTATCTAGCAGTGTATGCCTCTATGTGTTACCCTGCAATTAACTGATGATTCTTCAGAATGAACCTCAACGCCAATAGCGGCTGGTTTGGGCTACAGCCTTGTGAACCATAAGCTGTACAATTTGTGTAAGTTAATGAAAAATATTCAGATGTGACTTGTGCTAAATACTTGGATTTTGGAAGACAATGATCACAAAAGTTCTTTCAAATTTATTAGTTTAAAAATTGCACTTGACACACTGCTTCAGTACATAAAACATAGATATATAAAGTGGCATTCTTGAGTAGAGTTACATTTACTTGGGATAAAATATAGTTTGGGCTATATCTGTGAGCAAAATTAAAACTCTTAAATCCACAGTGAATACAAGTCTTCACCCTGGGAGAACAGTGGCAGGTTCCTCTGCCTGTGTGCAAACCCTTCTCTTTACGAGTCCTTAGTGTGGGAGATCTTCTTCCACAGCAGCGTCTTGAGGTTGTTCAGAATCAGCGAGTGCTCGATTTCCATTTGTTCCGCGGATCCTTTCAGCGCGATGCAGGCGTACAGCTGCTTCTCCAGCTCCTCTTTCACGTCAGATGGCACTCCTCTCAGTATGTAGTCTTTAAGTGCCTCGCAGGCTTTGGCTAAGTTTGGTTTGGAGACTTCAGGTGTGCAGCGGTGCTTGGTGAGGTCGCAGGAAGTGAGGCAGTCGGCTCCATAAAGGCAATCCTCGTCTGTGTCACAACGCTGCTGTCGGATACTTTCTTGAAAGATAACTTCAGGGACGATGTACCTTGCGTCGATCACTTTAAAGTCATGTCGGTCGTTGTAGCCGAATGTGGTGGCACTAACGTCACACATGAGAAAGCTGCCAAAGTTGCCATGGAAGACGTCTTCAACCAGTTCCAGCAGTCCGATGGAGATCTTAGCTTTGTGAGGCCAGGACGGGGTGAACCACTGGTCCATGCTGCGGCGGAGACCTGCGGGGATCCAAACCTCAATAATCCAAGGTAACGTGATCCCATACAGAGGCGAGTATGGCACTTTCTCCATCACATACAGGTCTCCACAGAAGCCCAGTAACTTCGGGGTGTGCTCTTGGTCTTGCAGGACGAGCGCCAGGAGGAACTCGTTGAGCTGGAGCAACGCCCAGGTGGAGCGAGCCTCGGGCAGAGAGATGTGGCCATCCTTGTTGGTGTCTGCGATGGATAGGACTTGGGTGGCTAGTTCTGACAGGTTGGCCTGGTCCCCCACTTTGGCCTGCAGATGTAAACAAATAAATAAAACTAATAATGTTGGCATTTTAGAATTCAAAAAGTGCTTGGAACCTTGATGAAAGTCTTCCAAATGTAGTATTTCCACTTTATTTTGCACTACCCATCTACTCATCAAAATGTAAATATCATAGACAACAGTATGTCCCTGCAGGGCCACCG
The DNA here is from genome assembly GCA_036850595.1 of Rhyacichthys aspro. Classification (NCBI taxonomy): domain Eukaryota; kingdom Metazoa; phylum Chordata; class Actinopteri; order Gobiiformes; family Rhyacichthyidae; genus Rhyacichthys; species Rhyacichthys aspro. The sequence continues at coordinate 20,246,141 of CM072151.1, forward strand.
TAGCTGTGCTCTTAAGAGTAGGCGTGTGAGGAGTGGAATTGCAGTCTACAGTTTTGCCACCAGACGCCACTAAAGGCCATAAACTGCACATGCCACTCTTTAGTACTGTTTAATAGAATCTGTGTTTCCCAAACTTCTTTCATGGGACCCATACTTCCTGAAGAATCATGACCCAACTTCCTGCTCTCATTTGCCCCTCTCAGGTTTTGACTAATAATAATAATTCTTACAGTCAAGACAGAGTATTAGAGATGTGTTTGTTATGTGTGTAGTTTGAAAATGGAAAATGGTAGTAATCAAGTCCTTGAATCTGACATTGTCTGACAAAAATGGAGATTGTAATTCCACATGACACACTCTTCCTTTCTTCCATGTAAACTGCTATGGTTGCCCTACAGCACACGTGTCAAACTCTAGGCACGGGGGCCTTTGCTATGTTTTTTGTGGCCCTCCAATACATTTAGTAGGTGATATTTTCAAAGTTCAATTCAACTTAAACCTGTTAAAATCCTTCAAAACTTGTTCATATCCAACTAAGACCTGTTGAAATCCATCTAAAACCTCTTGAAGTTCTACTAAAACCTGTTCAAATCCATCTAAAACTTGTTTAAATCCAATTAAAACCTGTTAAAATCAAACAAAAAACAGTTCAAATCCATCTTAAACCTGTTCAAATCCATCTTAAACCACTACGGATCCATCTAAAACCTATTCAAATCCAATTAAAACCAGAAAAATAATGTTAAAGATAACTTTTATAAGACTCAAAGATTAAACCTTCCATTCCAAATTTGACTAAAAGGTTCCCAACTATCATGGCCCCTCACCACTTTGAGTTTGACACCACTGTCCTACAGGGACATGCTGTTGCCTATGAACAATACCAATAGTAATAGTTCTGATGGTAATTTTAGTTCTGAATTTATTTCATAAAACTACATGAATGTGCTTTTGCTTCAGCGGTGCTCAGTTTGTCCTCTCTGGGCAGTTGTAGGAACACAAAGTAAAGTATCTTCCACTAGGTTCTATTGAGCTTTAAATGTCTATTTTTCAACACTTACACCTTTAAATGCTTTTAGTTACACCACAGTTGGTAATTTTTCATACAAAAATCCTACGAATCAACTTAAATGTGATCTGATCTGAATCTGATTAATGATGTTTAGATGACTCTTTTAATCAAAAGCTAATGTCAAATCTCTGTGACCTTTAAATGGTTGAAGATCATCTCCCTGAACTTCTCCACAGAGGTCCCTTTGGTGGGCTTGTCGAAGGACGCCACCTCCTTTCTGGGCTCCATCTCATTCCCTAAATCATAATGAGGAGCGTCTTCCATCTGGCACTTGATGACCCCCTCCAGGTCGCCCCAGCTCCCAGAGTACACCTGAATGGATCAACACAGCAAGGTAAGACCCACATGATTGAATGGTAATATGATTAGAGAATTAGAAAAAAGAGAAGAACCTGGCTGTTGGGTTTGGCAGTGAAACACTTTCCCAGGTACAGCGTGTCTTTCTCACACAGACTGCTGCAGGCCGAGCCGTCAATGACTCCTTTTTTGTATTTGTCACACTAACAGAAAAGAGAGAAACTGCACAATAAGAGCCGAAACACTTTTTTTCAAGAGTGAACAGAATACAAGCCAAGTCAAGGTCTGGAGTGAACAATGCCCACTATTGAATTTTTGCAGTCATGGCCTCGACACAGCTCTGTGTAGGAGGAGTACTCCACATAGACGATCCAGCTGCCCACGAACACCGCCAGCCAGGAGAAGAACAGGTACTTCATGTGCAGGTAGGAGAATCGGGCCTGTCACACAGAAACATTCAGACTATTACTCAAATATAATGGACCGGAAACATAGAAAACTGTGAAGATTTGGAAATAAGCCCTGTGTACAACTTTAAACTGGGTTAACCGGTGGCAGACGCAGAGAGGAGATAATTTAACCAGTTTGAGCGTAGAATCCAGGTAGCACTCTGCATTTCTAAACACATTTCACCACCTACCTTTGCGATTTACAGACCATTTATGAATAAGTGCATACATACTCATTTATTACTAAATACTAATTGCTAAAGCACATATGTATAAACTTCGACCGCATACTGTGCTCTGACAATATGTTCTTTCGTTATGAAGTGCTTTCCATGTATTATTTTGCTCATTTCTACATTAAGTGAAGATGAATCCATTAACCATTTTTGACATGCATTAAACTATCAAATTCCGCTGTCATCCATCCCACGCCTATATGAGAACGTGATGAACTCTGGGGATAGGGCTTCAAAACCATAGCTGCCACGAATAAAACTACCAACAACATAACTCTGATGGGTTCAGCCCCGCTCACATGGCTCACTTGCTGGTGGGTATAATAACAGGTCTCCTCTAAACCTGCTATGATGGGGCTCCTACAATTATCCCATCAGTAGTACCTACCATCAACATCGCTCAACAACCTCAACCCATTACACCTTAGTGTTAGTCTCAGAGCTCACCCACCTCAGCACTTCCTGGCCTGCAGGAAGTCAGTCTGACAAAGTGGGTGACTTTGATTGACAAGACTTTACTGGAGCGACAAGAACATGCCAAAATGACATTTACACTCAGTTGTACAGTGATCTTATGCATGTCTCTTGTTATGAGCCTCTTTTATACTCAATTATGACTAATTATGGTGGAAAATTTGTCTCACCTGTGTCTGCTGCTTCCTAGTGTTCTCTATAAAAGCCAGTTACTACTTTTACATAGTATGTACACCCAAATAAGGCAAGTCAATTACAAGTAATAGTATATAAAAGCACTACCTGAAATCAAGACCAAAATGCATGAGTAATTAATAAACAAAAATGCACCATTTCAACATACTGAATTCTGATTGTATCCATGTGGACTTGATTTCCTTTATTGCTATATTATAGATAAATGACTAAGCCTGTTTGAGTTTGATTATGAGTGTCAGTGCTAACAAAAGCTGCAGGGACTGAAAATGAGAAACTGTTTCACATTGACTTGTGTGTTCAAAGTATAATTATGCCAGCTGTATTTTCTCTGCAGAGTGAATTAATGCCATTTGAAGTGACTCAATATATACAGTGACACTAAGACCAGCACCATCACCAACACATGCAAATCTTATTTTTGCATATTTACTGTTATGTGCACACCTAATATGTCACTGATTTCATGTAACGCTGAGCTGTTCACGCTGAAGCTGTCTCTTTCTGTCTCACCTCTCTCACTGGATGTGACAGAAGCACTCCACAACCCTCACGTCGCTATGGCACCTTTTAGGATGAGCCGAGACATAAGAAAGACAGGAACACCGGAAAATGAAAACTGTGCTCAAAAGGGGCTAAAAATGCCCCTGTCCTACGAGACATGACAACTAGTGTGGGTCTGGAACAGAGGGATCTAAAACAAATTGGACCATTTTCATCCAATGTCACCAAGACATGGCTTTCTGGTTCCAATATTAAAAAACCCACTATTGTAACACTGGCATAAACATAATGTATAAAGGATGGAAGAGAATCATGAGGGTGTCTCCACAGGGACATCCACAAAACAATAAAAGTCCAAACTTAACTGTGTAAACTTTAATTGAAAATCATCAATAACTATAACACAGATATCTGTAGATGCTGAAAGCTCTGTCTAGGTTTAAAGTGCCCTTTGTCAAACCAACAGACAAGCCAATTAAGCAGGATACAAAGTAGAGAAGCTCCAAAGTGAGACGTATCACAGAGTACATCATTATTTCCAATTGCTTCTAAAGAGGTGCTGGGTAATTAACAGTAAATAGTGTTTGTGGTCTGGCACAGCAAACATTTCAACTGACTCCAGACTCATTATGTTGTCTTTGGCTGCTACGGTCCAGTAGATCTATAATGCATCGCTCCGATTGAAAACATTAACAGGAAAATGGCTGACTTTTTTCACAGCCCTACTTTCCCCGGTTATTAATGGTTCTTACAGCGAGCAACTGACAGTGATGGACTCCCCCTCCTTCTACCCCCGGACCCTTTTATTTCCAATTCTCCTTTCTGACACAAATAAATCTCCATGAACACTACTTTTTCTCAGTCTTTGATATTCGTCTTCCTCTGCTTCTTTTATGTGTAGTTTTTATACTCAGCAAAACAAATTAATGTTATTGGCAACACTTTTTCTGTTTACCACTTTAAGATATGAAGTAGTAGTAGCAGTAGAGAATATCTGGTGCTCTCATTTATCTCCTGCCTTCCACACTAAAGACAAAAGGCTTTCAGACTGGATCTATATGTCACTGTATCTTGTATAATCTAATATCTCCTTGTGGAATGATGTCTGTAATGTATTTCTCTCAAAGCCAGTCATAACATAGACATCCGCTTGTGTTATATTCAGGAACCTAAAAGCACATTATTCTATTTATCTTCTCATGTCGTTATGAGAGATGTAAGTTTTGTAAGGTAACATTTAGGCTTTAAAGGTGCAGTGTGTAGGTTTTGTGGGAGGTTGTTAAACAAAATATTATTTCAATCGTGTAGTCTCATTTCCCTATCTTCAACTTTTAAAACTTCATAGAGGACATTTAAAACATCCATACATTTTATTGCCTCCTGACTGTTGTGTGCAAAAGGCAACAACATGTCTCTGTGTGGATCCATAGGTGCTCACAGTCTGTAGAAAGGAGGGGGTTCTAAGGTTATTTGTTTGTTTCTGTTAAAATGTAGAAGTTATTGTACAATGATGGTGAGTATATTGTTCCTAATTAGTGAAATCATTAGGAAAATTGCAAACTGAATTCTGATTTTATCCATGTGGACTTGATTTCCTTTATTGCTGTATTATAGATAAACGACTGGGCCTGCTTCAAAGAAATGACAAACTGTTCCACATTGACATCTGTGCTCCAAGTGTAATTATGTCAGCTGTACTTTCACTGCAGAGTGAATGAATTCAGTTTGAAGTGAGCGAATATAGGTGAAGTCTACAGTGGCACTCTTCAACGCTCCTCAATGACACACAGAGGACTGAAGAACCCACATTTAAGAAGTATTTAGATTTCTTCAACAGAAACTAAAATGTACAGTTCTTAGAGTTGTTTAAATGAAATGACTATATTCGAAGGCTGCTTAAGACAGTTATGTAAATCATTCATAGATTTTGTTTCAAATGTTTAAAGTGAGCAGACCATTTGACCTATTTCCACTGGGTTTGTACAACAACAACAACAACAACAGTGTGTAAAGGACACATTGTTGTTGTTGTTGTCCAAAGCAGGGTTCCCATAGGTGCACACAGGCTGTAGAAAAGGAGTAGGAGTGTGACGTGTAATTTTTTTTTTTTTTATTATCGCCCTTCAGGACTGTCTCATATGTTTTGTGCTAACAGTTGGTAATTTAAATAGAGCTGTTTTCTAAATGTGTCAAGAATGTCATCTTAAGGTACATTACACAACATTTTAATATTAAAAGTATTGTAATGTTCTGAAACTGGGGTATACCTTGAAAATACCCACCTTGGAGGTTGCAGATCCAGCTCAAGTCCTGCTTCTGTTTTTATACTTTATCTGAATGTGTGCTATGTTTTTACCTGTTTTGCCATAATGGTGAATGTGCCATTCATTATGGTCTGTATTTTGATTTATGTTGCTTTGACCTCTTTTTAAAGACGCAGCATGAGACCGATTCAAATTTCCCCATGAGGACAATAAAGTATATAGTAATCTGCCCATAACCAGTCCCAGAGAGGTCTTGGCCTTGAACCACTGACCCATGCTGAGCCACAAACCAGCAGGAATCCACACCTCCATAATCCAAGGGAACATCAATATGGCACCTTTTCCATCACCTACAGTCTTTGCAGAAGCCTTCTAGATTTCAAGTCCATCCCTGCATTTTCTGTTTGACCACAAAGCCTGCACTAACTTGTTATAATGCACTCAGATGTTTTTTTTTTTACAATACATTTCAGATTGTTCTCCGGGACACCATTTCTGCTGTTAATGAAACAAACCCTGTCGATACACGTTCCTGTTTCCTCCGAGCACCGCTGAGCAAACAAAGGCACCGTGAGAACCAAGCCCATGCATTTGAAAAGCGATTTCTACCGCTTTATACATTGATCGATTCACTTACAAATCTAACCATACCTTGTTCCACTCGCAAGGAATTTAACGGCAGTGACCACAGAAGTAAGTGCTGCGTGTACCTCATATTGATTTCTCCCCCCGCAGGTGAAATGCATCAAAAAGCACAAGCACTATGGAAACACCAGTCTGTGGGGGAAACAAATACTGTATATGGCCGGCCTTTTGGTGATCGATTGTTTGTGGCTTTCATTTTCGACTCCGACCAGTGCATTTCTATCTGCGGGATTATGTATTGACCCTTTGTGAAGGAGGAGGGTTACGCAAACATGGCTAATGAGGTGGGATCGATTGTGGCGGCCGTGACAGCTATTAATTAGAGACTGAGTGGGAGCTGTGGCCATTTGCTGAGGCGGGCGGAAAGAAGCGCTCCGTCTCGTTCTGGTTCATCTCTTTCCTGTAAAACGCCCACACCTTTTAGTCAGTTTGACCCTGGAAGTTAAAGCGGCACTGTGTAAGTTTGGAGTCTTTTGTTTAAACACAGAGTCAAGATATCACTATTCAAAATGCATCTTTATTTGTCTTTTAGCTGCTACTGTAAGGGGAAAACAGTGAATAAAAGCTATTTTCCCATAAAATATGAACTGGTTGAAGGGGAATTTGAATTGGACATGCAAAAAAGTATGTAAACATTGTGACTTGAAGATACAGTACATATAGCTTTTCAGGTGTTTTGTGTGAGTAACTAGTACTTGCAGATTCGTTCTTTTGTTTAGACTGCATGATTTGTTCTCACAATTGTATTTTCAGCACCGAACTATGTGACTGAAGAAATTTTCTTAAACGGGCATTACCTGATTTATTTCAATTTTTTACTGTTGCATTTAGTTTGACAGTTTTATCACAGAACAGCTTATTGTGAAAGGAATCCTCTGTGGAAAAAATGAGACCTTAAGACGTGATCTAGGCTTTATAATTAAGGATTTCAAGAACAGCTCAGAGTTGGATTTTGTAAAAAGGAGCGCTCCCATTGGTCGACATTGATGTAAACAACAAAGGACCAAGGAAATAAACCAAGAAAATGGGTTATTCCGTTGCAAAATACATCTCAGTTTAAAACGAAACATCTCAGAAAGACGGGTGTTTAACTCATTTTAGCTCAGGAGCCTCATGCAGCCCATTTTGATCTCTGGTCAGACCAGTAAAATAATAGCATAATAACCTATAAATAATGCCAAATCAATTTTTTTCCATTTGTTTTATTGCAAAGAAGCATATAAATATAAATGTAATATATATGCACTCATCATATGCAACCGAAAGTCTGTTGGGGCACATGATATCTGCAGCCTTTAAGCAAGTATGTGATGAACTCACCCTCACAATATGGTTTTGGTGCTAATGCTATTTTGCTAGCAATAAGATAGCTAACTTTCACTGCTCCCTCATTAACTGTTGTTTCCTCATACACGCTAACAATTCATTTGTCTTATCTCTTCTCAGACATTTTGGTTAATGAGGGTGCTACAGAAGTTAATCGTGACAGCAAAAGAGTAATTGCATTACTGTCATCTACTGTTCTACTTAGTTCTGGGTCTCAATGTTGTGTTATATCCGCTACTTTAACTTACCCCATTTAAAAAATCGAATATCTTATATAATTTTTGGCACTTTAAAAATTTATCGCACGGCCTGATTATACCCTCTGGAGAGCCAGGTTTGGAATGCATGTTTGACCTGTCTGTTTACTTATTGAAAAGAAAAACATGAATAGAGAAAAGAGAAACAGAGTGAAACTCAGAAAATATTGGCAATGCATTGGCGTGATAAGCTAAGCTTTAGTTTGGTGTAATGTATTAGTATTTTTGGTTGGCCAATTGGTTTTGTTTTACTTTATGTACTACAAGAAAAAAAGAAATGAAATGCTAAACTGCTGTTGAGACCAGAAAAATGAAATCGGGTAGTGGAGCTTTAAGACACACCCTAGTATGGCCTGGCACTGCCAAAGTAGAATATATCAATAAAAGCTCAATCTGATGGGACTGACATATTTTCATTGTGACTATGTAAAAAGTGGCTGCCAGGGAATCAGCGTTATTGATGTGGAACTGCTGAGCTGGGCATTATAAAAGTGGGGTTTATCCTTTTTTATTGTTTCATTGTAAAAATGTTGCATCGTTTGATATAAGCTCTGCTGGAAACTTCTCTAGAAAAGAGAAGAGGAGCATGTAACAACACCGCAGCATGTTTCTGCTCTGACACTTGTTTTGTTGCAGCCCGTGCACTGTTCATCCATTATGTATGATTATAAAGCTGCCCCTCAGAGGTTGCCGTTAATGGGCTCCACTGACAGAGGGAGATATGTGGAAACAAAGACTGGAGATATCCGGGCACAGCGCTCGCTCTACAGCCTCGTCGTGGAGTCTCTGAAGCAAAACGATGCCACGCTGTCTGCTGCGCGCACAACAAAGATCTGACTCATCTGGGTCCAGACAGCGACACATGCACAGAGCTGCTGAGTCAGACCTGCCAAGTGACCACGTGTGTAACCAGGGGGTGCAATTGTGTATGGACAGGAGGGACATGTCCTTAATGAGTTGAGTCAGGAAGAAAGTTTTGAGTCCGTCAGTGCTTATATCAATCTGTGTCAATCATAACTTAATCATCCTTGAAAGTTACAACAGAAACTGCAATGGTCCTGTAGCCCTTTACACAATAGACCCCCTGTCTGTTTAAAAATTTGGCTGAATTCTTCTGTGTTTCAACAAAATCCTCCTTTGCCGTCTTCATAGAGTGGATGGTTGGGATTTTCAAGGATGGAATTGATTTTGTCCATCATCAGCACACAACTGTAACAAGTGCACTCGCTACACAGACAGATACAACATTTCTAGTTGTGTTTATTGCAGTTTGTGCTCTGTCCTTTTCTTGAAGACAGCATCTGTGCTGTTTGACCGGTCCATCCCACTCTTGAAGCCCTCCTATGCCTCCTCAGATCCTTGGGGATTTCATTGTTTTCGCTGCCAACACCACTCTGTTTCCATTGTTATGTCCTACTTACCAAAAAGAATAGCATCATCACGTGACATAAAGTCAACATTTCTGATATTCAAAGCTGGATCCTTGGCATCGTTAACGAAAGTCTGAAATTTCTGTGTAATAATTGAGTCAGCTTTTATTTCAGTTCAGTTTTCTCCAGCTAAGAATTCTCAGAAAGAGTAATTCTCTGTTTTATTTCTGGACTACTGTTGCTCCTTGTACTCCGTTACACATTGATTCATTATTTCCAGCTCACCTGGAACACGGCAGCCTTAATTTGAACCATCTCCATGTCACGACAACATATAACAACAATATTGTCTGATTCAATTATTAACTTTAAAGCACTCAATTAACAGACCCTATATTACATAATTATTTTACTAATATATTAACATAACAAATAACAAATCAATTTTCTGTGTTTCTTTGAATGAAATCATCAAATCCCCAAATTCGATTGCACAATGGACCGAGAATAGAAATGTGTTAGAGTAAGAAGGAATTAACTCATTTTTTTCTGCCACATCAGACGGACACCAGCTCATTCTCGAAGCCTGGACCCAGGTACGTCGCCCCTGTCTCTGCCTTCTACCTAGCTCCTGGGTAACATCAAGTCTGTCCTGTGCATGCTGTCAATGATCTCAAAGGTAAGCCCACAACCTCCTACTTTATTTCCTAGACTTCAATGTTGATGTGAGCTTGATTATAAATAAGTATTTATCCTGTTAAGTATGAATGTGTGAATGGCTATTTAAACACTGAGTGCATTAGCTGAATGCTGTTTACTGAGAGATTAAACCATTTTTTAATTCTTGAAAATGACACATGGGTGCATGATGGTAGAGTGATTAGCACACACAGCAAGACGGTTGTGGGTTCAATGCCTGGGCTGGCTGACTCTGAGCGTTTCTGTAAAGAGTCTGCATGTCCTCCCCGTGTTACCGTGGGTTCTCTCTGCATACTCCAGCTTCCTCCCACCGCCCAAAGACATGCAGGTGTAAGTTTATTTAATGAATAAATGTAAGAGTGAGTGGTTGTTGCTAATTGTTTGCATCTAAGTGTCAGACTACCTGGCTATGTCCAGGGTGTACCTTATGCCTAAAGCTGCTGGGATAGGCTCCGGTCACCTGTGACGCCTATCTGGACTAAGCAGAAGAGAATGAATGAATGAATGAATGAAAAGGACATCAGCTAAATTTAATATTCCAGTCCAAGCAGTGAAGTGCTTTTGTGTTTCCAATCAGCGCCAACTAACTTCTCTCTCATATTAAGGTCTTAATGATGTGTTTATGGTACTCAAATTAGCATACTAAAATGGGCATAACTATGTGACACAATTTCCATTATACAAATTGTATGCCTGCAAAAGACTAGACCTACATTTTAGGCAACAATATGATCACTTTTTTTCCCTTCGTTTTGCAGAATGTGAAACCAATTGTTATTTCCCATACTATAAATTTACAGTTTAATAGTGGCAGCTGTATGAACTGAATTCATTGGCTGAAACTAGGGACATTTTTAAAGAACATGGGTGACTTGGTTTGGTAAATAATGGGTCACAACAAAAGGAACATGAAAAAATGTCGGTCCCAGTATGAGACCAGTTTAGAACCACTGCTGTACAAGTCCATTATAACATAGTCTTAAGCACCCAGTTAGTTAGTGTGCAGCCTTTAGCTGGCAGAGTGTACAATAGAGCATGTAAACATCAAGCCACTCGTTAATGTTCTCTATACAGTCACTGACAGCATACACATATAGTCATTATAGATACAAGTTGCCTACTGCTCTTTTGTTTATTGCTATCTGCTCAACAAAGACAAAAACGCATGGAGATATTCCTGTAAAATAGCTCAGGAAATATACATATTTGTCCTTTTGAAAGTGAAAATAGGCGTTTGGCTTCCAAGACATGTCGCTTTTAGTGTTTCAAAGGAAATAGCTCTTCAGTGAGTGACACTTGTGAAGCTGTCTGTGGGAGGCTGAGGTGGCCTAGAAAACGGAGCGATGCTGGTGGCTGTCCCTGGAGACACAGCGCCTGTCTCTTCTCTTTTCACTGAATTTGACAGCTCTGTGTGTAACGTCTCGGGCCACGGCCGCCCAGCTCTGTCGTGTCACCGTGTCCCACCACATTGTGTCCGAACACCTCGAACGGGACACGAGAAGATGTAAGGAAGGAGTGACTCGCAGCACTGTGAATGCTAACAATAATAAAAAACAAAAAACAAAACAAACAGTATTTCGAAATTTGCAGTTTTCTCCAGCCAGAGCTAGAAAACAGTTGAAAATATGTTGGTCAAAAACTATCCTTTATCCATCCATAATTACATTTACATACATTTACTGTCTGTTTAAATCTACAAGTTTCTAAATGTGGGGTCTTCAGTCCTCTGTGCGTCATTGAAGAGCATCCCCAACAGAGTTTAATTTTGCTTATGAAGAGTGTCACTGTAGACTTCACCTATATTCAGTCACTTCAAACTGAATTCATTCACTCTACAGTGAAAACACAGCTAACATAATTATACTTAGAGCACAGAAGTCAATGTGGAACAGTTTCTCATTATCAGTCCCTGGGCTTTTAATAGCACTGACACTCATAATCAAAGTCCAGCAGGCTCTTTCATATAAGAAAAATATGACACTAGACTAAAACAAGTTTGTGTTTGTATTAAAATATTTGCTTTTATTGATTAGATCATACATGAATATTGTTAACTACCCACCAACATTCCTCCATAACTTCTACACGCCCCTCCTTTCTAAAGCCTGTGAGCAGCTACAACAGCCCTGCAGAGAGCTGCTGTTGTCGATGAACAAACCCAGTGGTCAAATTTTAGAACCACAATCTATTTAGTTCATAGATGCCCTAAAACTTCAAGTAAGATTATGTTCAAAAGAAAACATGAATATGCTTCTTCTCCAGCAGCGGTAGTTTGTCCCATATGTGTACCTGTAGGAACAGGATGTGATGAAACTAATGCTCCATGTAGTCCTCAGTTTCTCATTCTAACTTTCTGATGTCATGTATGTCTTTAATATGACAGCCAATGTCTTCCACTAGTTTCTAACATTAACCACTTCTCAATAAAAGATAGACAGCCCAGCAACTTGGTCATTTTACTCACCAATGACTTTGTTTGTTGTCCAGTGGATAAAACAGTACTTAAGTGGTTACATTAAAGCTAATTAACTAGTGGGACAGTTAAGAAACATTAGCTAAAATTAAGATGGAGCAGAGTAGTTATTTTATTAATCGGTGCATTGCACATGGACTCTGTGTCTAAATTATATAGGATTACCATCCGTTGTTTGTCACGTACAGAGCTCAGCTCGTTAGAAAAGCTATTGATTGCCATTAGGATTTGACCCTTAACAGTCAGGTACATTAGCTAAAGCTGTATTTGAATATTTAGTAACAATTCACTTTTTTTTTTGAGATTATTCTTTGAAGGTTTTTTGGCCTTTGATGATAACAATTAGCCATCATTTAATTTAAAAAACACATTTAAATATTCAAGCTTTATAACGTGAATCTTTTTGAAAGGTGACAGGTTTAGACCCCAACAAGTCTGTGAGGCGTAGACTTGTGAATTATGTATGACTTTACATACATATATACTTACTTACATTATAGACATTGGTTTTAAAATGGATTTAAATTGGAAAAAAATTGGAAAGCCAAAACAAAACCAACTGGGAACTACTGCTTTAAATAACACACACTTACAGCAAAGTATTAGTCCTGTTAGTTATAGTTATGTTATAATCCAAGGACCACATGACCACTAACCTGATTGGTTTTGATAAGTATTTTTAAACCATACCCAAATGCAAAGAATGCTACTTTAAGGCGTTTATAACATACTTTCAACTGATGTTTTCCATTATGTTTCACTTAATGCTAGAATTAATTTTCACCCACTGCATCGTAAGGTAAATACTGGAAAAATTATGCATCTTGAATCTTAAGCTCATCTTTACACGAGACAGAGACTTTTGACTTGAAAAACGTTTCATATCCTCATGTTCAGCAGTTATGAACCTGCCCCACATAACCTGGACTGTTATATATTTGTTCATTATTCACTGAACATGCTTTGACCTTAGCAAGAAGTTATTCGAAGTTTTACAGCTTCAGAAAATGTCTCGCTCGGAGGATAATCGTCGCAGCTGCATCATGGATGTGGTTGCCACGGTAACGGGGTTGAAGAAGGGGGATATTCCTGTCGAGCATCAAGTGACTTTATGACTGAGATGAGGTAGATGAGGGCTAAATTAAGACCGGAGATGAGGCGCAGATAACAGGACCATACAGTGGACGTTTATATCCAACAGACTGCACTAATGATGCCTCGTTCACGCTCTTAACACCTCAGAGTATACCCCACAGCAGCACGTAGCGGTGTGCATCCCCAGCTGGACTTTTACCCCAGAGTGGAGAGGGATTTCCCGTCTTACCTGCACGTACAGAGGCTTCCTGAAGACCCCCCATGGAATCGGAGCTCTGGCCATGGCAGACGCAGCGCATCTCACAGCAACTGCACGAGTCGGGGGAGAAATCCGGCGCACACTTGACACTTAACGCTTTTTTTCCCCCCAGACAACGCCTCACGGACTAACCCTGGAAGAAAGCCTCCGAATACCCCACATTGCCGTGTGCGCAGCGCGGTACGTGTGCGCTCTGCCGCTGCGAGGAGGCACACTGAGCCGCCGACTGCTGCAGACTCATATTGGCCGTGAGCGCCTCCGGAGAGTCTGACCAATGACAGGCGAGGAGGGGCCATGCACCGAGGAGCCCGGACTGAGTCATTCTCCCGCGCTCAGGGACGCGCTGGTGCGGGGCAAGTGTCTGTGGGGCAGTCCAGACCAGTGCCATAAATCCACATATAGGCCACATACCATGAATAAACATTATTTAAACATATTAAACATACACTTCACACCCATTGTATGAATTAATTCAGCATTGTCTGGATTTATGGAGTAGCCCACTGTTCAGTCCTTGTTTAGTGACTCTAATTCTAGTTTAGTTATGACTTTATTGTGGACTATTTGTTAAGTTATAGTTCAGCAATTTTATTTTGGTTAAAGCTGCATTAACCCAAAAATATTCAACAAAATGAAATATTGTACCGAAAAAGACATTGCATCAAACTGAAGTTTAGAGCTTACCTTAAACATTTAGCTCGGAGTTCAGTGTCAATGTGATCTGGCAATTATCTCCACCTCTTTAAACATTGACCCTGTATTTACACTGAGAACTATCGCGGAATGTTGCGCCCGCAAAGTTGGTTCACTCTCGTCAGCTCAAGAGCATCAATTTACACCAAGGACCTTAGAATGAACTTCTCGTCGTTCCATGGTGCAACATTAACTGAAGTTACCGCTATGTTTTTTTTAAAGAGCCTTTATTTTGACAGTGCCATTTCCCGTGTTTCCCTGACTGAAGCTGGGCAGATCGTTGCAGAGACGCTTGAAAATAGAACTCCAACCCATCTTGAGCGGTGCTGCAAGTTATTTCTGGGACGTGCGTAAGTCGTCACCCATGTATATTGTCAGACTGAGTAAAATAGAAAGCAGTTTATACACGGGTGACGTGACAGTGTCATTCCACACTGCTGTTGACTTGGTGTCAATATGGGGTGAGTAAATGCATTGCTAGTAATTGTCTCCCTTTTCTCTATTTATGTTTGTCTTTTTTGTACTGTTTCAGGCAGAGCTGGTGCTGGAATAGAATTTCTCTCTGTGTTATCACTAGCCATCGATTCATTGTTGACAAGCGCTGCAGATCTATCAACTGGAGCACCCCTGACTCAAACACATCCAGCGTCATCTGTGAAAATCCACCACATACATTCCAGATGACGTTACGAGGTATTTTTTCCACAGATGATTCTTATTACAACATGCTATAAAGTGATTAAACAGTATTCCTCAAATAAAATAGAAAGCAGCAGATAAAGAAATCACATAAGCTGCTTTTGAGTTGCCCTGTTAATTAAAGTTCAGGTGTAGCCTGTGTTTATTGCTAGGTTCAGACCAGTTCAGATAGAGTTTATTCCTGGTTAAGTCTTGGTTTGGCCAGAGTTTCATCCTTGGTTTATTCTTGGTAGCTCTTGTATCGTTGTAATTTTCCCTACATTTAATCTTGTTTAATTAAAATGCAAGCCTAAGGTGTAAGACTAGTCTGGTGCAGGTTTAATTTTGGTGTATAATCCTGGGTTTAGGGTTAGTATCCTTGGTTTAATTTTGGTTCATTTTGGTTTAGTCCCTTGATCAAATATTAGAATGGAATAATTTACAGCATAAACCACTGTTGTATCACTCGTTCAAGTCTAATTAGACACTAAAAGTGTTCTATCAGCTTACTTTCCCTGCAAACACACTGGAAAACCATATATTACAAGTTCTGAAACGAATATTTCCTAATAACTGCACTGATTAATAGGCATAGATGTTGCGGGATACAGTGTAGATGTGCAAAGTGAGGCTGCGTCTCGAGGGAGTGCACCAATAAACGGTAATGGCCTCTCGGTTATAAGCGCATTACACCATTCAGCACATGCATTCCCATCCATCACACTTTGTCTTTTATCTCAGTGTTGATGACATGATTGTATTTTATGAGAAAGTATGTGAAATATGACTGAGCCGTTTGTCACAATGTCTGTGAAATGTATTACATGAAAGCTATTTGGACCAGAGGCAAAAATCACATCCAGATAAGGTATTTCCTCCGATTATATAACTCACATTACCTTGAAGCACTCTGAGTGGGCCGATAAAACATCTATTTTCATATTAGAACAAACAACAACCTTGCAGATGCAGAGACGGGGAAAGTGTCACCGGGAGAGTTCACGATGAAAGCACAGCATAATGGACGCGAATGTGTTCTCCCTCTGACACACACTTTAGAATTCCACAGTGGCAATATAAGTGAAGGATTTTGTATGATGTGGAAAAGTCAGTCGTTTATTGTAATGCAAATTAAAGTAAAATTGCGGTATGTTTGCGGTAAATTTGTTTTATTAGGTACTTTTTGATTGCTAAGTTCTGGTCTAGAATAAAGGAAGAATAAAAAATCATATGAAAACTATGAAAATTGTTGATTAGGGCTATTCCAAGTCCTCATTAGTGTGTCATCACTCCTGGTTGCTTCTCCTTTAACTTCTCGAATATGCCTTTACCTATTTTTTTAAGATTGTTATATACATCAACATAACCTCATGTGTAAGCCATGTGTAATATATAGTAGTAAGGTAGTTTAATCTTTTTTTTTTTTCATGTATTTGCGTGTTGTGGTATATTTATTTAAAAAGGAGTGGTTTAACACTCCTACCTCACAATAAGAAGGCTGTGGAATCGATCCCCGCTCTGGCCTTTCTTTGTGGAGCCTGCATGGCCTCCCCTGGGTTCTGTGGGCCACAGGATATAAAAGACATGCATGTATAGTTGAATTGGTGACTCTCAATTGCTCTTAGTGTATGACTGTGAGTGTGAAGTGAAAGCCTTTAAGCGTAAAGTGGCGATTGCATCTGGAATATGCCACTGCAACCCGCAAAGGATAATAAATTTTCATGTAACTTTGTAATATAAAGGTTGGCTGATCAAATATGTTGAGAGTTCAAAAGTTCAGATCAGTAGATTACATGTAATGCTCCAGGAAGAGATTAAAGACACTATAATGTTTTAAACCTTTTATTCTAGGTTTTTTGGTGACATCAGATGGTTGAAACGAAGAAACATTAGTTAAGAATGTGTAGCCAAAAAAAGGTAATGGAATGAAAATGGCTTCTTCTTCTTCTGGCTGTTATGGATCTTTAAATCTTTTTCTTAAGATACACCAATGGGATTGAAACATAGATTTATTTTATGCAACACTGGTCATTATGTTTACATGGCACTTTCTGGTATCTCTCCATTGCTGTGCTCTGGATGTTATTTCTCTTCATTCTACAACAAGGAGTGTTCAATTTCATTAAAAGAAGAGCAATGATGGTCTCACCTGCTGATGAGCCTGTCTCTCCATTAGCAAAGAGCCAAACCTAATTTATTAGCAAGGTAATACATTTGCAAACAGGATATACAGCCCACTAGGTGCTTTGTTTTTCCAAGATGGCACAGTCACTCAGAAATATGAAATAAAATGTTTTGAAGTGTGTTGATCTGTCCAATTCCTTCAAAGCTGCTTCTCTAATCATTGGCAGTGATTTGGCGGTGATTTGATCTTGAAGAGCCAATATGTGATTTATATAGCATGAAAAGCGCTATATAAATGCATGCCATTTACCATTGTACTATACAGTGGAACAAAATTAACGTGTCAGTCTGGACTATGTTTTGATCAGTGAATAATCACATGAAAAAACACACTTTTTGCATTTGTATATTCTATTAATCTATTTGTCTTTTCTATTCACCCACAGACATGTAAAGGACTTGAATATTTCTTTTATAACACACATTTTACATGAATGTGTTTTAATTTTGTTTTAAATTTTTAAAAAGTGAAATTACCATTATATTTCCTCTTATTTCCACTGGGTTCTTAGCCAACAGCCTGCATTGCTAACATAGCCATATAGTATAAGTGTGGAATACAATGTATAGAATTACACAGATGAAGCAAAAAGGCCAAAAAACATGCAGCACACCTTTAAAGAATGACCTGGTTCAGTTAAAAGATCTCAAAAATGGGAATCATATTTTCATTCTAATTGGCGTTGATGCCTTGAGAAAGACATGTCGATGGTGGAATATAAAACATTAAATTTTTTATTTCATTTAATTGTCTTGACTGCATTTCTACATTTAGATTATGCAGAGTCATCTCATTTTTGTCAGATAAAAGGAATCCATGATTTATGGGGACCTTTCAAGGGATGTTTGACCTTATGATGCCCACTGTATCATTTAAAATGGGCTATCACTGTCATCATCAAGAGACCATTGCCATCACCCTACCATGAGGGCAATAGAAGCAGCTGTTAGTCTCCTCCTTGTGGTGATAATTCTGTATTACAATGACAGGGCTGTGCAAGGGAAAAGTGCATAAACTGACTGATCTCTTGGTGTTTAATCTTAGTCTTTTGCAACCAGTTTACAACATGGATATTCATGGAGTAACTTGTGATGCTGTTTTGGATAACATTTATCATTTGATGAGACCAGAAAATATACACACCTTACCATCCCTGGGCCTTTCCTCTGTGGAGAACTCCCCTCAGTGACAGACATGGTTCTAAAAGTAGACCAGTGTTTCCTAGCACTGTGAAAAACCCAGATGGTGAAACAGAGAAATGGCTGTGTTCGCAACTTTGTCACTTAAAACGCTTCAGATCCTAGATACGGCCTCACAGATTTATTTATGGAACATGTGGAAATTTGCTGCGGTCGCTAAGATTAAGTTATTACACCACAGATGGAGTGCGCTGCTCTGAGGGCGATTTATGCATAATATTCAGTGACTAATGTTTTTATAAGACGCTGATGGAAGCAATATCTGCAGTGTTATATAGACTGGCCTCATTATCAGCTGCTTGAAACTGTACTGTGCTGATAAAAAAAAAAAAAAATGTCCAGCAATGGTCATGAAATATAGGCTTAACCTAGCACAGACCACATTTCTTATTCCATATTTGCACTGCAGGCTCTTAATTTCATGTGTACAAAAACAGTAGCCTTTATTTTATATCTGATAGTCCCTTAGGGAGGTGTCATAATCTTCAGATCTTACATCTAAGGCTGTCTCTGCTGCTGTCCTCGTGCTAATTAAATATTGTGTAATATAGGCCTAATCTTGAAGGCTTAACACAAGCAGTTACAGCAGAGTGTGGTTTTATTAAGGCAGACACACATATGGCACATATTTTCTTACTGCTTCTTTATTAATCAGCAGGATTTCACGTAAGTTTGAGCAGTTCTTTAGAGCAGTAAACATCGCTAAAGCTATAAGAGGTCTACATTCTACAAAAACGCTATACTTTGAACACTTAATACATAGTCCACAAAAATAGATAGAAATATTGGAAGCAGTGTCTTCATGAACTTTAGTTGGTCTTGTCCTTGTCCAAAGTGAAGCTCTTGCGACTCCTCCAGCGCAGCAGTTTGAGGAAGTTGAGGCTGGCGTTGAAGACTTTGTCGTGTTCAAAGACCATTTTGTAAAACGTGTCGATGGGGAGGTCACCGTTGGGGTCGGCGTATTTCAGTGTGGTCATAGGGGTGTAGACTGTGTTAGTCTGGTGACGAAACGGAGGGTCGTCCATGGTGATAATCTTGTGAGTGTGCTGGAAGACAAACATGGCAAGGAGTAATAAGTGACAAGCAGTGTAATTCTTTTTACTGTTACGTTTTTTTTAGGACCCGTGCTGGTGGACCTGGACAATGGAAATAAGCATGAGGTCCAAAAAGGTCACTAGTTCTTTAAGAGTTTTTAAGAGCAAAAATCCAGTCTACAATCTATAGAGTACAATCTCAGTTTATGAAAGAATAACCAGGAATCAGGATGCTGCTTGGAGATTTACGTAGATGTTATACACAATTGTCGATACTAAAGTTGCATTTTTATGTAAGAAATTAATGGCCTTTAAAGAGAACTTTTAAAATGTATGTGTTGCCGTTATTATGAATAAAGAATAGAAGTTAATGAAGTGCAGCTAATGCAGCCTCTGGCACAAAAAGCAGTAGAAAAAGATTGTAACTTCAGAGAGCAAGAGCAATTTCCTGCATTTTAAAGACTAATTATTTAATGTAACAAGTTCTGTTTATATTTAATGTATTGTAGACAGAAAGTGCTATGTTTTAATTCTCGATGTGAGACGGCCCTATCGAGCTGTATAGTGATATCAAAACCATTCAGATTTGGTTCATTCTCTATGGGCAATTTAGAATAAGCAGTTCATTTATCCGTGCATGTTCTTGGACGGTAGGTGGAACGACAGAACCCACTCTACCACTGTTCACCTCATTCGTAACATTATCTCAATACCTCTGCTATATCTTCAGGCGTCTGCCCGAGGGTTTCAAAGATCTGCTTGTAGTTCTTCAGATAGATGTTTGTGAACATGTCGGCCGTCACTTTGTCAGCCTTGCTCAGGTCAGTCTTCAGGCCCTCTTCGTAGACTTTACGCTCAAACTCGGTTATGACAGGACCTGGCTCAATCAGACTGATACTGCAGCAGAAGATGGAATACAACAATCATTTATCATCATTAATGTTCATTTGTTCTGCTTGAAGATATCCTAAACGGTGCAAAACTACTAACTATTGCATTTGGGATATACAGTACAGTAGTTCCTGGTAGCTGTTGTGTTAAGACTTGCACAGAACCAGGGCGTGCTGTGGATCTTTGCCATGACACATTTTTCAGTCTGTGGTGAGACAATAGTAAGCCCTGTTATGTAATACAAGTGATAATATTTGCTTTAGGGCTGTCCTCAGATGATCTGTCTTTCTCCTCTCATTTTACTCATATGTGTAGTGTTCTGCAGAGCCTTACTTCAGATTAAACCTCAGGGCTTGAACGGCTAAACTTTCACAAAAGCCTTCAACGGCGAACTTGGAAGCAGCATAGACGTCGTTAAAAAGGATTCCTGCAACACACGAAGATGGTTTAGGGTTGGAATTGCCAGCAATACATTTTGTACATTGTGTACTGCTACACTAGACATTTTAATGAGTTTACTGTACGTTAATAGCTATATGTCTTTTCATTTTACATATTTAGATTTGTTGGAATGATCACATTTTCATTGTGTAAACTAGAAGGAATTGGTCAGTAGAAGATATAGGCCTCAAGGCTGGTGTAGTCATTTACACCATGTTGAGTTGCTCATTGTTTTTGTGCATTTGTTCGACCTCCTGGAAATCCTACTTGAATTGACAGGAACCCGAATAATTCTTTCTAAAAAATAAAATTAGGATGGTTGGGCAGGCCATAATGGTACAATATCCAACCATTTAGGAAGTTATATCATTACACCAGGTGTCTCCTTTTACATTCTGCTCCATCCATCTTTTTCTGCTTGACTGGGGCCAAGTTGTGCAGTCTAAGCAAAGAATCCCCTCCCTCTCTGCAGACACTTTCTCCACTTCCGCCGTTCAGGCCAGCTGATAGCTTAAGTCACTAAGGGGAGGTGTCCAGGCATCTGATTCACCTATATCTGAGAAAGCATCCTGCAAAAATAAATTTGGGGAGCTTCTGTCTGAGGTTTTGTCTTTTTGTTTCTGATATACCGCTTATGACTTCAGGAAAAGGTAGGAATGGATATAGTGGTAAATTGAGAGCTTTTCCTCACAAGCTTCTTCTTCTGGTGGAATTGGCCGCATGGGAAACGGGGCGGTCCCAAATCCAGAACTTATAATACATCCATCATATTAACTGAATGAAAGACTAAAATATAAGAGGGCAACACATGCACAAGCAAGCGTCCTTACCTTGAATGCCCATGACACTGCTGATGACCACAATATGACCTTTCTTCCTTCTCTTCATGTCAGGTAGGACCTCCTTGAGCAGTCGAACAAGTCCAAAGAAGTTTGTATCCATGACCGTCCTCATCTCATCGATGCTTTGGCACTCAATTGGTCCAATCAGTCCCATCCCTGCATTGCTTACTATAAAAACCACACAAATAGACAATGTCTTAATGAACAATGCTGCAAAGTGATGTTGCAGTTGTGCGTTTGGACTTACTGAGAATGTCCACTCGGCGCTCAGGGAGACTGTCCACACATGCTTTGATGGATTGCTCGTCACACACGTCCAGCTGTTTGATTTCCAGCGTCCTGCCCAGAGTCTTTCCTGCCGCCTCGACCAAGGGTCCACCTCTACTCAGGTTTCTCATGGTGGCATAGACTGAGAAAACAAACAAAACACACAGGAGATGCATGAAAACAATGCAGAGGAAGATGAGCTGTGGTGCATGTTCATGGTCTGTCTTGTAAATGCTTAGTGATGCAGCCATTTTCTACTTCTTCTACAGGTTGCATTAGCCTGATCCAGCTGCTTTGGGTGTAAGATGAAGTACACTCAGGACAACTGCTAGCTAATTGCAGGGCTAACAGACCTGGTCCTTGCGGGTGTTTCCATTTCACTGTGCAAACTAGGGAGCTAAATTTACCCAGGTTTGTGACCCGCAAAAATCATTGAAAATTGTTTTCTAACCCCTTTTGTTAGTCCAGCTCTCCAGAGAGTTTATTTAGTAGTAACTTGTCATGTCCTCATGTCTTGTTTTAATGCTTTCATAAAGTCTTAATGTATCCACAGGAGCATGATACAAGTTCGCTATTCCACTAATGTCCCCTTTAATGTTGCACAAATCTCCAAAGTCTGCCTGAACTCCTTTAAAAACTCTTCCTTAACACCACAGATGTAAGGCTTTGTTTCCTCCTTGAAGGTTTGGGAAGACAAAATATTCATCTTGACTAAATTTTTCTGTTGGAAGCATGTGATGCTGTGTGCCCCTCCCTCGTCCCGCTGCAGGTTCATGGAGCAGGTTTGTCATTCTGAGTTGTGTTAAATGAGTAGCCTGAACATGTCCTCCCTGTGTCACAATGGGTTGGCTCTCAGTACTCTCAGTTTCCTAAAGCAACTGTCCAAAGACATGCAGATGTACCAGCTTAGTGAAATTAGGTCACTCCAAACCCTGTGACATTTTGGAAATATGCCGAGTGAATGGCCTTGTCTGTCAATGCTATTGCAAATAAATTCCCAGGCAAAACTGCACAGCTTATTAGGTCTGGACCTTAGAGATGGAAACAGAACTGTAAGGTGGCCCATTACACCTGTCTGACCGTCAATGAAAGGATCCAAAGCCACGAAAAACAAAAACAAAAACAAATGGGTATAAAAGCGGTATCAAAATGACATGAATGAATGAATAATAATTATTATTCTGCAAGGGCTTCCAACAAATGTTTGTTTTGTTAACACCTTATACATATTATCTTATCTCTTGTCTTGTGCCCCATCCAAGTCAAATCTGTATTTGCTTCATTTTTACTTTCAAACTTTAGCTGCCTCTAATTCTGCTCTACTTGCTTGCCAGGAGCATGAATGATGAAAAATTGTGAGATACAGAAGCAGTGATCATTGTTTTACTTCCAGATTGTTCAAGGACTGGAATAAAAGGGATATCTACTCTGTTAACATTCTGCAAATTTTAAATGAAAGTCCTGCATAATATAACTTTCAAAGTGACCCTGCGTAAATTTTAGCCAGCAGTGGGACAGATCCCCCTCTGTGCAACCCCACTAGAGACGTGTAAGACTGCAAGTTTGGAAGGAAAAACATGTCTTCTGAAATGGTAAGGTCATTTTTGTGTATTTTGTAAGAACCATCAAAATGAGAATATATATCTTTGTGCTTAAAGTCATGTGGTGCTACTTTAATATCCTTTCATAGGACTATATTTACAAAGAGCATAAGTAACATGTATCAAAGATAAGAATTAATTAGATAAGTAATCAGATGACTGTTTAAGTGTAAGCTGCTGTCTGGTTATTTAATGGCTCATCATGTTTTTGGAGCGCTAACGTTGCATTGCTACCATCCCCACAGTATCACTACAGCACGGACAGTTATAGCAGGAATATATACAGAAATCCAGCAGCTAACAAACCTTACGTTCATCTTAACAACAAACTCGACACTTTAAGGCTGCATGTGTTGTAGATCTATAACCAAATTAATCTCATAATGTAGCGATATTTTGAGTAATCCCTGTTAACTGTAATCTCATTACATATAATTTTTGAATCACGGTTACGTAATCCTGTTATGTGTAATCCATCACTCATCATGCATTGTATGCACGTGTATAAGCAACAGGTGAAACAGGTGAAAATCTGTTTTGCCAATGCATTTGCTCCTTGTACGTTTCCTGTATTTAAAAGCATGTGTCAAAGTGAATGTAAGAAAGTTCCAAAAATTTCTTGGATTATGATCTAAAGGCTGAAATGTACAATTTTAATAAAACTATGAAAGAGGTTTTAATCTAGCTACTTTTCAGTGCTGAAATGCACCAATTACCTTTTTATTGTTTAACACATACAGTATTGAAATCTCTTTGTTCTTAAACAACACCAGAAAAGCTTTGACTCATCTATGAAGAGCAATAACATTTAATTCTACTCTTCACTAATCCTGATTTTGACTGACTTGTAATTCTTGCTTCAAAATAACCATAAAAACTAAAAAAAAAAAAAAAGACATAAATTAAAGTTGTAAAATTACCCATGAACCTCTTCTTCTCATCTTTGGCGATGCGTTCAGCCAAGGCCAGACCAATCCCGGAGGAACAGCCCGTGATGAGGACCACTTTCTGGTTCATTGTGTGTGGGTTGTTTGTCTTACAGCGTCTGTAGAGTGGAACACAGGAGTACCAGACACAAGACAATGTGGAGGCATAACCAGTCTTTAATCCAGAGCTCTGCAACTCAGCAGAAGCCTCATGCACATGGGCTGCAGATTAGCAGCGAGAGTGGCCCACACATGGTTCTAAAGGGGATTTAGGGTAATGACTCCAAAGATATTCTTTATTTATCTATTTAAGTGCTGAAATTCACACAGCAAGAATTTTTTGTCTGAATGAATCTGTGGCTGAATAAGCTTCTCTTTGCACTGATTTTGTACACTGTCCTTTGCTCTGCCACAGCCTCATGACTGTTCACTACCAATCCAACAACAGATTTTGCCTTAAGGATCAGCTTGTTCAGTCTGCAAGATTTTCCAGTCTTAATGCCATCTCTTAGTACAAAATGGTAAAGAACACTGCATAGTATTTACTGTTGAGATTGTAAGAGGGTGCATATTATGACTTCATGTGGACTGACAACACAGCCAGAATTATTTTTAAAAAAGCCCACTAATATATGTACTTTTTAAGGGGGTGGGAGCAGGCTGGACTTAGCTATGACATGCTAATAACCTTTTATTGGTGTGAAGTGGAGAGTAGACACATCTTCATCACTGTATGGTGAGAACTGCTCTGCTGATACAGGAAGGCTCTGCATGGAGGGGTTAAATCTGCTGCTTCCCTCCTTGGAGGACATTTACATCAGTTGGTGCAAAAGCAGAGCAATCACAAAGGATCCATCCCATCCAGCACATGAACTGTTCACACCCCTTTTCTCAGGTGGAGGGCTACACAGCTTAAAAGCCAGAAAGCAACAGCTTCTTCTCAGAGGCTGCATGCACAAATGACATTAAATTAACTAAGTACACATCTTAGCCCATCACATAGTATGATTATGGCCATCACCGACCAACTTGTGGTAGTCGTGGCAAAATCAGCTTTTAATCCAGGGTCCTAGGTCACATTGTAAGGAGGGAAGACAAGGGCTCCAACAGTAAACATCAGCAGACATTAAAAGATTCCCTAATATCCAAGTGTCAGAAGACTTTTAGGACAACAGTAGCCCTGCTGTTACTCCTGCAACTCTGTTGCCTTTTAGAGTCTTACTCAAGTTGACAATCTCTGATGATGCTTGTTTTTGACGCACACGGCTTCCCTATTCTTAGTGTGGGTCACACCCAATTCAACTCACACAGTGTGACATGTAATTATCTTATACAATTGCAAAAATAAAACAATACATCACTATAACAGGGGCATTTTAGGAATGAAACCCCTCCTTGGATCGGAGTGATTTCAGGTATCTTGGTAGCATGCTAGCAGTTGTTCCATTGTGTAAAACACTGCTACAGCACTGATGCGGTCATCATTCAGAAAAAGAGGCTAAGTTCTATTTTTACATCACTAAAAACATGCATAATACCTCATCTTCAGGAACACAGACACAAAATGAGTTTATTTAAATGCAGAACCAGTTTATTAGCTGTTACTTTGGTGATATGACATTGGATTTCTGGTCGTACAATATGAATATTTGAATATTTAATATGATAAACAGAGTTTAAGTTTACTTAAATGTAATAATAGCTTTAGCTTGGCATACAATTTTATACTTTTTTCCATTACATATCTCCTGGCTAATCTCAAACTATACTGAACTATAGACTGTGTATGAAGATGGGCCAGCTCTCTAAAAGTATGGCCAAATTAGCACTAATAGGACTGGGTTCAATACTACAGGAAGGTCATGCCTAATAATGATTGCTAATATTTATGCTACTGGGCACCAACACTATCCATTTTTATATACAGTCTACACAGAGAAATGTCTGTCTTGGATATCGTGCTTTGATGTCAAGGGATATTTAATAAGAAATGCTTTAGATAAAGTTGTTGTTTAGCTTCTGCTGAAAATTTCCAGAGGGTTCTTGTCCCATAGGTCGGCGTCCCAGGCGTGGAACCAGCCGGTGAAGGAGGGGGGCTCCTCTCCCTGTTTGAAGGTGACGATGGGGATGCCACGCCGCCCAGACGGGTCAGTGTTCACATAATCTTGAGCTGAAAGAAAAAACAAATGGTCACATGAAACGAAGTGATTTAAGCTAATAAGTATCACTTAACTGAACCTTTCATCTATGATTAACAGATTAATATTTTGGTTTTACTGACAGGATTTTTATTTTAACTATAGATGAGGTTTTCTTTACTCTTATGAGTGCATATTATCATGGGTCAAATTATGTATAGTATATTTATCAAATATTTTGATCTATTAATTGTAGCTGTGGGATCCATATTGTAATTATGACAGGGCTGGCTGGTATCAACCCCTGTCATTTAGACTATTCAATGTATTGTTCTAAATTCATTTCTTTTAGAAGATATCAGAACAGTGTGTTTAGAATTTTGATCACACTAATCTCTCTTAATTGCCACAAAAAGGCCAAAGGGGTTTTTTTTTGGTTTTTTTTTTTTTTACTTCAGCACCAATAATCTTCTTATTTTGGTGATTAACAAGAGTGATGCCCCGCTTCCTTGTATTTCAAACTATTGGGTCTACATTAATTCAGCCTAGAGACTTGAATTAGGGTGAAACAGATGGGCTATACTGTACTTTTGAGAGAGAGAGAAGCATAAGTGACAGACAGAGCAGGATATTATATAATTCAATTAGAATTAGCATTATTTGATGCATTTAGCTTTATCATCACAAGAGTTGTTGGCAATGCCAGTTTTTTGTTTTTAATGGTGTATTTTATAAAATGCTGTAGTATAATGGTGGAAAAAAATAAAATTTTTCTATGAATAAGCAGTAACTAATAAAAATCCAGTGCAAGTTCCAATGCCTGGACTATAAACAAAAAAATATACATTTGCCAGGATCAGGCTTGCATTTCATTCTGAATAAAACATTAACCAGTTATGGTTGAAATTGTGCCACTGTATGCTCTCCTATTATTATTTTATCACATTATTATTTGCTTTTGTGTGTGTAAGAATGGGGCAGATCTTTGGGTAATCAGATATTTGGTAATATTAATTTCAAGATATAAAAGGAAAAGCTATGTTCACTTACCAATCTTCTCAACTCCCGATTTCTCTTCCTCATTGGCCTCCTTTCCAATCCAAACATAAATCTGATAAAGGGAAAGAAAGAAAGTATTTATCAATAAGAAAGCAAACATATATACAACTATATAAATATAAATAGCACATAGACAGCTCACCTGATCCCACGCATCCAGAATCATAATGTCATCAGTGGCCAGATCCACCTGTGTAAACTCACCAGGCACCTCCTCTGCCTGAATACACAACATGTGTGTCAAACTCAAGGCTCGTGTGTCAAAGCTAGATGTGTCTCATATAAAGAAAAATACAGCACTCACTATCAGTCTTCCAGTCTTGTTGGAACAGCCGAAAAGCCTTGGAGGCTTCAAGGCATTCTGCAGAGTCTTAGACGTCTGGTACTCTTTCTTTCCTCCCAGTGCAGCCCAGAAAGAATCTAAATGAGCAGGAAAAGGTTATGAATCTCTGGTTGTAAATCACTGTATGAGGTATTAGCTGAGCTGAGTGATGAACAGAGAGCAGGTTAAGGACAAAGCCTTGCTGCGAAATCTCAATCAAAGTCACCTAAAGGCTAAAGTCTGTTAATAAAGAATACATTTATTCCAGTGTCCCAAATTGTATATTCAAATTTTTTGCATTGTGTCAAGTCTGTGCTGTTTGTGTGCAAAGGAGAAACTTCCATGTGATTGAGGGAGAGGTCTATCCTTTGTTCTTATTTATCTAGTATTTTAAAACAACATGGTTCACTCATGGTGACATTTACCTGGCTCCTTCTTCTCCATCACCTCAGTGGCAGCTCCTCCAAGCAGACCAGCTACGTACTTAGCTGCTCCCATCTCCTCATCAGCTGCTCCCAGCCCCTTCCACAGGAACAAACCATTCGGGGTCTTCAGCACAAACACATCGTTGGTGTTGAGGGAAGAGGCAGTGGGCTCCACCTGGAACGAAAACACCGGACAGTGAAGAGGAACAGTTCACCAAAAACATCTTCAACACAAACCAAGCAACAGTGCTGACCTCTACGGCCCGAGTGGCTTTGGTGGAGCTCAGGCGAATGTGGAAGAGCCGAATGTTGCCCGCAGCAGTCTGACTACCGCTGCGGGACGTCCCACCCAGGAAGATGATCATGGGCTTGCCTTTGAACAAGGAGACCAGGTGAGCGGGTTCTTTGCCCTGAGTCACACGAACCTACGAAGAGAAACAAGTTGACATCACAGCTGCTAAGGCCAAACAGAAGCCAGTGTAGATGATGTTCAGAGTTTTACCTGAGTAGCTACTCCCCCCATGGAGTTGTCCAGTTGGACGGTCATAAAGGCCGATGCCCCCAGCTCATCCTTGGAGCACTTCTTCCCTTGCCTAAGCACAAATATGTTATATTGAAATCCCTTACGTAAATCACAGACAGTAATAGCTGGATTGATGAACTTAAGTTTAAAATTGTATGAATGTGAGTATGCATAAAAGGAAAATGTATCCTGAGATCAGTTCTGAGGACGCTTTTGGAAGGGGTATAGGTCACTTCTAGACAGATGTAGGAGCAATTTTACATGTGGAGTGGGAAAGAGAAAACAGATCTAATGTGCAATACAGAATGATAATTACAGACCGAACACAAAACTGTATTGACGGATTTTGAATTTCTAAACGACTACAAATTGTTTGCTGCAGCATGATTAGGCAAAATATAATATAAATGTGGGTGTTGCCTGTGGAAAGCACTGACAGGTAAATCCAGTCGTGCTGAAAAAGGGTGTGTGGCTACCATCAGAAGCAGGTAAATCTGACTTTACCACCTGACAGCAGTAACATTAGGTCTAAAGAAAAAGGCAAACAATCCAGTTGATGTTGCCCTCATAATCCCACTATGTTACTATAGTGTGTGGATATAACTCAGTCCAACTAATCTAGGCAAATGATTGGAGGGGCAACTTTACAAGGTACGATGTAGACATGTAACATATAACATAGTCCCAGCCGTGTTTACTTTTGATTAATTATTGTGCCAATCAACATGTTCAAGGCAAAAAGACCTTTTGAAGATATAATAAGACCAATAAGACCAAATCAATGCCAGAAAACCCAATGACGACTTGTGCTCATGATTTAACTCAAGGAGTGTAACAGGGTGCACCCACCAGGTGTAGATGATGTGCTTCACTCTTCCCCCAGTGTTGTAGGAATACAGCACCAGGTAACAGTCCCCTCCATAGAACTGCCCATAAGTGGAAGGGTCCACAGGCACTTTATCGCCCCCCTCCACACGCCAAATCTACAAACATCACAGAAATCAATAAAAATACTGCAACACTAAAGCTATTTTATCAGAACAACATTAGCTTTATGGCACTAATCGTACCTGGACTTTCCCAGAGCCATCGTCCACCATTCCGTGCTGGGCGGCCATGCTTTTGTTGTTGTGCAGACTGGACGAGTCAAAGGGGATCTTCTTCACTCGGGCGATTTTACCGATGGTGTAGGCTTGGCTCGGGCCGGTGCTCTCATCCCGGTCCAGCCAGTTAAAGAAGAAATCCTTAAACAGAGTGGTCTCTCCTCCGGCAGGCATTATTTGGACCTGAGTGATAAATGGAAAAATAAAAGGCATGCTCTCTTGCAGTATTTAGCGGGTATGTCACTGTATTACCTGAGTATTGCTGGGGTAGTTGTGGTCTTTGATGAATTTGTGTGCAGCATTCAAAGCGGCTTTACGCTCGGCATCATTTGCCTTGCTTCCTGCAATTGAGGCAGAGTAGATAAACTTACACACATTTTCAGGAATGATTATTTTGCCAGTGGCTTTTATGAGCAAGTACAAAAACACAACAAACAGTTCTATTATTGGATGTACCTTTCCAGACAAATATCTTGCGGTTTCCTCCATTGTCCAGGATGTAACATTCATTTTGGGAGAGCATGTCTTGTTTGAATGGGTTTCTCTCTGCCACCAAAGTTGCCTTCATGGAACCTCCAGCATCAGAGATCTAAAAAAAACATGACCATGATTAGTGTCTGTGTCTGTGCCCCAGAAAATCTAGAGTTACTAGGTCTTGATATGGGAAAATGTCTGCAACTGCAAGAAAGGCTGTAGTGTGAATAAAAGCATGAACATTAGCAGCATATAAACTGAAAATATATACAAATTTACTCTACTTCAGATTTATCGTGTTGACTTTGGCATTTAAGACACCTACATTCATATTTCTGCCTCCAAAAAGCGTAATCTTTTTCCTGCTCCATGTTAAGTGTAAATGGGGATGACCTTAGAATGTTTTTGACTGTTTTTAATTCCTCTCCAAGTGTGAACAGTGAAAATCACTAGTGTTGCTTACTGTGTTCCTGGTAATTTACAGGGAACTATGTGTGGAAGGGGCTTGAAAGACACAGAATAAACATTTGCAAAACTTGCTCAGTATATCATTGCATCCAAGTTCAGTTCAACGAGATTATGATTGTTTCTTACGCGGCTCTATGTTTTCTGGTGGCCTCTGAAAAGATCTAAAGGTCACGAGGTGCACACATGGTGCCGCAAAAAACAGATGGGGTTGTTGCATAATTATAACACATGGTAGACAATGTGCTGGCAGACAGATGCTGGCAAAAAAAGAAGCTCCAAAACCATGGCACTGACTCAGACATCTCTTGAACTATTTTTTTTTCTCCCCGAATAAGCCTTGTTACTGTTGTGCAAATTTAATTTATGTAATCTGTTTTTGTCAGGCTAAAAGCCCATAAAAGTTTGGAGAAGGCCATTTTGATTTACAATTTTGAGGAATAAAGATTAGCACAACTTTTTGGCAAGTACGGATTTAAAAGATTCATTCATACATAATAGTGGAATGACAAATCAGATGGGGTCACTGTTTTTTTTTCCTTTGTCCTGACTTTTAAACTTGATGAGCTGTTAAAGTTGGGAAGTGTAGGTTTGGGTTCTTTTAGTGACATCTTGTGGCAAATGTGTGAATTGCACTTGCACCAGTCGCAGTTCTTTTTAGAGCTTGGAACAGCTATAGTAGCCCTCAAGGGGACACTGTTGTCTAAGAGCAGTGGAAATAGTTCTGATTGGGATTTTACTTTAAAGCCACACAATGTAACATTAAGAGTCTGCAGCTACACAGGTAAAAACACATCCTAAACACATCCTTTTATTTATTATTTTGAATGTTGCACAATATCTTCAAGTTGCTGTGAAAAATCAACACACAATCTCACAACTGTGTGTTGTATAAGAGTATATTCACCATGTACAATGACGCTTCAGACTTGGTTTTCTTCGACACAGGGGGTTCAGTGTCAGGACTTCCTGGTGGGAGGTCAGGTTTGGGTCCAAGCACCTGCCAACGAGCACATCACCAAAATTTTTAATCTCAGCCTTTAAGAACAAGATATCACTTTGGAAAATGGACTTTTCCTGCCATTACATTGATGACTTCAGCTGGCTCGTTGCCCTCTTCGATCATGTGCACCTCAGCTCGGCCTCGCCTCTCGTTGTCACGGATATCAATGGCCAGCTCTGTGGTCTTCAGCCTTTCGAAACGGTTGCTCTCGCTGCCAGACCAGTGGTAGATGTTCTGGTTTGGGTCAAAGAGAAGGGAAATGAATATGCATCATAATAATACAGTTTAGTTTGAGTATTTTTGTATCAAATGTGCGAAAATACCTTCCCCAAGTCAATAATGAAGCAGTCTCCCATGTTGAAAGAGGCCCATGACAAGTCTACTTCAGTCCCCCTGACGATGCGACGGCCTTTCACGTGCATCAGACGCTTGACGTTAGCTTCGTTGGTCACCACATGAGTGAAGCCTGAGGCCACTCCACCTTGCTGTGAGAAGGAACAGTTTAGAGACATCAATATAGGCTGCAATTTGGTGTTTGGCAAGTGTGCAGCTAATTTATCCATTCAACTTTTTCGTGGAGACAAGAGTGAGCAACGACCAAACTGTGAAAACTCCAGCAAAGCAAATGGTGTTGAGTTAGACATAGATTCAAGTGTTTACAGTTTACATTTTTTAGAATATTTTGATTATATTCTGGTTGGACTATTATTAAAATAGGTCGAAACACTTATAGTTTTAAGGGACTACATTTGATATAAAAACAAGATAATATTGGAAACATACGGTTAGGGTTAGTTTATGGACTTTTAAGCGACATATAGTGACTAAATAAATAAATATCACACATTCCACCTTAGAGCATATGAATAGCTATGGTAGCCCTGCAGGGACATGCAAGATGAGACCAAGTCAAGACCAAATCCAGTGTACAATACACTGTAATTGATACCAGGGAGCAGTTATAAAATCCCCACAGCCAAGTCTTACACCAAGTCCAGACTCAAGGAGGCAAGGAGAGTTAGAGTGAGGTTTTTGATTGAATATAAAATGAGGTTAAGGTAATTAAGGTTTTCATTCCATCCGAAAAACAGAAAAATACACTAATTGGTCCAAGACCGAGACAAAACAGAATTAAAATGAGTTTGAGACAAAGACAAGTATTTGACAAGAATTCAAGTATTACATCACCTATAAGTATTGTTTTGGATAAGAGTTTGCATCACCGTTTGAAAAACCTGCTGTGGTTAAGTGTATTATATTTTCCATTTACAGGTTTTGCCAGGCCATAACTTGGTGAGAATACACATCATATTCCCACGGATTTTACAGGTTAAAGACTTCACACAATGTAGCGCAACAACTGAAAATCACATTTATCTGACAAATAGTCCAAAAGTTATGACCCATGGAATTTTCTCATTTTACGCAAGCCCTGATTTTGACCTGACAGGCTCAAAAGAATCTCTCAAACTA
Organism: Rhyacichthys aspro; assembly: GCA_036850595.1. Lineage (NCBI taxonomy): Eukaryota > Metazoa > Chordata > Actinopteri > Gobiiformes > Rhyacichthyidae > Rhyacichthys > Rhyacichthys aspro. Next base: position 20,279,498 of record CM072151.1, read on the forward strand.
AAAAAGGCATCCAACTCAAATTTCGCACAGACGCTACTGGTCATATGGACTTTGATTGAACCAAGTTTGTTGATTTAACATGAAACAACCCCATAGTCTCTAAGCCACACCCTAATAATATCAGTATTATTTCCATAAGCCACACCCAAATCAATGAACGATAATTTTTTGCACCAATCCTACCAGCCAATTACAAGAAGCCTTTTGTGCCTTTGTGCATTCAGGTATTTTCCCACAGTAGCAATAACAAAGAAAGACTTAAGCTTAAATGGTTTAAACAGTTGCCTCATCCTGTAACGCCTTCGTGAAGACTTTGCTAATAATTTGTTGCTGTGGTATTAAGTGATTACTCTTATGTCGTAGCTATTTTTTTAGATTAAATACTTAGTGTACTCACCATGTATCTGACGCCTGATTTGAAATACCCCGTGAAGGTGACGGACTCCTCGTTTTGGAATTCGGTGAACTGCCGAGGCTTTCCCCCCAAATGATCGTCCAGCTGGGTCATGAAGATGGCTGCGGCCCCTCTCTCGTCCTGAGAAGCTTCACTGCCTGCAGAACAAATCAAAGTTAAAAAAAAAAAGCGTGAAGATGAGTGGTGTAATTACAAATGGCGTGAGAATACGTTTTCAACAGTACCTGCCCAGGAGTGGACGTTGTAGGACGGGGCGGACGTGGTGTAGAGCACAATGTAAGCGTCGCCGGTGTAGAAGTTTCCGTAGAGTTCTTTCGGGATGGGGTTCAAGTTCATCTTCTCCACCCGCCACACCTGCAGGCCGGGCTTCTCCCCCGCTCCTCGGAACACTTGGGCTGCCATGATGCTTGAGACCTGAGGGAGAAGTAACATTAGCAGAAGAAAAACCACGTGACCTTAAATGGGTAACCATGATAAATCTGAGGGACAGGACGGATGCTATAGTGAACAAAAGGGACTTCCCCTGCATTGGGCTTTTGTTTGACAGATCAGTGAGCTGCAGGACAGAATGCCACAAGAACTTCTCCTTCCTGACTGCCTTAAGACTAAATAAATGATTGAGTTCTGTAGTGCAAACACAGAATTAATTCATTAAATGCATCATGTTTTGTTGGGTCTTGCCTGGTATAAAAAGCCTGTCAGAATTTCTTTCCATTTTCAAGATTGGAGGATTTTGTTTAAAAATTTAAAAATCTAGAAGAAAAAAAATGGCGGTCTGGAGTAAGAAAACAACAATAAAAAAGAAATCACTCTATGTTTTCGATATACATTATGTCAGAATTCAATTAGGCTTAAAAAAAAACAAAAAACAAATAAATGAGCTAAATAATACCATAATAGAGCAGGAAGTTGAGTTACAGGAAAGAAACGAAAAAAGTTGGGGAAACACTAGTTTAGATTAGACATGTTAACTTGTAAAAACCACACATTTGGAGTTTCAAAACTGAGAAAATCAAAGCATTAGGCAGTAATTTTCCAGTGCAGTTCAGTCTGTGTGTATATATAGTGCATTACATATGACTCACTCATCATTATAATGCCTCCCTTTATACCAGAACAAGCCATATCTGTACTGAACTTAAGCTGCATAACCTGTATTGCAGGAGTGTTCATTTACAGGTCACGTCACCAGACACAGCTGGGAGTGTCCTGGAGCAGTAACACTGAAACTGCACTGCTCTGGGCTGGTGTGCCATTTCTGTGGTTAAAAAAGGGCAACACCTCAGAGCCAGACGCAAACAAAAGACATGTCAGAGCTCAGAGTTTCATAATACAGCAATTACTTTTTGACTCAACTCATTATCATTAAAATATAGTTTCAAAATCAGTAAGATAATAGCCTTTAATTAATTCTGAAATGTTTTGTCACCTTTTTTTTTGCATGAAACAAGAAATTAACGCCACCTTGTGTAGACAAAGTGGGCCTGGTTCAACAGATACTCCAGATAAGTAACACAAGGTGACAAAATGAATTACTATCTTGTGCAGACAAAGGGGTATTGGTAGAGCTGCACTGGCAGAATTGCATCAACACAAATTTACACCTGGACTCAACAATGTTATTTAACTAAAAGAGAACAGATGTAAGTTTGCATCTTTAAATTTGTCTTTAGTTCTTTAGGTATATATATAGATCCTGCAATAATTACATTACAGGGTTGCTTTATTTTCATTCATATCTTCATTGGGTGAAAAAGGCTGAAAGTTTTGTTAATTTTATAGCGATCCAGCTGCAAGTTGCAATGAATGGCCCTGTACAAATTGAAATTTACACTTTAATCTTACCTAGACAGTTTGTTTTGACACTTACACATCTATATTTTGCACATCGCTAAAATGCTTTTTCCTTCTTCGTTTAAATGTCTTTGTAAACTATTAGATCCAAATGCATGGCTCTGTATATATAGCTAGCACTGCATTGGGACTCCTTTCACGCAATGAATTCAAAGAGAATGTTTATTTGGGCTAAAACAGTTTTGCACAATTTGCCCAATGTTGCTAAACTTTGACGTAGATAGATGTGACTGGACGGACTGCAACTAATCTAAAAGCCCTGTATATACATTAAAGATGTACTGTAATTATATCAGTGGTATTTCCATCAGCCGCACCCACGTTAATGCACAATACATTTTTATGCACCAGTCCCTTTAGCCAATTACAATGAGTCTTATGTGCTCAGGTGTTGTCAGGTAAGTTTCCACAACAGCACGCAATACCTCCAATTAACACTAATAAGGCAGATGCAGAATGGACTGACAGACACCAACGAACAAAATCTAAAAAGAAATGTTATGAATTATTGCAGCAGCATAGCTTTTGAAGATTGATTGATTTGCAACATTGCCAGTGGAATAAATTTAGCCTGTCAGTATATATACAGACATGTGGAGAGATGAGTGATTTGCACCAGCACTGATTTGTAGCTTTCCAATTTCCAAACAGAAAGAACACAAGTAAGTCAAACGGGTTCAACTCTTTCCCGTCTTACCTGAAGAGTACTGTAGACAGATGCTGCTGAAGAGGAGGCTGACGGCTGCACACTGCTGCTCTTCCACCTTTCCGCACAGACCTGGACGGCACACCTCCTCTATATAGTCTGCAACAACATCCGCGTGAGCCCATGGAGGCGTGCCCCGTCCCGCCCACCAAACAGGGCCTCTGCAATTACTCACCCTGCGCTCGTACACGCACACTTCCTGGATCAAGTCCCTCAGATTCAAACTAGTCCGTCCTCCTTTTGGAAAAGCACTGACGGCAGCTGTAGGGCATTATCTCTGAGATTTAATTTAAAACATCGCATGAAAGCCCTCGGCCAACGTTATTCAAGGACTTGTGCATTTGTAACCTTGACGAAACTGGTCAAATAAATATTAAAATGCATTTACTTAGAGTCTTTCTTTACTACCTTTAACAAATGTTGCCAAAAAGTGAGTAACAAGGCCTAATGCAGCTCAGTTTTCTTCATTTTTTCTCTATTTACTTTATTCTTTCTTTACTACTGCTTTACCTTTGTAGTTGTGTGTGCAAAAAGTCACTATTTTTGACCATTGAGTTCTTTCTGATACTCACCAGTTTCTCCACATGTTGCAGGGAACAAAAGAAACCAGTATCAATCACTTCCTGCTTATGCATTTGGGTCAGTCCATTTCTGGTGGATTAAGTGGTAGCTTATTGAGTTATTTTTGATGTTTGCACATTACTAACAATGTCTGGTGTTCATTAAAGTGTTTATATGTGGAAAAAAGAGGGAAGGGATTTTGCAAACCTGCAATTCAGTGGAGAATACTCACCTGTGAAAATGGTACTTTCCTCAGAGCTGCTAATAGATTTGAACCTGTGGGGCGGGTTAGCAGTGTAGCCCCAAAGTTTCACTGTCAGGTCTTTTGAGTTTTTGGGTGTGGAAGTGGCCTATTGTCTCTCTACTATTAGGCCTGTAGTGTAGATTGCAGTTCCATACCTCACACTCTTGCTTTTAGAACATGTTAACAGGTATGTTAGCCCTGCCTGGACTGTCTGGGAACAAATTCAGTTCAACTTTATTAATCCCCAGGGGACATTCAGTTGTAATGAGTTGATGCAGACTTCATCTTCCATAGACTGATTGATTGTACAGTTTTTTGGCAGTTGGGAAGAAGGAGTTCTTGTGGTGTTCCGTCCTGCAGCTCACTGATCTCAGACATCCACTGGCTGCTTTCTTGTTCAAAAGCCCAACCCAGGGAACGGGCCATGTTGTTTAGTATAGCATCCGTCCTGTTGTTTGTCTATTGCCCATAGGCTTGACATGTTCCTCTCTAAACTGTAGCTTCCAGGAGCTGGGGAACAAAGTGGAGTTGACGTAACAATATGGCAGATCATGTTGTGTGCATTTGTGAAAGGTTGTGATTATACACTATTGACAACATAGTTTGATAGAAGTGTCCCATTTTGTACACCAGGCACTTTTAAATAGTATGTGTGCATTCACCTGTGTCCACTGAAGCAAAAACAAAACGGTGTTGACAATAATGCCATGTGATTCCTCTGATGCATGTAACTTAATGTCCTACACTTGGGGTCAAAGAGCCTGGATTTTGTTTTGTAAACCTCACCAGAGTTCTTTGTGATTAGCAAATGTGAATGATGAAAAATTTGTGAAAATAACTTTTTGAAATATATATGAGAGACAATTTATGAATGTGTTGGCAAAACCCACAGCTTACTTGCAATGATTCCCTAATGTCCTGGTACAATGTGCCCTCTCAATGCTAGTAAACATCTAAATTCTTTCAATGGTGAAAGCCATATCATTTTGTGTTAGTGCTATGAATTCCAATCATGACTGTCAATACTTTGATAAATACTACTGTAGGTTTCACTAGACTAAAGAAGGCTGCATGAACATGCCTAACCTCGGTTGTTATATAAAACTCATACAATGACTCTGCATGATATTTCACAATAGACCAATGTTTATTGTGATTCAAACTCATAGAGCTGTAAATAACAAATGTAGAAAATGAGACACTTTTTATGCTGACATTTCAACACTATGTTGGGTGTTTTATTTTGTAAATAGGCCTAGTTGCTTTCCTTGTTGCGTCAGTCATCTGTAAATCTTCTGGAGCCTGGCCTGTCAGCGGTTATGTTTGTGACCATTCTTGTGGTGACTTGGCTCTGAAAGGAGGTCCCAAATCCTTCCTGCCACCTCAAGTGAGATCTGGCTCATCACTCCCACGACTAAGCCGTATCAGCACATTCTGCCTCATTGTGATGTGTGCCTAGGACTTCGAGGCCTGCCAACGCAGGACAAAACACACACACAGTCTGACTTGTTCTGACTTGAGATGAGCCAACATGCTCTTTCCACATGTTGCATAACAGAACTGTTATTTTAAATGGCTGGTGTGAGGCGGTTCTCATTTTGGACTAAGATGCATGTTGCATCTTGTTAAAGAGGCTGAGCTGCTTCTTATTGTCCTCTAAGTGAACACACGTGTGGATAGGCGCTGTACAAATAACCTGCAGATGCATTGTATCAGTTTGAATTTCCTGTTGCAGCACCTGCTCATACAAAGATCGTTTGTGTTGGGATTGGTGAGCAATAATGCTAAAGCATTGGGTAATAGATAAACTAAGATCTTATGATTGAGCCTTAGGAGGACAATTAAAATAAGCTATATATAGTTTTAGCACTTATAATGAACTCCACACTATATCAGCTGCAGTGCCATCAGAATCAAACTGATCAAAGGTCACAATTATAAATAAGATACAAATAAACACATTAGTGGTGTCTAGCATCAATACTTAAGCCAACCTTAACTTAAGCTGCTCTGTTTAAAAGAGCATTTTGGCAGCACCATCTAAAGGGTAAAAGATACAAGTCATTGGATGTTTAGGACTGTGTTCTGCTGGACTTATACAGAACGCTAAATATCACCACATGGGGGCGCCAGTGTTTTACATGGATGATTTTGGGACCTGTGCTTCCTCATTAAAGACTGATAAACTGCCTGAGCAGACACAATGCTAAAGCTGAAAAACTAATATTAATCTTATTAACTTAAAATTATTATTAAAAGAAACATCACTACTGTACACATTATATTAGACATTATACAAAATGTATATTTGGCAAAGTATGAGACACATACGTTTTTAAATCTGTCCACACATGCTATGGCTTCTTAGCATTCTTGCTTCTTCTGCTAATGGTAAACAACACATCAGCCAACATACTCAAACAGAACTAAAGTAGAATATTGAATCTGTTATATAATCCAATGAGGTATTATTTGTGGGAGTGTCTATATTGTGAGCTCAAAAGGACTTGACTTTGACATATATGACCTGGCAAGATTGAACATGATCATGTTGTATTTACCTACTAGAAAACAATATTTAGTATATTTTTGCAAAATTATTGTTACCGTATTTTCCGGACTATAAGCCGCTACTTTTTTCCCACGCTTTGAACCATGCAGCTTATAAAGAGATGCGGCTTTTCTATGAATTTTTCTTCAGCCCTCAGGGGGGCGCTCTAGCAGGAAGTGCAAAAACGAGACAGGCAGCGGTAGTCAGTACAAACAAGAAAGCACCAGTTTTTATTCTTAGCACATGCAACCCAAGACGCACAACAGCAAAATACGGTAATATTTTTACACCCTCACCCCCTCATAATGGAAAACAAATGAAGTGACAGTGGTTTGGTGTTCAGTAGTTTCAATGCTCAGGAGGAAGATGAATAGTGACTTGTGGTTTCAGTGCACGGGAGAATGAAGCGACTTTAATAGTTGCGCAGTTGCGCTTTAACAGTGCGCAGGAAGAAAAAGTGACAGTGGTTTGGTGTTCAGTGGTTTCAGTACGCAGGAGGAAGAAAAATAAAGCAACTTGGTTTTAGTGCACAGGAGGAAGATGAATAAAACCATCAATGACTTTTCTGTTTTGTTTGATCAGCACTTTTACTGCCGTGTTACAGGCACTGTTCGGAAACAATCAGTTCAGGTATATGAATAAACACTTATCTTTATATGTAAATATCTTATTTCTCAGCCTGGATATCGGCGGCTTATAGTCCGGTGCAGCTTATATGTGACAAAATATATATTTCTTTTAAATTTTAGTGGGTGCGGCTTATATTTAGGTGCGCTCTATAGTCCGGAAAATACGGTAATCAAAATCTGTAGTATCTGCACTGTCTGAACAGCAACAGCAGGAATTCACACTTTGTTTGTCAGTGTCACTGTAATTGTCCTGTTAGACCCTAAACTAAAAAAATGGTACCAAAGCTAAATGCACAATTACACAACTCATATACATTATAAGTCATATAAGGATTTCAATATAACACAACGATCTATTGCATCCCTAATATGTCTTCTATCCAGTTCATGTGCAAGCTCTCCAGCAAGTTAAACTGATTATTATATATTATATATATTATTATATATTATAATCCAAAAGAATATGTTATGTCTGTGATTTACAGCAACAAAAATGTTTTTGCAAACATATAAAGACAATTTATATCTGAATCTTGTTGTCCACATTCATTGTTCTAAGGCCCACTGGTGAAAGCTGCATAATTCTTAAAAAGCTGTCAACATCTGTCAAGATTCTCCGCTTGACAGTATTGTTTCCTTGTGCGAATGTTAAATATAGCCCTGAACATTTCTAAGCAGTAAATTTAATGTTCCAGATGTGTGACAGTTCCTGTGGTTGGCCTAGTGAGTACAATACATACAAATGTTAATGAAAAAGATCAACTGAAAAGTGGTGTGATGAGGATAGTGTGGTTAGCAAAAGTAGGGGGTGCTATATTTAACAATGAAACCTTTTAAGGCGTCTCTAAATCAAACTGTCAGCTGGACAGACACTTGGCTGTTTCCTCTGTAAAGTAAGTAAACATTTGAAAAACATCTCAATGAACTCAGCAATTCACTTCCTGTTGCTGTTTGCAGCTTTATTGAGTAAGAAGAGTATATAAAATGGAGTCTGGATCCTACCTGACCTGGCGTGGCATAGACTTGGAATATTCATGAAGGCCCACTATCAAATGGCCATAGCTTTATCAATGAAATAAAAAGTATGTATAATGGCCTTCATTTCCTCAACCCAGCTCTGAACACGCATTTCCCTAATCCCACTAAACATGATATTTCCTTGAGGATACAAACCAAACTTTCTCTGGCCTCTTCTGGATGAGGGTCATGCCTATTGGCTACAGGGACATTAAAAGGGGTCAAGGGAACGAGAGTGATGGTCAGCTGCTTCTGTGACAGTTCACACAATGCAATGTGTGTAGCCCCTCTTTGTGCTTGGCTTTAGGAGAAGGCTGTTGGAGTCTGTGCTGTGAGAGATCAATGAACTCAGTGGACAGGCAGCCACTATTAAGTTTCAGTTGTGGCCTTCAGAAGGAGCAAAGTTTGGCCATACTGCTCTAAAATGTCATATGATAAATGATGATTGATATAAATTGGTGTCACTGTTGGTGGCATGTGGAGTGCACATTGCTGACGACACACTTCATAGCCCTTCTTTCTAGACGATAGCCTTTCATACCTCTCTCTGGAGGAAGCACGAGGAATCGTCTGGTAGATGTCTGCAGAAAATGTGTTTGTATGTCTGAAGCAGCAAGAGATGGGTAGAGTGTGATTGAATGGTTATACGAAGATGCTGATGAAAACGGTGTGTATCAACGACATCAATTAATCCACTAAAATCAAGAATCTTTATGATCCCTGTGGGGAAATTCAGTCTATGCATTTAACCCATCCAGTGGAGCAGTGGGGCAGATCTTGCGCCATGTTACTGACCAGAAAATACAATGCGTGTGTTTCGATCTTGATGGGGGAAACAGGAGGACCTCGATAAAACCTATCAAGGTCCAAACTCCACACAGGAAGGCTGCGTCCAGCGATGCTGTGAGGCAATAGAGCTAACCACTTTGCCACTGTACAAACAAGCTGCATAGAGTACAAGGCTTCTCTGCTCCGAGCACTTCCACTTCCAGCACCAGTCGCACAACGTAATCGTAACCAACAACATGCTCACTCTTGTTTTTTGTGGGTGTTATAAGTCAAAGGATCCTCACTATTTCTTTTAATTTTTTAAAGTAGGAGTACCTGAGTAAAACTGTGGGCTGCTATTCCCACCTCGGGAAGTAAAGACAATTACAATACCACGTTTATGGATAAAATTACTGCATGTTATCACTGAATGTCTAACAGGGGAAAATGTTTTAGTTATATAGTATATATAGAACAGATTATTTAGAAATTTTGATTAGAGATTACTAAGTGTGGAGTGTGCCACACAGACCTGTGTGTTTTATATTGCCATGCTGCAGGTTAGTTGACCACTATTGAAACTGCACAAGCTAATTAGATTTCAGTCTGTAGCAATTTCCTAGAGACAGCTGCAAACACTTCTCAGAAACGTGCTGTAGGTGTGACTATCCTTATCCACAGTTAGCTTACATGTTTAGCCAAAGACTATACTTTTAATATTATTTAAACAACACTCTCTCAGGACAACAGGGTCATCCGTGTGAGCTGACAGATGGATAGAAGGCTCTGAACCAGGCCCAATGGAAAGGAAGACTTCTTCAGCCAGAGTCACAGCGGGAATCAAAATCTGTGGAGGAAATGCCACCAGAGAGAGTCACAGAGCTTTTATTTATTGCAGATGTTTTTGCGTCGAATTAAATTCCAATAAAGTCACAGGGAAGACAAAGGGCTTGCACCAAATGCCAGAATAAAAAATGTGGAGGAAATACTTTGATTTATACCAGATGACATCGCAAAACTTCTACTTTAGCTGGAGTATCCATGCATTTTCTCCTTTACAGGTCACAGGGGGTGGAGGTGGGGTACAATTACTAGTTAATCACAGGGCTAACACTTACAGACATCCTACTTAGACAACCTTTCTCTATACATGCATGTCCTTGGACTGCTGGAGGATAATGATCTGATGCCAAATGAACTCTTCTTTTTTATTTCCATACAAACGCACACAACTTCAGAAATCACAGAATCATTTGAGCTAAATCATCAGAAATCAATGCTACCAATACAACGTCTTCCAATTGATGAAGAAGCTGCGTTTTAGCCTCTGTTTTTCTGGAGGCTGTGTAATCTTCTCTCTGCCTGAAGGGAGGAGTGTGAACAGTTCATGTGCTGCTTCCTATAGCCTTTCAGAGTCAGGCCCCTTCCCAGAGTGTCTCCAGTTTAGAAATATGTGGAATGTAAGTCACTGTGGAGCAGTGATTCTCTTTGTGGCATTCTGGTATGTGAAGATGGTCAAAACAATGACAGAAGAAAGCCAAGGACACTGGTTTAGGCTGGCGATAAATACATCCAGAACAATGGTTGTCAGTTTTACATCTTACATTTTTTGATATAGACCAGTGATTCTCAAACTTTGTTCACCAAGTACTGTCTCATAATATTTTTGTTTCTCCAAGTACCACTCACATATACAGTAATGATTATGGACATAAAAGAGTTGAGTTCAAGTTAAATACAGTTTAAGTGCTTCTTGTTGGACCTGAATGGATCTAGGGCAGTTTTATTTTGATTTGAATAAGTTTTATGGTGTATGTAAGTCTTTGAAAAGGTTTTCATTGATTTTAGTTGGACTTTTAACATGTTCTAAATGGTTTCAGTCAGACATTAGTAGATTTTATTTAGCATATTTTAGCTGGACCAATATAATTGCCTCAAGTAGTAGTAGTAGTTGTTTTTTATTTGGGCAAAATAAAATGGATTATGATCAAAATTGTCTCTCTCTGGCTCATTTATAATTTCAGTCTGAAAAAATAAAACTTCTGAGGGTCCCTGAGCACCACTAAGAAAAGTACCACCAGTGGTACTAGTACCACGGTTTGAGAACCACTGATATAGACAGTCTAGTGTATACCGTAAGTTAAACAATTAATCCGTCTTTATTGAAGTTGTGTAAGTGTGATGTCATCAGTATAACAATTCCTAAGAATCCATAAATAAATACTCTTAAATCCTGGCTTGGCTTCAAGAATTATCAAACAGCATTTGGGAAAATTGCAGTAAAAATGAGGAGTGATAAACTGCTCACTGCTAATAGTTCAGAGCTCCCTATTGATTTCCATTCAAAATTTTTCTACCCATGAAGTCTTCCAGAAGATTCAGGCCCCCTACATGCATATTACACACACACTAATGCTTTAACTTGTACTTAAGTGTGATCTTTATTCCATCATCATAATCTAACTCCTATATTTGCGATCAGTGAAAAGAACGTTTATTTTTATGCCAATTTGCAAACTGAACATTCTGCCTCTGTCTTGTTATGGCGTTATTAATACAGTAGGTCCTTGCTGATGAATATATCCCCCTGTTCCTCGCAGCATGTGACACGGCGTGGAGCAAACTGTGCTAAATGAAGCGGGATCACATCTCCGCCACAGGCAAGGCACAAATAAAGCTTTTCCAGATGACTCACCGCAGACAGACGCTTATTGATCCCTGAGGGAGGACGAACATGGGACACTCCGCTCTGATGTGTTTACAAAAGCTACAATTCAGCATCAGTTTTAAGTAATGACTAAACACATTGAAAACTGCCGTGTCACCAAATGAGATGAAGACATGTGACAAATAGATGCATGTTATCCATAGGTGGATGTTTAAAATCTGATCATAAAAAGACACAAAATTCTGCAAATAATTTCATCAAGTTTAATTTATTTGCAACATCAGTCATGTATTATGATTCAAAGCAATTCAAAGATCATTCAACGCATTTACAGTCAGTATTAGTGGCATATAGGTTTTCAACAACATTTCTGTTTCAGACTATTTTGTAGTACATATCTCCTTCTGAATGTGGACAAAACCTACATATCCCAACAGCCCAGCCCATACACTGTAATACTGCAATATGGATGGAAAAATATTGATGCTTTAAGACAGTGGTGTCAAACTCAAAGAGGTGAGGGGCCGCCATAGTTAATAAGAATCCTTTCAGGGGCCGAAGATGGTGACATTTGGAAGCTTTTATTAAATTTTGAATGTGAGAGTTCATCTTCATTTTAGTCTTACACAAGTTATCTTTTAACTTTAATTTCATCTGTTTATGGAAACTCTTTGTAGCTGGATTTCAGCAGGTTTTAGTTGGATTTAAACAAGGTTATTTAGATTTGAATAGGTTTTAGTTGGACTTGAACAGGTTTTAGTCAAATCTGAACAGGCTTAAATTGGATTTGAACAGGTTTTAGTCAGATTTGAACATGTTTTATTTGGACTTCAACAGGTTTTAGTTGAATTTGTAGCAAAAATCAAATTCATTAAAATCTAGTGCCAAAAATATAATTTTCCATATGTATTGAAGGGCCACATAAAACACTGCAAAGGGCCGCATTTGGCCCCCGGGCCTTGAGTTTGACATATGTGCTTTAAGACATACAGTGTTTGAAATTTAGGCAAACTTGTATATATAAGTTAAAATGCATAATGTTGCTTTGTTTAACCAAAAAGGCAACATTAGTGGGTATTAATGGGTGCCATTGATTATTATGCTTCACAGATACAGAAGAATTGCTTTTTTATGATCACACATGAGAAGTGTAAAGATAGAAAATCAACGCCTAATAAGCAGCCCTCATGTGTCAACTGGACTTAAAACAGTCTTGATCTATTAATAGTACTATAAGCTAATGTTCTTTTAAGTTTACATCATTGCAGTATTGTTTACTCCTCCAAACCAAAGATCTGTGGTCTTTGTTCAAATCAATATCTTTATTCATCTACCCATCAAGGTCACACTGTTGAGATTTTTTAACTTTACAAATTCAGTCTTATAACTCCAACAACAGAGCAGGATTTTTATTGTGACATTTATAAATCACATTACTCAAGTTGCTGATTTAATAATTAAGTTAACGGGTCTTTGGTTATGGTCTGATTTCACTAAAAAAAAAGTGAATAAGTGACATTTAATTTTGAGTCCACTGAACACATTTGGACTTGGAAGTGACTCCAACGTGAAAGTAAGATAATAACTTCTCTTTATAAGATGTACTATTGGGTTTACAGTGTATTGGAGGGTTAAAGTGAACATGTTGTACATAAATTCATCATCATCCATCACTTTTTAATGAGGTATTGCCTGTGTTATGCAAGAGAACGAGCATGTGTGGAAGTTACAACTAGAAGCTTGAAATAAACAATCAGTATTAGTAATAGTAGTTTGTGAAAAATGGAACATATCCGATTTTTTTCTTTTATGTGGGGAAAACTATTTAATCGGCCATTCATTTAACATGATAGGAACGATCGGTGAAAAAAACAAGACCTTAAGACATCATCTGCGGATTCTATAGTGTGTATTCCAGCACTGGATAAGTCTGCTTACACAGAGAAACAGTGCCAAAAAGGAAAAACATAAAGAGGGAAATGAAAATGTGGATAAATATTCGCAATTCAGTCGAACAATGTTTAACGAGGCGGAGATAATTGAAGGACTGTAATGGTCTGACGTCGAACAGGAAAAAAAGAAAGATAAAAGGAGGAAAGGTAGCGATGTTGTTGCAGCTTAAAGGAATTAAAGAATAGAACTTTTTATAATCCCTCCAGTAAAAGTCATATTATCAGAAAAAGGCATCAAAGTTTTGTTCATAATGATGATTGCAAATGGCCACATGGAGGGTTTTTAGTTTTTTTCTTTTGAGCATTTGAACAATTTTAAATGAGTGCTAGCCAGCATCATAAAGATCACATACATCATCACGAGGAGCAACACAGCAGCTTCAGTCTCAGGTACGAGTCAAATTGTGTGGCCTCATTGCGGAACAGTCTGGCCTCAGATCGGAGGATGATTGAGATGCACAATTCAGTATCAGTCCTGATCTTCACCTGAGCCCAGCGGCCAGCTTCTCCATGGCGACCTTACGCTCCTCCGCCTTCTGCTGGGAGCGGCGCAGCACGTTCCTCAGCTCCTGAAGGTGGTCCAGCGTGCCCACCAGCTCTCCTTTCACCGTCTTCATCTGACTCTCCAACATCTGCGTGTGATGGAGCGAGTTCCTCCTGTACCTTCGACTAGAACGGACCTTCTCCTCCAAGTCTTCTGCTCAGAGCAAGAAAACATGTCACAAACTGCAAGCATAACGTGAAGACACAGGAATAACACTGATACAGACCCATGTTCTCCTGAAAGCCCTTGCTCTCTGAGCCCGACTCGGTCTTCTTGTCCAGCAGGCTTTTGGTCTGTTCCAGCATCTTCTCCATCTTGAGCAGCTGTGCAGCCTTAGTGTCGCTGTCCCGCCGGATTTTCAGTAACTCCTGCTCCCTCTGAGTCAGCTCGCCGTTAAACTTGCTCATGTTGTGTCCCGGATCCGAAGAGCCAGCCTTCTACTGAACCACAAAGCAATCACTCAAAAGAGTCATCTGCTACTGAAAAGCCCACAGCCTGAACTCAAACAGGCGTGAAGTCTCAAGATCTGAGTTAAACAACCTCTTATAGTCCTCTTCTGCTGTTCTAATGACACTGACTGCTTCTGAAGTTTGGCTTTTTATAGGCCATAGCATCGACTGCAGTCATCTGAAAACAACACCATAACAATTAAGTCATAAGACTCTCTCCACAAAGCCCACAAGCAAAAAGATCATTTTTAAACTTGCACTGTGTCAATAGCTAAGTGAATCCATCATGTAACTTTCCCAGGACAGAGAGTTTTGGGAATTTATCATCTGAACAACATTTTAAAATTATATCCCATTCATCTGCTGACATGCTGCTTGTGTGCACTGTGGCAGAGTGGTTAGCACTCCTGTCTCACAGCATTCATTCAGGTCTTTCTGTGAAGACAGTGGGTTCTCTCCCAGTATTAAGGCTTCCTCCCACCGTCCAAAGACATGCATGTATAGGTGAACTGGCAAATCTTAGGTAATGTGTTAGCCCTGCGTCTAACTCCCCATTGTCCAGGTTGTACCCCTGCCTCAGGCCCAAAGCTGCTGGGAGAGGCTCCAGTCACCTCTGACCCCTAATGGGACTAAGTGGAAGAAAATGAAGGAATGATGCTGCCGTTGATGTGAAAGAAACATAGAAAGCAAATAAGAATTTAAGTTCAAAATCATCAGCTGACCTGTTATCACAAGCTCCTTTGAAGGCTTTAAAAATCCGTCCTGTTATCAGTGGTGCTGGGACAGAGGGGGAAATCCCACTCCTCATGATGTTCTCCATAACTAGCAAGCCTCTTTCTCACACACTCTCAGACATGTGCAAATGGCATGTTCTTATGCAGTGCTTTTTGTGCATCTGTTCTAAGGCAACATTCAAACTTTTCATAACAGAATACATAGCCTTTGAACAACTACAATATCTAGCCCCAAAGTCATTTTGATAATTTCTTGATGTAAAAACATATAAAACCCCCACTTTCTTAAACACAGTGCACCAGGCTTTCAGAAGCTGCACAGTTTTATTCTGAGTGACAGGATAACCAGACTAGATAAACATAACTTTCCATAGATCCACCTTGAGTTCTCTCTGGATACTCCAGCTTCCTCCTACCGCCGTGTGCATAGTTTTAGAATTGGTGAATTTGAATTGCCCCTAGTGAATGATATTTGAGAGTGAACGACTGTCTGTCACTGTCTGTGTGCCTGAATGTGTGACTAACTGGTAGACAGAGACACTGACAAGGCAGAACAGTTATAACTACCTTCCTGCCACCCACTAAAATTACCGTATAGTTCACCAATGCTAAGTTCACTCCTCAGAAACTGATTATGCTTCACATTTTTCCTGCTTTTTGTAACCATGTTATCTAACCACGACTTGAACTAAAAAACTGTATAAAAAGGACAAGCACACACAAACCTTTGTTCCACACCCTCAGAACGTCTTTGTCTCTTTTGCAGTGTGACCCAAATGCATTTGGTTTATTAAAAACACTTACTGGGGGGCGCCCCTAGCAGCTCAGGTAGAGCATATGCCCAGCACACAGGAGACCGGGCTCCAGTCTCGGTCGGGTCATTTGCCCAGTGTCATTCCCCACTCTCTTTCACCTCATTTCCTGTCCAGTTACTATATACTATAAATAAAGGCCAAAAAATCCCCCAAAAAATAACCGTAAAAACCCTCCCCAAAAAAACAAACAAAAAAAACACTTATACTGAGTTGGTTTGTATGTACATTTGAACGAGTAAATCAACAACTTTCCATGACAATTTTGGGGGCTTGTCAAGGAATCCCAGCATCTTTAGTCATCTGTACAGATTAATGGAGCTGAAGCACAGTGATACCCTGCTTCAGGGCCAAAGCTGCTGGGATAGGCTCCAGCTCGTGAAGCTTAGCTGGTAATAGAGGTTAAACATGAAGGAATGACATGAATTGAGACACTATCAGTTACATATGTTTGCATAACTGTAGATAAAGATAATGTAGATAGATAATCATATTATCAGACTTGTCATTAAACAATAACTGGCTTCAAGTTATACCCTGGTTTCAGATCGTTGCAATAATTGGGATATTGAAAACACTAACACCATTATATGATGTTTTTGTAATATGATCAAATGAGTCAGGAGCAAAGAATTAACAGTGGCACATTTACAAAACAACTTCTATATTTAACACAACTCTAAATATTGTATTGAAATGTACCAGAGGTGTTTTATTGAATATTATGAACTACAGTTTATGAAGGAGATTCTTCAGACAAAGGCTGTGTATTATAAACAAAGTCAGGGAATACTGCTGGTGAACTGCAGAGTTAAAGTGTCTTGCTCATTTTTGGATGTGGTCAAATAAATATTCCAGTAACACCAATGCCTCCAGTGGAGAAATGAGGGTTTTAAAGTCCTTAAAGTCTTACAGTGCTGCATTTATTTGGAAAAATTATACTATTTGTATTCAAATAAAACAGAAACAGTTTCTTATGGTACATTTACTGAGAAATCAAAAACATTTAGTGTTGAAATATCTGAAATTCTTTTAAGCTTAAACTTTATGAAGCTTTGTACAAAATTGTTGAATTTGGCCTTTGTCCTTTAGTGAGTACAAATCCAGAAAGGTTACATAGTGCAGCTTTAATATTTAATATTATTACCTAGAGTTGGCTTATAAATTAACTAATGTCATTTTAATTTCTCTGTAAAGCACCTAGAATTACCTAGTGCATGAATTGTGCTCTACAAATAAAATTGCCTTGCCTGTTGTTATGTAATTAGTTCAAACACAATACATAATCATATAAAAGGTGCTAACAGTGTTCTGTTTTGCATGGCCCACAGTCACTTGCAGGGTAACAATAATATATCATATATAAAATATATCATAAAATATATAATAAAATGAAAAACATGGAAAAACACTTCTTCCTTCAGGTGATTGTCCTTGAGGTTGAACTTCATAAAGGCGGCTGTATTTCACTGTAAATAGGCCACATATATTTAATACACTGGTCTACAATGAGGTGGTTGTTTTCACAAACCCTCATTCATGAAAGAGGCTGGTTAAACACACAGAGTCACACTGTTGGCCACACCAACCCGATTCCAGCTGTTTCCTGTTCAGACTAACCTCCCGTTTACTGTCAGTGACCGAATCACAGTTCTACTACAGGGCAGAATCTCCTCCTCTCTGCACTGCCTTGCAGTCCCCATGGGTTCGCTCTAGAGTTTCTGCAGTGCCTCAAAGTGACCACCAGGTGAAGACAATTCCCAACAAATCTGAAGGAATATATTCAGGTATATTATGATTTAACATAACTGAATTAACGCTTAATCCATTATATTCAACCCTAAGATTTTCTGGAATGCAAATGTATATGTGACATAACTGCCCTCTGCCATTTCTCTGTTTTGTTTACATAGGAGAGACATTTTGAAGTGAAAAGCTCTCTGCCAATCACAGTGTTGAAATACAGTGAAACTATACAACAGGAGGCCAGAGTTACATTTAAAAGCAGGAATTAACTTGGATTTGTGAGGATAGGGCACAAAGCCAAGTGAGGTTGCAAATGTTGTCCTGGAAATCCTGAGGTTGAGGATAGCTTTGAGATGTCAGAAGAGCACTAACCTGGACAAATAAAGATGAGGGCCAGGAAGAGACAGAAGCAGTGGGGTTGTCTTCTTCAGGATTCACTGTGCAAGTATGTGCATATGTATATTGTAAATGGATGCATTGTTGTAAATTGTTTATAAGTATCAATTATATAATTTTTGCATGGTAAATTTATTGTGTTTTTAAATTTCTGACTCAAATTTAAGTCAGTTAATGGCACTATCATTGATATTTTACACACAAAAATACTCCAATAAAACAATGTATGTTTTTTCCCCCATCTAAAGTAGGCTTTGAAAGAAAGAAAGAAAGACAGAAATAAATAAATTTGTAGCTTTTTTTTTATTAACACTAAAATGATACATCCGCCGTTGATTTCTATGCTCTCTCTGTCAGCTGTTGGCAAGAAACAACAGAAAAAGGAAATTCGCTCAACAAACACTAGAGGGCGGAAATGGTCAAGTGTCTGCTGTCTTCTGGTATTACCATATCCGGTGTTTGTGACGTCATATCTGGCCAAATATAGGCTAACGGCTAACACTACCTGCTGTGTAATATTGTTTAATAAGTATTGTTTGAATATGAGTATATTTTATGTATTTAGCCAGCCTGGGAAAGCGTAATATATCGGGTCCGGCGGCTTTATTTTTTGTCGTCTCGACCCGCGCATTAAGTATTTAGGCAGACATGGCAGAAGCGGCTCATTGTTAGCCGAACTTTAGCCATGCTCTCGGGCTCCGCTTACACTTGTCTTCTGGGCTGTGGCTGGCTTCGAACCGGGACCACTGCTAGTAGTTAGCTTTTGTTGCTAGCCAGCCAAGTACCTCTGATGTATTATTTTGGCTTTTTTGGTTGTGCACTTTGTCACATTCCATGCACTTCCGCTAAAATTTAAAAGTAATTTCTTATGGTATTAACGCCTACCTTGCTAAGCTAACTAGCCGGTCTCAGTAGAAGGAAACGACCTGCTGCGTTGCGATATCTTTTTATGACTTTGTTCTAATTTGCACAGTTTTGTTCATCATTGTGAGTATCACCCGTTAACATTTGCTAACAGGAACCAGATTTTTTTTTATCAATACGTGGACGTTATTCCTGCCACGATGGCTTCTTCCTCTGGAAACGACGACGACCTGACAATCCCCAGAGCAGCTATTAACAAAATGATTAAAGAGACGCTTCCAAATGTGCGTGTGGCCAACGACGCCCGGGAGCTGGTGGTGAACTGCTGCACTGAGTTTATTCACCTCATCTCTTCTGAAGCCAATGAAATATGCAACAAGTCCGACAAGAAGACCATATCCCCCGAGCATGTCATAAATGGTAGGACAAACTAAATTTGAAGTTTTAAAAAAAACAAAACAAAACTGGTTAGCATTGATTTTGGTGTACATTACCATGACATCTCCAGTTATATCAACGACAAAACTAAACCAACGTAGACCAGTTAATCTAGCTGCCTTAAATTAAGTCATTGTTGATTTGGGGGTTTGGAATTTGTTAATTTGGAAAAACATGTTCAGTATTATGAAAAAGGAAAGTGACACACTTCATCGACGCTGATACTTTCTCTTTAAAACCGCAGCTCTTGAGAGTCTCGGTTTCGCATCCTACATCACTGAGGTAAAAGACGTGCTGCAGGAGTGTAAAACTGTGGCTCTGAAGAGGAGGAAGGCCAGCTCTCGACTGGAGAACCTGGGCATCCCCGAGGAAGAGCTCCTCAGGCAGCAGCAGGAACTGTTTGCAAAGGTATGTTTCATTTAAGCATATTTACGAACTTATTCTGTTGGGCATATGCACACACTTTATTTTACATCATTTACAACTGAAAGAAAAAATAATAATTGCACTTATAAAACACTTAAGGTTGAGTCATCTGCTTTTAAATATTGCAGTTGACCTTTCAAGTTCTTTATTTGGCATCATTCGCTGTAATTTTGAAGAAGAGAGAGTTTAATTCTGGAAACGGCTCTTTGTTACTGTAAAACATATTTCTCAAATTTAATGTGCTATATCTTTCTGGACTAAGTATTGTGTGTTAAAGGTATGTTGTGTGAGCATTGCTTGGTCACACATAATGTTACAACAGAGGAAAAGTGAAGTTCTTTGAATGGAATGTATGTATGTAGTGATTCCTCTTTCATCATATCTTTCCTGTAACATTGTTAACTGCTTTAAAACACTACAGCTAAACCAGGCTCTCCTCATAAGACTCACACATGCACACAGAGAAATTCACATGATTGCCTTACTCCGATTATAACCAGAGTTAAACTACATTTAAATGTTTTACTCTGACTGGGGTTGCAGTCATTTGAATTTCTCTCAATTGGAGTTAGACACCTGGATAATGCTGCTGCATGTATACAGTTTACATCGATTAAGGTCAGACACAGTTCTTTGCAGCTTCAGAGTCAGAAAGCACGACTCACTCAGTTTTAGATGGTTTTGGGTCACAATGCCACTGGCTCCTGATTGTCAGTTATTTTGCCCTGTCACATCGTAAGACTTTTCAAACTAAAAGCTAGTCTATCATAGTTTATAATGTGTTCATGTGCTTTTGGATGGTGCAGTGTTTGTAAGTAAAAGTTAGAGTAAGTAGAGTAAATGCTTTTTTTCTTACTTTGTTGTGATCACGTGTTTTTAAGTCATAAAGTTGGTGCGTTACCGCTAATCTTTGTAAATGACTCAATTACTCAGTATATTAGCATTTAACACTACAAAATAGTCAGGTTTAACATTAGCTTCTTTTCTTTTTCTAACAAAAGGCTGAAGGCTGTTAAATACTAAGACCACATAAATGCAGCATTTCCCTGAGTGGAAGATGGAATCAATTTTTCTAATGTCCATGTAAACTCAGGCAAAGGACAAAGTGAGAAATCCAGCTAAGCTCTCCATTTAAAAAAGTGTTTAGAAACAGACTTTGATGGAGTGTGTCTCATTCCCCTGTGTCCTGTGTTCCAGGCGCGGCAGCAGCAGGCGGAGCTGGCCCAGCAGGAGTGGCTCCAGATGCAGCAGGCGGCTCAACAGGCACAGATGGCCGCAGCGTCTGCCAGCGCCGCTCAACAGGCCGGCTCCTCTCAGGATGAAGACGAGGAGGATGACATGTGAGCCCAGGGCACACTTCAACTTCACTCGCTCTGTGGGAACATTCTGGCGCCCGACTCTCCCAGCGCTGTCAAAAGCAGAGACATTACATGTGTTTGACTGCTGCTAAACATCTGTGTCACATCACAAAAGGCACTGGGGAAGGACAGCGAAGAGACTAATGACGGGGACTTAAAGGAGCCCCACACACTCAGAACAGAGTCGGGCATTTTTGAAAAGTCGCCATTGGAAAAGCCTTTGATTGAACACCCCCTTTACCCTCCTGTTGTTTCTGTTTATTTTGTCTTGAGTTGTGAAAAATGAGTAGATTTGTGGTTGTGTTTTGAACACACTGATGGCAGGTGCTGCTCTGACATGTCTGTAATCTCTGGTGAATACACACAGCCAGTAATATCTTGAGGTACAGAGCCTGAGTTGCTTTAGTGTCCGTTGTACTTGTACAGGTGTAGGACAAGTGCTCTTTAGAAAAATTTCAGAGCACAGAGACACATTCTTACTTTAGTGGTCATTTTTACAGAAGAGCGATTTCTTTTCCGCGTTTGGTTTGTTTCTTTAACGGAGAATTGTTTTGAGGGCTTGTGAATATCAAAATAGTTTTTGTTTCGTAGTGAAATAAATGAACCTTTTGTTAACTTTTGCTCCTTCAGATACTCTGTGTTGCTTCTTTCTTTGCTTAAACCACTTTCAGATACTCTGTGTTGCTTCTTTCTTTGCTTAAACCACCTACAGTATTGCTTATAGCTCCACGGTTCAGGAACTTTTGTCAGATAGAACCAAAGATAGAGGACAGGCTGTAAGAGCTCCCAGTTAGTGTTTTTTAAAAGGTCTAGTACTGACTCCATGTTAGGGATTATTACCTTCTGACTTTGTAAAACGCTTTGATATCCTGGCTGAATTTGTTATTTCCCTCTCCTTGGGTGCAGTATCAGATATTTGCATATTTGCATTGTGACTTTGGTCAGTCCTCAGTGTAAAGACAAGTAACTAGTTGTGATAAACTCAGCTACAGAATTGTATTCTTTAAGCAATAAAGGAATCATGTTTTATACACAGTTGTTTTGTGTGTTCTTATCAAATCTATTTGAACATGTGATGGTACAGTCTGACACACATTGTCAAGATAATGGAATGGACAGTGGAGCGTGAACAGGTAGCTGCAGTGGAACATTTTGTCTTTCAAAAGCAGTGGTTGGTGTAATGGCGATGGCAGGAGCAATCATTGAAAACATGAGCACCAAAAAGCTGCTTCTATTGGGATTTTCTCTTCTTGCTTTGCAGCTCTTATCTATCATGGTTGGAGTATTTATTGGTAAGTATCCATTCAATTTAATTATTAGATTTAAGATAATTAAAAGTATACAACATTTAGGAAATTATTTAAGAAAAATGCTCATAAAGGGGCATTACTTTGTTCATGTTTAGATAATTAAAGTATCCCCTACAGGGAAGCTGACAGTAGAAATGTCATAGAGGCTCAACTGTATACTGCTATAAAGTGGGCTGATGAAATTTTGATTTCACTTAAACGTTCAAAACACTGAACAATTACAATATCTATTGAAATGGGGGTGGTCTGGGTCTATTGAGATTAATAGTACCATATATGATGTCGAAAAACTGAGGAATAGGGTAAGTTCTGGAGTAGAATAAGCAGTACAGGAAAAAAGGATTCATATGGAAAAAATGCTTGTAAATACATTCTTTGTAACAAAGACTTGCACTGAAAATGATTCTTTGAAGTTTAAGAAGCCTTGGAAGTTGCTGTGGTGAAGAATTAGCTAATTAGGGAAATTAGGGTTTTATTTTTATGACAAAAGTGGAGAGCAATAAATACAACCGCATGCGGATTATTTTCATTTCACACGTGGTCATATTAACTTTCCACACGAACATTAATAGTCCAGACACATAAATTAAACGAGCAAAAGCTTTACACAGTGCTGCAAGTGAGAAAAGGAAAGCATTTGTGAATTAAATGATTTGCTTGTGGTTGTATTTATTGCCTCCCCAGACTTTTGTTGTAACAATAACACCATACAAATGGATGCAGCAGCTGACCTACGTCTCAAATACAAAAGTGTTTTCTCTGCAAGTTGCTCTCTTAGAGGTAGGGTAAGGAGAGGAGCTCTGGACATGTCCCTCCTGGAGGTAGGCACCAAGACAGGGAACACCTGAGTACTCCTCTGGATGAGCTGGAGGAAGACTCTGGGGAGAGGGAGGTCTGGGCATATTTAGACTGCTGCCCCTGCATAAGTATAATAATATAAATGAATGGGCAGATGTGTCATTCCTTGTGTCTGCTTCTCCAAACTGGAGGTGTGCTAACATTACTACAGTATAGAATATTTTACATATCCCTAAGTTCGCTAACTGGACTAGCACTTTATCCGACAAGGTAATGCAGTGTAGTATTTAGCTTACATTGCAATTAGTATGAAGTAAATAGACACAAAATCATGTCTCCACCAGAACTTCATAGACCATAACTCAAACAATCTTTGTTTTGGCATAGCTCCCAGTCCCACCAGTGCGTTCCGTTATCTAGCAGCCAAGTGCATTAACGTCCACAGGAGGCAGAGCTGGCTCGTTCCCTGGGGCTCGAACCGCTGCCACCAGGTCCACAGCTTCGACGAGCCTCTCGCCAAAACGCTGGATGCCAACAACATCGTGTTTGCTGTTCACGTCCCCATGCCCAATCAGAAGATGAGCCCCTTGTTCCAATACATGCTGGCGGTTCTGCAGCTGGACGTTGCATTCAAAATAAACAATCAGATAGGTAAGAGATTAGACAGTTTTATGTGATTGTTCAACTAGAGTGAAATTTGTGTTCTCAACCCTGTTTGCACTCATGCGTTACAGCAAGAAGGTCATAGTTTTGATTGAGTTTTGAGCATGATATAGTCATTATTGTGAGCACAAATATATCCTTGTTACAGAGAATGAAGCCAGCGTCACTCTCGATGCAGGTCTGGCCTACAGGGATGACTTAAAATCTGAGTGGACCACCATGTTTCGTTCTGTGGAGAAAAGGCCTCTCAGGTGTACATTTGCTTTACCAAAGGTACACTGCTTTATCTGGCACATTCATAAAAGTCATATCAGTCAATGTCAGTTTGTTAATTGTAGGCTTTTACTGCAGACTTCTGAAAACGAGGGACACTTTTATCACTGTGAGCCCATATCTTTACTAGAGCTGGAAAGCATGGCTCACAAATACTTCCTTATCAACATACGCCTGCCTGTAAACGACACGGTCAATGTAGGGATTGGAGAAATAAAGGATGTTCATGTGGTGGTGAGTTTTCCTGGTCGACAAAATGACATGAAGTCTACACATTTGTTCTTTTGAGGCTATGTGTTTTTTGCAATGTACCTCTTTTCCTCAGGGCATCCACCAGAACGGAGGTTTCACTAAAGTGTGGCTCTGCATGAAGACCGTCTTCAGTCCCTGGATATTTGTGGCTACAGTTTGGTACTGGCACAGAATCAGACTTATGGCAAGACCTCCAGTCCTGTTTGAAAAGTAAGACAACTTAGCTTTTCAGGTGCTCCAGGCCTCCAAAAGAGAATACAAAACAACAGAAAATTGTGGGTTACAAAGAGCTCGAGGATGGAGTCCCTGACTAAGTGCACTGTTGGCCTGAGAGAGCCAGGTCAGAGTGAGCCTGGAGCACAACATTAATGTCTGTTCTCATACTGTGTTTTTGCTCTAGGGCTATCCTAGCACTGGGTCTCTCACTAATGTTCCTGAACTGTCCTGTGGAGTGGCTCTCTCTGACCTTTGAGTGGACGTGGATGCTACTGTTCGAAGATGTCCGACAGGGTTTCTTCTACTGCACACTCTTCTGCTTCTGGATCATCTTTTGTGGTGAACATCTCATGGTTAGCATCTGTTCAAATCCCCAAAAAAAGAACTTTGATAATTGAATGTAGTGTAGTGTTGTAATGGAGCGATAAAAGTACCCTGTGGAACTCCAATAAAGCTAATTACAAAGCTTAAGCCACCTTTTTTAATTTGATTACCATATTTTCCAGGACCAAAGTGTAAGGAACCGTCTGTCTGCGTACTGGTGGCAGGTCGGCCTTGTGCTGTTCGGCTCGTGTGTTCTACTTATCTTTGACCTGTGTGAAAGGTATGACCTGACCTCTCACATTTAAGTTCTGAGTGTACTGTTATTCATTGCTAACACACTATGTCTCCTACACAGGGGCATACATTTGAACAACCCTTTCCACAGTGTTTGGGCCACAGACATTGGGAGCAGAGTTGCCGTATCCTTCATAATTTTAAGTATTTGGTCGTTGGAATCGTTTACAGTCATTACTTTAATCAAGGACTCTTTAGACCAATGGAAGCGCTAACTTTTCAGGAGACTCGGTATGTGCTGAACATGCTCATTTATTAAAAGAGTAAAGTCTTATTTTTTCACATGTGATTCCCGTTACAATATGCTGTAAAAAATAAAAAAAGCATACTCTCCGTTGAATAGACTCATAGTTGTCCTAGCTCTAAATGCTTTTTCTCAAACAGGATACTCTGAGTTGTTTTAAGTTCATATTTAAACTCTTAAGTTGGTTCAACCTGCTTTGTGTGGGCCAGTAATTCTAGAATACATCAACAAGAGGTAGCACAAGATGTATGCAAGTGCTAGTTATTCTGGATGTGTAAAAGAAACAGAAGTCAAGAGTTTAATAAAACATACATCACACAATCTTTAAGTAACCTGTCTTTAAAAACTGTGGCAGACCATAGCAAACATATTTCTTAACACTTCTCACAGATGACCTTTATTATTTTGGCAGCCATTTCAGTCTGCCTTTACTTCCTGTCTCTCTGCTGCATGGTGAGGTGTGTGTTCAGAAACATTGGCGGTAAATTACAACAACTTTCACTAATGCCAGAAGCCAGAAGACTTCGCTATCAGGTCAGTACCCCTGTCTTCTAAAAAACAACCATTATATTAAAAAAAAATTATTCTTAAATTTGCCTATATTCCAGGGTATCATCTTCCGGTTCAAATTCCTGATGCTGGTGAGTCTTACCTGTGCAGCAATGACTGTAATCTCCTTTATTCTCAACCAGGTAAGAACACACTTTAAAAAGCTGATATACAGGTCATTTTGTCATATACCCGTAACTCAAATTTCCTCCTTTCTCACCAGATCAGTGAAGGGCACTTTCACACAGGAGACTACACACTCCAAGTCAACAGCGGTTTCCTCACAGGGGTTTATGGCATGTGGAACCTGTATGTGTTTTCCATCATCTTCCTCTATGCTCCGTCCCACAAGCACAGAGCCAAAACGTCTGGAGACAGCAGAGAAAGAGGTTTTTCATTTCTATTGGCGGTGTTAAATTTTGAGAATATTTTTATTAATGTTCAGTATTGTTTTTGTTTTACAGAACGACTTGAGAAGACAGAGAGGCAGCTGACAGGAAATGGACAAGGACCGACGGAGACCTACGACCTCAGTGGCAAAGTGGCAGAGGAGTAGAAGGTTCAAATCTAGAATCCATTGTTTTGTATTTATTGTTAACTATATGTGCTTATATGGGCTTGATGTGTTTTGCATGTAGAGTAATGCATGGGGCCTGTTGTACAAACTTGGTGTGGGTTTTTCCTCAGATACGTTCAGGTTTAGTTTGAGCAAACTTTGAGTTTTCTGGCTCAAGAAGGAGCTTTGGTTTTGAGCAGATTTTATCGCCATGGTAACTTGCACCAAAGCACCAAAGCAGGTTTTATTCTGGTTTAGAGACTGCAAAACCAACCTGGATCAATCAGCTGTGAGCACATCAGTCTGACACCGCATCAACTTAACCTTTTGCCTCATGTGTTTCTTTTGGTTCGGAAATACTTTATTGCACTATGCACCAAAAAGTCTCTTTTTTTGCTGCCACAGTTGTGCCAAGTTTTATAAAAAAGATGTCTTTGCTTCATCCTTTTATCTTTTTCATTTTTTTCTTGTACATGTGCTGTGTATGGAGGCTATGATGATTTACAGTAAATGGGTCTTTTTCTTGAGTGTGAGCTGATAATAATGAGCTGAAAATTGTCTCAAAACATACACATTTATTGAACCAGACCACAAGTCTTGAATCCAAAGTGACCCGGTTTGGATTTGGTTGGTTTTCTTAACTCAAAATTTGTTAAAGCCTGCTGTGTGAAACAGGCCTTAGGAATACAAAAACAGTATTTACATTATTACAAAGAAAGCTGAATAGTACAAAGACATACAATGTAAAAAACAATAGAAAAGCACAGGTTAAAATAAATTATAATAATTGGTATTATTCTAAGCTTTATCTTTTAAATAAAAAGTTGTATTTTTTTTTTTTTTTCAAGAATGATTTGAACCTACCTCAGTTTAGTTAGATTACAGATTACAGTTAAATAAAATGTCTAATGTGATTCAAAGATTTTCACATCTGTCTGACTAGTTTGTAGTGCTGTAAATCCTACTAAATAATTGACATTAAACAAGCACCACAAATGATTTAGATTAAACCAAAAGAGATATCTTAAATATATTTATGTTCTTTCTATGTCTTTTACCTGTGTGTGCAAGAATAAACAACAAAACACTCATTAAATCGTTTTGTTAAATGCCTTGAGCATTTTTTGTTGGAAAATTTACTAAGTTGGGTCCAAGGTCAGCTCAACTATAGCAGTGTGACATCTTTCAAGGGCCTAAACAAAAGATATGCATTTATACTCATATCACAACAAGAAGTACAGTCAGCGTCTGTTTCACGTTCAAAGAAGATCATAACTGCAGTGCACACTTACTCCACAAGACATACTGTATGTGTGTCTCGTATAAGAATAGTTTGACTTGAGGAAAATGTGGTATGGATCAAAACACCATCAATAATAAATCTACAGTCAGTAATTTTAGTGAAAAGAAAAAGTCCATTGATTTTTCTGCTCTGAACCAAATGTTATAGACCACTTATATTGTAAAAGTGATAAATACAGTATACGACACAACAACTGATCAAAGCAAACAACTTAGTATATAGGTATATTAGTATACGCAGGATTTCTGTTGAGAATTGAAATTTTTTTTATTTTTTTTTTTACACAGCTCTTTAGAACAATTGGAGGTGTATATCTGTAAAACTGTTGCATCTTTCCCTTTTTTCACCAACAGAAGCAGCCAAAAACTTAAAATGTAATACTGAATATAAGCCAGACAACATATTAATGAATAAAAGTAACATATAGCTATAACCACAAGCTTTATTTACCTCAATGTCTCACCTGGTAGAGAGCACACTACATACCCTGGAGCCCCGGGTTTGATTCCAGCTCAGGTCATCCCCCTCTCTCTCAGCCTGTTCCCTGTCTGTCTACTGTCTACTTTTAAATAAAGGCAAAAAAATCAAATAAAAATAAATGTATAAAATGACCTATGTACAAATAATATATCTAGGCATCTATTGTTAAATCTGTAAAATGTAGTATTTTCTAGTATCCAGTATCTAGGATATCTGTGTATATCTGGTAGGATTGATAGCATTAGTAGAAGCTTTGAAGCCACCAGAGGGCGCTCTTTCAAACAGGACAGTAATAGGAGCCTCCAGATCAACAACTGCAGCTGAAAACTCCGAGCACCGTCCTCTTTTCTCTGTAAGCCTCACATCTCTGCCTCCTGCTCCTCTACCAGCTTTGATGTGGAGACTCTTCCAGCCTCAACCGAAACCATTTGAACCCAATCAGCTCTACACGAATGATTCTGCTCTGAAAACCTCCAAAGGCCAGGTGAGAACACAGATTACACAGACACAAGTGGAACACGAAGAGGAATAGGCTCCGAGCACTGTTAAAACCTGTAGCTATGTTTGAATAAAGTGATAATATTCCAGTTTAAATGCAGGCCTAGCTGGAGCTGTAACAGGTGTTTGGATCCTGCCTACAGTTATAGATAAAGGCATGTGGCCATTAAGCTTACATAAAAAGGGACAGGACTTTGATGTGTGTTATTTTTGCAAAGGCTCTATTAAATACTTTGGAAGTTGGAGGTTATAATGCCTTTTTAAACGTACAACTTCAAAACTCTTCAGGTTTTTGCAACCATCTGATTTAAAGGTATGTGTGCTTGTGTGTAGCTTAAACTTTAATGTTAAATTTGAAGTCCTACAGTAAAATGATTTAATTTGTGGGAAGTCCAGTCTGACTATTTACCCCACAAACTGACACACTTCTTCTTGGTATTTAGATGGCTGTAAGTCTGCACTGACGCAAGTAACAAAATGAAAGGAATGGACCAGGGCTGCCCAAAGTGAGGCCCGGGGCCAAAAATGACATGCAAAAGATTTTTGTATTTGTCCAATAATACCGTTCCGCTTTGGCCCTTCGAGGGAAAAAGTTTGGGCACCCCTGGAATAGACAATAGACAAAATTGTTCTTTCATTTGGTGTGTGGTTTTAGCACGTTTTTACAGATTAACAAAAAAGATGATGAATAAGTAGACATTATAGAGTACAGAGTCAAATATATTGATTAAACTTCTGTTTTGGTGTTTAAAGGTTTGTTTTCATCTAACAGTGTCCATTGTAGGAGAGACCAGGGCTTATTGTCACACAGCTACATGTTCATCAGGAGATGGTGGTATTTAAAAGTCGAACAGTTTATGTACATTGTCTTTTGGTGCATCTTAAATAGGGACAAATAATAAGAGAGGAATTCCTACCTTTTTTGGTAATAATTTTCTTCTAGAGAAAAATCTTGTGGATGTAAGACAAGAAAGCTCCACGACCTGATTTTGTTTTTGTTGTCCCTCTCTCAGATTCCACTTACCCCCAAAAGCTGCCTAGACCTTTCCTGATTTTCTTTTACTAAAAAAATAAAACCGCGCTACTTTTTCCTCCACAAAATACTAATGCATTTCATCAAAGTGAGGTTTAGATTTTAGCGTTAGCGTTGGCGAAGGTTTTCCGTTCCTGAATAGAGGTTCTCATCTATTAAAAGCCTTTATAATAAACAGTAAATGGCACCATAAAGCCTGTTTTTTCCACTTATGATTGCTTTTATAATATGCTATTTGGGGCTTAAACCATTTTCCCTTGAAGAACTAGAAGAAAAAAATATTTAACTTTATTTAACTATAACTTTAGGATGTACCTGACATTTGTTCACATGAGGATGCAGAGGGACTGGTCATTTTAAGGTGTGCATTGTGACATAATAAACCCCACCTGAAAACAGGGCAGTGGACTATTAGTATTATAGTATAGTATTATAGTATAGTATTAGTGATGTGAGAGATTGTACTCATGATTCATTTTACACCGTTTTAAAAGATATTTGCACCAAAGAACTCTTCTTTAAACTGGGTCTCACATTTACAACTGTCCAATTTGTAGACTCCAGAAATAGAAGTTAGATAAAGATTGAAGATTCAGTTTGTGGTTTGAGTAACAACACAAGTCCATCCCAACATTTTTACAGAAAATTAAGATTTCAGCCGACATTGGTTTAGCTTCTTTAGCATCTTTATGTCAAACCCTTTTCAGTTCCCAGTTGTTCAATGTAATTTTTTGAGCTCTGAAAGGGTATAACAATAAATTTGTTGTTGTATAGTTTGTTGGAAAAGTCCAGTGTAAAAAAATGTATCCCATAATGTACAGAAAAAAGAGAAATACACAGACATATGCTTTAATTATAATTATCATCTTAGAAGTTTTGGTTTAAAACTTTCCAAAAAAAATCCAAATAGCAGCAGAGGCGTTGTCGTGGCTCGACTGCTGCACCTGAGTGGGTTTGGGTGATTATGTGGGCTTGTCCCGTTGCCCGGAGACCGTCCCAGTGGTGGTTTAATCTTATGAGAGGATTGCCCCCCTTCTTTTCTCTGTGTCTCTCCCTCGACTCAAATTCCACACTCAGCCTCCAGGGAGCTGTGTGTGCGTCACTGCCCCGCTTACAAAGGCCCTCAGAGAATAGCTGGCAGCCGACCCACCGGACCCTGCTCCTGTCCCCTTCAGTCCACCTTTAGTCCACCTTTAGTCCACCTTCAGTCCACCTTTAGTCCACCTTCAGTCCACCTTCAGTCCTCCTTCAGTCCTCTTTCAGTCCACCTTTAGTCCACCTTCAGTCCACCTTCAGTCCTCCTTCAGTCCTCTTTCAGTCCCCCTTCAGTCCACCTTCAGTCCACCTTCAGTCCTCCTTCAGTCCTCTTTCAGTCCACCTTCAGTCCTCCTTCAGTCCTCCTTCAGTCCCCCTTCAGTCCACCTGCAGTCCACCTTTAGTCCACCTTCAGTCCACCTTCAGTCCACATTCAGTCCTCCTTCAGTCCTCTTTCAGTCCACCTTCAGTCCACCTTTAGTCCACCTTCAGTCCACCTTCAGTCCTCCTTCAGTCCCCCTTCAGTCCACCTTCAGTCCCCCTTCAGTCCACCTTCAGTCCCCCTTCAGTCCCCCTTCAGTCCCCCTTCAGTCCACCTGCAGTCCACCTTTAGTCCACCTTCAGTCCACCTTCAGTCCCCCCCTTCAGTCCACCTTCAGTCCACCTTCAGTCCTCCTTCAGTCCACCTTTAGTCCACCTTCAGTCCCCCTTTAGTCCACCTTTAGTCCACCTTCAGTCCACCTTCAGTTCTCCTTCAGTTCTCCTTCAGTCCACCTTTAGTCCACCTTCAGTCCACCTTCAGTCCTCCTTCAGTCCACCTGCAGTCCACCTTTAGTCCACCTTCAGTCCCCCCCTTCAGTCCACCTTTAGTCCCCCTTCAGTCCCCCTTCAGTCCTCCTTCAGTCCTCCTTCAGTCCTCCCTCAGTCCACCTTCAGTCCACCTGCAGTCCACCTTTAGTCCACCTTCAGTCCACCTTCAGTCCCCCCCTTCAGTCCACCTTTAGTCCCCCTTCAGTCCTCCTTCAGTCCTCCTTCAGTCCTCCTTCAGTCCCCCTTCAGTCCCCCTTCAGTCCACCTTCAGTCCACCTTCAGTCCACCTTTAGTCCACCTTCAGTCCACCTTCAGTCCACCTTCAGTCCACCTTCAGTCCACCTTCAGTCCACCTTCAGTCCACCTTCAGTCCACCTTTAGTCCACCTTTAGTCCACCTTCAGTCCACCTTTAGTCCACCTTCAGTCCACCTTCAGTCCTCCTTCAGTCCACCTTTAGTCCACCTTTAGTCCACCTTCAGTCCACCTTCAGTCCACCTTCAGTCCACCTTCAGTCCCCCTTCAGTCCACCTTCAGTCCTCCTTCAGTCCACCTTTAGTCCACCTTTAGTCCACCTTCAGTCCACCTTCAGTCCACCTTCAGTCCACCTGCAGTCCACATTCAGTCCACCTGCAGTCCACCTTTAGTCCACCTTCAATCCACCTTCAGTCCTCCTTCAGTCCACCTTTAGTCCACCTTTAGTCCACCTTCAGTCCACCTTCAGTCCACCTTTAGTCCACCTTCAGTCCCCCTTCAGTCCACCTTCAGTCCACCTTCAGTCCACCTTTAGTCCCCCTTTAGTCCACCTTCAGTCCACCTTCAGTCCACCTTCAGTCCACCTTCAGTCCACCTTCAGTCCACCTTCAGTCCACCTTTAGTCCACCTTTAGTCCACCTTCAGTCCACCTTCAGTCCACCTTCAGTCCACCTTCAGTCCACCTTCAGTCCACCTTCAGTCCACCTTTAGTCCACCTTCAGTCCCCCTTCAGTCCCCCTTCAGTCCCCCTTCAGTCCACCTTCAGTCCACCTTCAGTCCTCCTTCAGTCCACCTTCAGTCCACCTTCAGTCCACCTTCAGTCCACCTTCAGTCCACCTTCAGTCCACCTTCAGTCCACCTTTAGGCCACCTTTAGTCCTCCTGCAGTCCACCTTTAGTCCACCTTCAGTCCACCTTCAGTCCACCTGCAGTCCACCTTTAGTCCACCTTCAGTCCACCTTTAGTCCACCTGCAGTCCACCTTTAGTCCACCTTCAGTCCACCTTCAGTCCACCTTCAGTCCCTCTTCAGTCCACCTGCAGTCCACCTTTAGTCCACCTTCAGTCCACCTTTAGTCCACCTTCAGTCCACCTTCAGTCCACCTTCAGTCCCTCTTCAGTCCACCTTCAGTCCACCTTTAGTCCACCTTCAGTCCACCTTCAGTCCACCTTCAGCCCTCCTTCAGTCCACCTTCAGTCCCCCTCATCTCTCAGTCCACCTTTAGTCCCCTTTAGTCCACCTTCAGTCCACCTGCAGTCCACCTTCAGTCCCCCCCTTCAGTCCACCTTTAGTCCACCTTCAGTCCCCCTTTAGTCCACCTTCAGTCCACCTTCAGTTCTCCTTCAGTTCTCCTTCAGTCCTCCCTCAGTCCACCTTCAGTCCACCTGCAGTCCACCTTTAGTCCACCTTCAGTCCACCTTCAGTCCCCCTTCAGTCCACCTTTAGTCCCCCTTCAGTCCCCCTTCAGTCCTCCTTCAGTCCTCCTTCAGTCCTCCTTCAGTCCACCTTCAGTCCACCTTCAGTCCACCTTCAGTCCCCCTTCAGTCCACCTTCAGTCCACCTTCAGTCCTCCTTCAGTCCACCTTTAGTCCACCTTCAGTCCCCCTTTAGTCCACCTTTAGTCCACCTTCAGTCCACCTTCAGTCCTCCTTCAGTCCACCTTCAGTCCACCTTTAGTCCACCTTCAGTCCACCTTCAGTCCTCCTTCAGTCCACCTTCAGTCCACCTTTAGTCCCCCTTTAGTCCCCCTTCAGTCCACCTTCAGTCCCCCTTCAGTCCCCCTTCAGTCCTCCTTCAGTCCTCCTTCAGTCCTCCCTCAGTCCACCTTCAGTCCACCTGCAGTCCACCTTTAGTCCACCTTCAGTCCACCTTCAGTCCCCCCCTTCAGTCCACCTTTAGTCCCCCTTCAGTCCTCCTTCAGTCCTCCTTCAGTCCTCCTTCAGTCCCCCTTCAGTCCTCCTTCAGTCCACCTTCAGTCCACCTTCAGTCCACCTTCAGTCCACCTTCAGTCCACCTTCAGTCCACCTTCAGTCCACCTTCAGTCCACCTTCAGTCCACCTTCAGTCCACCTTCAGTCCACCTTTAGTCCACCTTTAGTCCACCTGCAGTCCACCTTTAGTCCACCTTCAATCCACCTTCAGTCCTCCTTCAGTCCACCTTTAGTCCACCTTTAGTCCACCTTCAGTCCACCTTCAGTCCACCTTCAGTCCACCTTCAGTCCCCCTTCAGTCCACCTTCAGTCCTCCTTCAGTCCACCTTTAGTCCACCTTTAGTCCACCTTCAGTCCACCTTCAGTCCACCTTCAGTCCACCTGCAGTCCACATTCAGTCCACCTTCAGTCCACCTTTAGTCCACCTTTAGTCCACCTGCAGTCCACCTTCAGTCCACCTTCAGTCCACCTTCAGTCCACCTTTAGTCCACCTTTAGTCCACCTTTAGTCCACCTTCAGTCCCCCTTCAGTCCCCCTTCAGTCCACCTTCAGTCCACCTTCAGTCCTCCTTCAGTCCACCTTCAGTCCACCTGCAGTCCACCTGCAGTCCACCTTCAGTCCACCTTCAGTCCACCTTTAGGCCACCTTTAGTCCTCCTGCAGTCCACCTTTAGTCCACCTTCAGTCCACCTTCAGTCCACCTGCAGTCCACCTTTAGTCCACCTTCAGTCCACCTTTAGTCCACCTGCAGTCCACCTTTAGTCCACCTTCAGTCCACCTTCAGTCCACCTTCAGTCCCCCTTCAGTCCACCTTCAGTCCACCTTTAGTCCACCTTCAGTCCACCTTTAGTCCACCTTCAGTCCACCTTCAGTCCACCTTCAGTCCCTCTTCAGTCCACCTTCAGTCCACCTTTAGTCCACCTTCAGTCCACCTTCAGTCCACCTTCAGCCCTCCTTCAGTCCACCTTCAGTCCCTCTTCAGTCCCTCTTCAGTCCACCTTTAGTCCACCTTTAGTCCACCTTCAGTCCACCTGCAGTCCACCTTCAGTCCCCCCCTTCAGTCCACCTTTAGTCCACCTTCAGTCCCCCTTTAGTCCACCTTCAGTCCACCTTCAGTTCTCCTTCAGTTCTCCTTCAGTCCTCCCTCAGTCCACCTTCAGTCCACCTGCAGTCCACCTTTAGTCCACCTTCACTCCACCTTCAGTCCCCCCCTTCAGTCCACCTTTAGTCCCCCTTCAGTCCCCCTTCAGTCCTCCTTCAGTCCTCCTTCAGTCCTCCTTCAGTCCACCTTCAGTCCACCTTCAGTCCACCTTTAGTCCACCTTCAGTCCACCTTCAGTCCATCTTCAGTCCACCTTCAGTCCACCTTCAGCCCACCTTCTAAATACATTCAAACTTTCAATGGCACATGTTAAAGATGACAAATATATATTCTGTTTAAATTATTGTAAGTTTTATTAAAGAGAAGATTGTAAATAACTTTAGGTTTGGATACCGGTACTAACTTTGAATACCACAGCCTTAGAAGTAAAATGGTCTGCTTGAGTTACCTTTGTTTTAAACTTGTCTTAAAATGTACAATTTAGTGTTTTTATCTCCTACTAATAATGCTACAACCTACAGCCAATAGGCGCTCTTCTTGACTTATCGCTGCATAGGTCATTGTAGTCATGTGTAGTGCTTGTTTTTCCAAAATAACAGGTGTATGTTTTGCATTAAAAACCTATTGCCAGTTATATGTGGAGGATATATTGTAGCTGGTTACATTTGCCTGAGAGCGTTCATCAGTGTAGACAGCAGATCTGTCATTGCTCACTTTGTGTGTGTGCCAAGACATTAGCAAGTTTTTTCAAAATACAAGTTTCATTATCAAGGAACACACGTTTATGTCTAAAAGTCTGGTATGAATGACATAAATAACCTAAAGTCTTGAAAAAAATAAAAAATAAATAAAAGACAAACCAAGTGCCTTCTTGGTAAATGAAAATGATATCAAGAGAGGCACAATATTTATCAAAATTAGTTCAGTATCATTGTGGGAATTTTGCTCACTTGATCCTTTTTGAAGTGTTCAGTCTGGAGTATAAAGTAATGTCTTACAGTCTGTCTATTATTTTATATTGTTATGTGTCACTTAAAGATTGAGCAGACTTGAATCTTTTCCTAAATAATACTCGCAGCATTTGCGTTGGCGCGTTAGGCCTTGCAGTGTCAAAAGTTTTCATCTCAAACCCTGAGTACCTCTCATCATTGTTGCCCCTGAAAACATATTGGAAAAAAATGTATGTGTCACACAGTTACAGTCAATAAGTAGTTCTTCTGTGTAATTTGGTCCATTATTTTAGATTGCATTTTTTGATCGTAAGTAAAACCCCAGCTTCAGAGAATATACTTTTTCTAACAAAATAACCTTTCTATTATTATCAATGTTACGTGTTTAGTGTTTTGTTTTTTTTTGCATTTTTGACTGATTTATGATCATTTGTTTTTATAAAACTATTGACAATACAGAATGTTTGGAGGTCTTGGTTCAACACAGTGTTACCAGATATTTGTACTCTACTGACCTTCGTTCAGGTCATACTCTGCTTTGATCATGTGGTTATTTCACTGACACTTTGAGACTTGTCATTTATCTGTAAAGAAACAGTAATAGATATGTTTGCTTTGTCACATGACACACGCCTTAATAAGACAAAGGGACTGCTGGTCTGTGGGGCATCTGTGAAGCATCTGGGAAATAGGAGCTGTCCCTGAATGCAGCACATTTCTTTTCTTTCAGCGTCTCTCAGCTTACTTGTAGTAACTAAATAATATGGTTATTACTGTAGTGTAATGTTGGCAACAGTTTTATGATCAGTGCAGTGTGATGTATGTTTAAATGTAAAAACAAAAATCAACAAAAATGTGTTTTGTCAAAAATGGAGCGCTTATATTACAATATTAAAAACTCACAATACAGCATTGTATAATAAAAGTACAATCGATTCTGTAATGTTTAAAATATAAAACAATAGGACTTCAACAAATGAGAGGATCTGAAAAAGTGCATCCAGTGTTTTCAGTTTTAATTTTGAGAAAAATATCAGAGACTGCAAAAACATAGTTCCTCATAGATAAGGCATTCATTTTCATCTTTGAAACAGGAGTATCCACTATTTTCAACATTCAAATAAGAAAAAAATAACTTCCTGTAAGATTTATGTTGGCTAGGGGACATTTATTCTTTTTTCCTTATTTATCATTTGTATGATTTTTTCTTTTCTTGAAAAAATGAGCAATGATCAACATTTCCAGGTACAAGCTAGGATCTCTGGGTACTCATAGGTGATGTTGCTGGGACAGACAAATATGACCAGGTCAAGGTGGACAGTAGGGCTGCATGAGATCAGGAAAACATGCAGTAACTAATGTTTAATGTTGCAATAACAATATGACATGCAATATTTAAATTCTCACTTTGCCGAAGTAATAGATGAATATTATAAAGAAAGGTTATGAAGACACACAAGGCTCTGGACTTCTACTGGTCACATTGGCGTCACTCACTTTTATATTTTGTCACAGTTTGATGTAAGGCTCTGATTGGACAGTTATTTTATCATGCAAATCGCAAATATGGGCCTTGTAGAAAGCCACAACACTTTTGTTATTAATTTTTAAAAAAAAATATGTATATCACAATTGCTGATATTGCAATAGATGACAGATGTGACAAATTTGCGATATATTGTGTAGCCCTAGTTGAGTCTTTAGTCTTCATCACTTTTTTTAAAGATACTCTATTAATGTTTTTATTCAAACACTTACTGTTACTTGAAGTTTTTTAACAAATAAGCTGTTAGTCTGACATCTTTTAATATATTATGTTGGTTGTTCCATACATTTTCTTGGCTTGCACTTGGATTGGGTTCAAATTTTTAAATAGAAAAAAAAGATATAGCTTTTCAACTGTCAAACATGGGGTGATAAACATTTTGTCTTTAATGTTGATTTACCATCTGCTTTAACGAGTGGAAGTTAGTCCAGATACTTGTAGCCTTGTATATTTTCTAAATGAGTTAAACTTTTTACTTAAAATATCACCAGTCATATTGTTATCACAGTATTCAAAATGGATATGTTTTTCTGTTATCATGTAGCCCTAATTAAAACCTTCTGACTGTACGACACACCTACATGTCCCAGTGCAGTGTGTATCAGTGTTAGCCCGTTGATGTAGGTGTAAACAGTGTTTTTGATGCTCTACACTCTGTTGCAAACCCACATGTCCTGCTGTCTCTTGTGGAAATGTAAACACGCAAATAGTGGGCTCCCAAAACGACTGCTCATCCAACTGGTTTTACTGCAGTGAATGTAAATACAGCAGAGGGTTTTGTGTGTTTTTTACGTTCAAACAAAATGGCAGTGTTCCCAGGTGGTTGCTATAGTGTTGAACGGCTGTCACTGTAACTAAGACATGGATCAGGTTACACACACAGCTTCCCCAGCTAATTTATTATTAATCACAGGATCTCCATAGTAAGACCCCTTATAGGTCTTAGGAAACAGCCTGGAGAGTGCTGCCATCTGCTGGACTAATGTGGACTAAAGTGGAGTTGTAAAGTGGTTAAGGCTCTTTAGGCTGACTCTGACCTTTCCTATAGAAAATCTGTATTTATGAACCCCAACAGTTCCTATGTAGTCTGTGCTCTACCTAAGAAGCCAACAGGGCAGCGAGGAGTAGAGGTTATATATATCAAATCAAATTGTTGACCAGCTTGTGAATTAACCTATGTAAAAATGCAGGGGTGAAGATCAATAATACTTATCAACATTGATAAGTACTATCTCAATCTGTCTTCTGCTGCCAGCAAAGATTCTTTAGGACACTGCCTGGTAGTCCTTATTCCTCCACCTGATGGCAGCATTGGTCAGTCTATCATTCTCCTCCCTCTGGCCTCTGCAGGTCCTTTGTCTGCTGCAGTCACTCATAAGGATGATCATATTCCCATCTTTAACACACATCTTTTATTCATGAAGTGGAAGACACACTAGATGTTTTTTAATCTTGCTGCAGGACTATTTTATTTCTCTTTGACGTCTCTTCTTCGTGTCACATCACATGTTAGCGCAGACTGCACTGAAGTAGATCCTGTGAACCTTCCCAACACTCATATTTAGCAGTATTTCCTTGTGCACAAGTGAAATTGTTGTTCACAAGATGAAACTATTTTCCATCTCATTAGCCACATCAGTGTAGTGTGTGAGAGTGGATCTGCAGGTGCCTCTGAGCAGGTGTTAATGGGCTGCACGCAGCTCACTGTGTGTGACCTTTGGCAGGAACTCAACCTGCTGCTTGTTAATGATATCCACACTGTGTTCTGTGCTACGGTTTATGAGGGTGCCAAGAAACTCGAAGCTTGATAATCACAGGTGGTAGGGAGGCCAATACTTAAGTAAATGTATGATTACTTTCTGATAAACATGACCCGAGAAGTTGAGTTGATTTATGGCAGAAATAAAGGAATGTAGAAGTGTTTGACCTTTTGTGGTGACATCTGGTGGTGAAAGTGCAGATTGCTATTCAGGTAATTGGGTTTGTTATCTCAGGGCATTTGTAAAAACAGGAAGGGTAACACTTTGTAATAACTACACCCTATTGAGCAGTAGTAAACTGTTAATAAATATGCAATGAATTATTAATTGCAATGAATTATAAATTATTGTTGAATTAATTAATAAAGAATTTGTAAATGTTTAAAAGTTTTTATTTCTATAATAATACATAAGCTTATTTAAGATTATTCAAGAAGAAACAGTAATAACAATGTTTATAACTTAATGGTGCTTATTAATGTAGGAGTAATGCTGTAATGCTTGTAACAGTTTTTAATTGTGTAAAGTGTTACCACAGGAAGTAGTGAAACTAAAATGGCTGTTGTTTGATTTAAATTGAGTTTTTTTTAGTTTTAACAAAACAGGAACATTTAAAGTCATTATAAATAAATAAATATTTAATTAAATACTATTTACCTTTTGTATTCAGCCTATCATCTGTTTTATTTATTCTGCTACTTTTCCAAACTTTTTGAATCAATGGTAATTTTCTATTTGGGTCAAAGCATTGCACTCTTTTCCAACTATAAACCTTCTGCCATGCATTTATGTACTTTTCTTTACTCACTTTTTACTCACTAACACATTTTAACATATGTAACGATGTAGTAACAGTAGTAGGGCTGCAGCATACACACGGGTTTGGTGTTACTCCTCCAATACTTATATTGTCAAGAGCAGCTAACTGACAGGAAGTTATCCTAAATGACTGAGACAGTAAGGCTTGTTTCTGCCAGACAGGATGTATCTTCTCTGAACAATACATCTCACATTTTTTGTTATGTATAACAATCAGTTGTCAACAATTGCACTTATCAAAAAAACTGCTTGACACCTACATATTGCGTATCATAATAATAAAATGAACAGAGCTTCAAATCCAACTTTGGTGCACCAAATGTAAGGATGCATTCATATCTATCATGTTTGGTGCGGTTCAAATGGACTCTGGTGCAGTTGCTCCATTAGCGTGGTTCACTTGGATAAATGTGAACCTCAATGTGCACCAAACATGTGCCGAGACCCCTTCAAAATGGAGGTCTCGAAACACTTCCAAGTGCACTCTGGTGCAGTTCGATTGAAATGTGAATGCCAAGTATGACCACAGACGAGCACAAACAGGAAGAGTGTCATAAATTGGCAATTGTGGCAATATTAACAGTTACTGCATATTGAATTTTAATGCCTATACTGTGTAACCAGGTGGAATTAGTGATGTCATTGAAGCCCAATACAAATTGAACTTGTCTTTTTTTTTTTTTTTTTTTAGATTTTTTTTCTTGTTTTGAGAGAATTCTCTATCTTTTTCTCAGCCCTAGATGATATTCAAAAAGTGCAAGTCAGTGCATCACGTGTTCTTGAATTCTGTGCAAGTGTAAAAAGTAATAGTGACAATCGTTATTTGATTACAGATTTTGTCTCCTGATTACTGAGAACACTGATTATGACTGACACCCACATTTTGTTCCAGTTTAATCCTCTGTCATATTTCCTGTGGCTTTTATTCTTCCCACCTGTTAATAATAGGTGTGTTACATAATACAGTTTCAGGTGAGATGTTTACCGAACACACCGGCGCCTGCTCCTAGTGTCAGGTTGGCCTCTGTTCAGCCCGACCCATTACCGAGCGCCAGGGCGTGTGTGTGTTTGTCTGCAGAGGAGGCGGTTTACACATTTTCTGCATTATTGTCGCGCCCAGGGGAGATCCCAGCGCTCCATCCTGTTGCTGAAACCGTGCTCATATATGGACAGTTTCCTCCGCGCTGCTCGCTCACACCGCTTCCTGAACAACCCTCCCCCTCGGTTACATACATGCAGACTCCTACTGCTGCTGGTGAACAGGAAGTCTTGTGGCCCATTTGATCACTTCTTCCCTTACTCTCAGGACCATTATTAAGGGTCAGCTTGTGGTCATAGAGGCTTATAAGAGCTTGCCATTGTCAATCAGTCTCTTCCGTTCCGTGTCTCCTGTACAGTACAGAATGCGTTCGGCCAAATTTACATAAATGTTGGATCGCTAGCAGTGTGACTCTGAAGTGCTGTATGTTTGCAAGTTTTCTCCCCGACAAAACCCACAATGTCGACGAAACGTTCTGCACCGACAAAGGCACCTGCGGTCGCACCCAAAAGACAGAGGAAGATGCTAAGGTTTGAACTTTGAGAGTGTTTAAACAAGAGAGAAATGTGAGCAAATGTTAATGCCTGTCTGAGAAAAGTGTATAAAGTGTGTGGTGAGGGGTTTTACAGCCTTAAAACATATAAAATAATTGTAAAAAATAAAGCTGACTACTTCGCGGATTTCGCCTATTGCGGGTTATTTTTGGAACGAGGGACCACTGTAGTTTTGTTGCAATAAATGCATGTTTATGTAGATATACCAGTGTTTAACATTAATTAAAGGGCAAGTAAATAATGCTTAATGACAATGCATAAACAGTCCGATATCCCGTCCCCTTTCATCCAATCAGAAGTAAGAAGCATCAAACAGTAGCTATTTGCCAGGGGTTTACTTGTATTATAAATGTCTCTTATTAATATTAGGGTTTGTTTACACGAGAATGCTGGTCAGGAAAATGCAACATTCATGCCACTGCCGATTTGTGCTCACACAACAACGGTATGACGTGATTCGCATTCACAGGGAGCCACCCAAAAGCTAAAAACAATGTAGTACATATGCCAGATCAGTTGGGGGTGGGTTGGCTGGTTTCACTGTT
This sequence comes from Rhyacichthys aspro, assembly GCA_036850595.1. NCBI lineage: Eukaryota > Metazoa > Chordata > Actinopteri > Gobiiformes > Rhyacichthyidae > Rhyacichthys > Rhyacichthys aspro. Next base: position 20,321,762 of record CM072151.1, read on the forward strand.
TACATAAGTGCAGCTCGTGACGAAAACACCTTCTCGGCCGGACTAAAAAAATACGCATTTTTATGAAGGGAGGACACCGGCCTTATGTAAATGAGAGGCAATTCCACAACAGATACATCGTGGTTTCTCAGCAAAAGGTGCCGTCATGTGAACTTCCACTAAAGCAAATCAGACATGTATATCTAAGTTGCATTTACAATACAATTTCATTTTTACTTGAATGTCAAGTGTGGGTGGTTGTTACGTAAGCAAGTAAATAAAACACATCAGTCAGCTTTACTATAACATACAGTAACTTGAAATTGTGCTGTATGCGTATATTTATTGATCAAATCATGATTAAATGGCTATATATTCATACATTCATTATTGTTATAGAATGCTGAGTCAGTAGCATGGCAATCACAGTCACTCAATAAACAGAGTATACATTTACTGGTATTCTGCCCCTCTTATCAGAACAAAGAAGCATAATAAGTTGCACATCTACAGAGCAAATAAGCTTAGATAGGCCTTTTTAGATAGGGTTTCATCATGAGACAATGTTATATCAATTCACTAGACTGACGATACAATGTTTTGTGATAACACATCACATTCCACAATACGACGATGAAAAAACAAGAACAACAAAAACTCCTAATCAACAAGTGCAAACAGCATCTGCTTCAGTGGATTCAAAAAGAAACATGTGTTCCCTGTCCCACTGTAAAGGCTTTGTTTCTAAAAAACCCTCTGCAGCGGAGAAGACCAGAACAGATGAATATATAAACAAATAAATTATAATGTTGTATTCTGCACTCATCATACCCCATATAGACAAGGATACTTTCTGGGAAAAGCTTGGTTTCCCTGTGAATGCGCTGCACATCATCTGTCAATAAGTTTTCATTTGCATTTCCGTTCACCCTGATCTAAATCGTGTGTTCAAACAGAAGCGCTAATATTGGCACCTGAAGCTGTTTACTCCCTCATGCCACTCTCTTTACACCTCTACCTCTTTCTCAGAAGAAGGAAGGCAGAGTTTGCTCCGGAAAGTACAGCGCCGATCCCAACGCATCAGAGAGCTTTTCTTCTCATGCGAAACATCCGGCTTCTCAGGAATTATGTGCTAGCGGCTGTTACCAGTAAAAATAAATGACTGACTTGTAGAGATTTCCATATTCCTGTGAGTGCGGCTCTGACGGAAAGCAGGCGTGGGGTGTCTATGGGTGGCCCTGATGCAAAACTGGGAGATCAGAAATCCTATCTGCACCGGTTTAATGCTTTGAAGTGGGACAAGTGGCTCACCAAGATGGAGCCTCAGGGTTTAGAACGTATCAGTGCAGCTCAGGAAAACAATAGAATGACTTTTTACCATGCATCTTTGGGTTAATACATTATTGCATACATATACATACCAGCAGTTGCAGAATGTCGGTATGGATTGCTTTCTTGTCGTACCAAATGAAACTACAGAATAAGAAACATGGCTAGAACTTAATATTAGCAGTGCCAAATTGAGAGACTCTTTCTAATAAGGCTGTTGCAATAGAGTGGGCATACAAGGCATCTGCCAAGGGCCCCTACAAGCTGGAATGGGGCCCCCAAAGACTGATGGCAAGTGGCATTTTTAGAAAATCTGAAATGTTAACCTGACTTGCCAGATGTTCTGTTTTCTGGGAGGGCTTTCACAGTAAGTCTTTGCAATTTTTTTTAGTTTTTTGATCAAAGTACTGTAAATCAATGTAACTACCTATCACAAAGGTATTTTATCCAATCAGAACAATGCCATGCTGTCTACAGCTGCATAATGTTGACCACTAATTGCACTGTGGCCAAGAACAAAGTCTTAACGTTTATTTTGGGATGGTTAAAGCTTGACTGCTTTAGTGCAACACCATTGGTCAGAACCAGCAGAAGTTTATTTAAAATCACGTATCTCAGAAAGTGACAAGACGGATTTCTGTAAATTCGCAAACTCATAAAGCTCACAATCTAGTGTAATTTAGTCAGATCACATGACTCTGATCAACAAGCTCATGCAAATCACTCTTTGCTTTATGCTCATATCCTGCTACTTAACAAAACTAAACCATGTCTTTATGATAAAAGTTGCACAGTACCTTCATACTGATTATTCTAAAAGTGCATTGTGTTAAATATACATATAAAACTAAATATTTTAACTTGTGTATAATCACATCAAAATAACACTTTATATTTATTTATCTGGGAAAAATAGGCATTTAAAGCTCCATATTGTTTCCTTACTCCCTGTCTCTGTTTCTAAAGCTGTCCAGAACAGACCCAGATGGAGGAGAAACACTGACATTAAATGACATTTCCCTCAGTCAAATTATGTTTCTCCTTGAGCAGACATTTTTGCTGAGGTTTTGGGCCATTTATGAACATTCTTATGCATTTCATTTAAAAAAAACTATTGGATCTATTTCTTCAAAGACAACACAGCATGCCCCTGGCTACCACAGCTGTCCACATGCTCTTAACAGAAAATGTAACCTGCAGATGCTGCCAGAAACCCAAACCAAAAACCCTACACACCACAATTGTATGTGTCTGCAGCTACAATTATTCAAGGTTGTTCAAAAAGAGTATATCGCTGGAAGGAAGAGTTGTCAAGATTAATTTAGCTAAATTGGCTATTTATGTTATCATCATATCCAAAAATAACACCTAGCCCATATTCATTTACTGTCCAGTTTTAACACCAAGTAATGTAATGTTTGTTTTATGCAGACAGTTGTCAGGACATTAATAGTGCAGGTTCTACTTGCAGTGTTGACTCTAAAAAAGATTACTAGGACATTAAATTAATATTATGCAAACCACAAAACCTTATCACAGTTGTAACACTACTTTACTGGTACAGCATTTTCCAGGACATTTGACCTTTGCACCATTAACATAACTTTCCAATAACTGGAAACTAGCTGGTGGAAATTTTGTGGGACATTTGGTATTTCTGCAAATGCAAATGGAAAAGTCTGATTTTATGAGGCTGAGATAAGAGATACGCTAATAAAAGGGAACTTTACACACTAGTCTTCTCACAGGGCTTTCAGGAAAAGAAATATTTTGCTTGTGGCCTTGCGTCTACACAAAGCATGACTTATTACTGGAGAATGAGTGAGTGTAATTATCACACTCCCCCTCGCGTCGCCTCCCTTTGACATATTATCAGCCGGCTCGACAACTAGGTCAGCGCAGATCCTGTTTCCATCAAGAGGATTCTCACACAACCGTCTGGCAGGTGCGACGCTACCTGTTATCAGAACCACACAGAACATTGGCATTGTTTACCTCTGCACACAACATTTATCGTTTTGCAAAGCAACTGCAGTGAATACATCCTTTAGAGAAGGTTAGCATTCCATGTACTTGTTTTTAGTGGTTGACGTTAATGAGGTGAAAATTATGCCCTTGTGATGATCATAACTCATGTTGTCTCAAAAAGAGTGTCACATCCTCGGCGGCTAGGTTAGCAAAAACAAGTGAGTCAAGTCTTTCACCACCTGACATACATTAAACTTTAAAACATTTAGAATATTTATTCTGGCAGCCTTTATCAGCCTATGTTTTTTTGCTTGTCCTATGATTTTTACACATATTTTCCTATGTGTACTTTTTAGTATAAACTTTGAAAAGGTGTGCAATATATGGAGTTTTATATTGATATACAGTTTTATTTCTTTAATGAGCATGACAGAGCTGCTGCAAAACATATTGGGATTTGTATTGTATGTCAAGATACTGACAAGATACAAGACATACCGTTTTGTCCACTTGATAGCTAAATATAATTTAAAGTTTTGTTATTGCTTATCTTTGTTGATGGACAATGAATAAGCTAATGGGAGAAATTCTTGGCCATGGTGACAGTATTATTTTTAAAAGACAACAGCTAGCTCTTCAGCGCACACATTTGTTAGGCATGAAACCTATGATACCCAGTGATCTGAGGAGGCGTAGGCTCAGAATTAGTTTGGATATTTAAGTATTAGTCTAAAGCTGGGCGTACAATGTGTGACCCCAGCTCACACTGTATTGAGTTAATCACATGTTCATGATTCATGGTTTTCTGCAAATTTATTTTAAGAATTTAATCCAACCATCATATTGTTGGGAGGGATTAATCACTTCTTGTAACCACCTGTACAGAGCATGACAACGCCCAACGAGCCTGAGATCGGGTCTGACTAAAAAATTGTTATATGACCAAAAATTGCGTCAAATTCGGGCTGAAAGTTGCACAGTGTTACATTGCATGGCTGTATTTAGCTGTCCACGTAATGTAAGCAATGTTAGACAATGCTGGACAAAATGCCACAGACTGTTATTGATCCCATTTTAAAAAATATAAATTTAAGCACCATCTAAAAAATGCGGTAAAAGCACTGTTGCTGCACCGCAACTTGATGTGTCTCTCTAAACACACATCCAGGGGCGGTGGCTCAGTAGATAGAGTAGGGCATCCAATAACTGGAAGGTTGGCGGTTCAATTCCCACTACCTCCTGTTCATACTGTTGTTGTGTCCTTGGGCATAAGGACCCACCTTGCACCAGCCCACAGAGGCAGCCTACCACCACCAGCTTGTGACTGTGGATTGAATGAATAATGGTGGCCCAAAGTGAAGCGCCTTGAAAGCCTTAAAAAGTGCTATATAAATCTAATCCATTGTCATTATTATTAAAAATCTCTCTAAAGTCACTTGATGTGGCAAAATGAAAAGGTTCATGACACCATATCCACCTGCAGAAAATGTATTTTTAAAGAACTGACTCATTCATTTATTTGGAAGAATATGACACCATCATCATTTTACGTATTGACATTTGTTGTGAAGGTTATCCATCACGATTGCTTACTGTCTCATCCCTAAACAACATAAAAACACACATATAAATATATAAACTAATATTTTGGGTACATAATCACAAGAAAGCAGTGAGAAGAAATCTACAAAGAAACGTGGCATTTCACTTTTAGCTGATTTTACATGGAAAACCTGAGAGACTGGGCTGATAACATGTACTGCATCTGTAGAGTTAGGGAGCACTACATATTAAGATTCTTCCTATTCCAGACTTGACAGATTGCCTATTAATAAAAGAGAGCCTGTGGTCCTGTTGGTCTGCACAGTCTGTCTTTCCAGCGGTCTGTTTGTGCACGAGACTGGCATTCCATGGACCTTGTTGTTTGTGGCGGGATCCACTTAGAGAATGTCAGCCCCCAGTTAACAAACACAAGTCTTCGGCAGTTAACCTCGCAGCAGTCGGGATGTCCCCCAGCCTCTAAAATTCTACCCAGCCACCGCTTACATGCCTGGCATTCTTTCTGCAAGCCGCTCCTTCCTGCTTTGATTTGATTTTTTTTTCTCCTGCTCCAGACAGTGGCAGCAGGAATACTTTCCAGTCCCAAAATAAGTTGCTTTTAATTGCCTCTTGAGCATACAGTTGGTGGTCCGCGCCGCTGTAAAAATAAAATATCGCGTCTGATTGATGTTCATTAGGGGCGACACGGGGCGGTATGCTGCTCAGAATTGCAGGCCGCGTTCCATTGGAGTTACACTGGTCTGAAAACAAACCGCTGCAACCGACGCGCGCATACTTTCCCTGTGAGATCCTGCCCGGTGCTTTGAATGAAGACTATAGTGCCCCAGTATGCTCCAGTGTGCACCGCTCACTCACTCATCATTTGAACCCTGTGCACCGGGCTGGGCCGGGTTTGAATCACAATAATGTGGGTCATTGTTGGCTGAGGTAATGTGGAGAGATTGAGAGTTTAGGAGAATGACTGATTCATTTTAGACACGTTTTCATTTTGGACACGTTTTCATTTTAGACACGTTTCATTTTAGGCACGTTTTCACCGAGATGCAGGGGGGGTGGGGTTGGTTAAACTGTGCTCTGTGCAGGAGAGTGATGTCTGGAATATAATCAGTGATATCAAAGAAATGCTTTGCAAGTCATAGAACTATATGAGATATAACTTTCTATCTGAAGCCAAATGAAATGCAATATTTTTAGTTCAGGAAGTGAGGACCAGAAGTTTTAGATTAATCCATAGTCCCTAATTAAAACAGAGGGCTGTACTACATAGTGGACCATCTACTCTGCTATCTATTATCTACAGTGGTGATCAAAGTACTCAATCCTTCTACTTAAATAATAGTACAGATAAAGAGGCAGAAATGTACTCAAGTAAAAGTATCACATTCAAATTCTTACTTAAATGAAAGTTTTAAATTTACTTTAAAGTATAATAGTTAAAGTAAGCTTCAACAATTAATCAGTATAACAGTCTAACTCTTCTCTCAGTGAAGATATTGTTCCTGAATCAGTCTGATCCATGTCTCTTACCGTTGTTGACCTTTACCTCTGTTTACAAAGAGACACATACTGTAACCGGATCTGATTAATTCAAATAAATTGATGGTGGATGATGATAGCAACACATGAAGATCTAGTTTAGCACAAAGATGGACCAGACTGTGACATTTTAAAAATTTGGCACAACATTCACATGCACCTGGTAAGAAGCAATCATCTGGAGTGTTGCCCAGTTTTTATGCTCTTCCTCTTGTGCCTTAAGTTTTGACAATGTGTGCACATAAAAAGAACTGCAAAAGCTAATCACACAGTTTTTCATAAGATCCTCAGCCATAATACTTAATGCTTCTATTGCAGTGCATAATGATGAATGGTAGGCGGTGAGGATCTCCTTGATTATCTTGGTGTCTAAAGAACTTTCAAAATCATTATGCTACTAATTAAGGTGAAGTTCTCCTGTATGTGTCTATTTAATAGTACAGAAGCTACTACTATGATGCTGCATGCATGTGTGCTTTGTAAAACTCAGCGCTATAGGTTTAGGTACACATTTATGTACCACTTTCACATTTTTGGGGCGCTGGCTCAGTGGGGGGGGCGGGGGGTCCCAAAACCGGGGGGGGGGGGGGCGGCCCCCCCCCCCCCCCTTTTTTTTTTGGTGTTGGGGGCGGGGGGGCCCCCACCCCCCCCGCCCCGCCCCCCCGGGGGGGGGAGGTTGGGGGGGGGGGGGGGGGGGTTGGGGTTTGGGGGGGGGGGGGGGGGGGGGGGCTTGAGCGCCTTTGGAGCCCCTTTTTTTTGATTGTGTGAATGGGGTGATGGAAGATGATGTAAAGCGCTTTGAGTGCCCGGGGGGGGGAAAAAAAATATTTATGATACCACTTTAACATTTAAACACCGTGAGTCGGTGTTGCACGTTGGCATTTTCTGTTCTGCCCAAAACAAGCCAAGATGGCGTGTCATTGCATAGGTTAAATGTGTAGATCCATTGTATGCTGTTAGAAACATTTCTGCACAGTGCAACTTTTGTCAAATTGAGACCTAACTGCTCTTATGTGACTGCTACGTGTTTACTAATTATATTACCTAACACAAACCACACCGCCATCCAGACGACTCTTATACAATGTTTGGGCTGCAGTCAGTGCATGTGAGGACACTGGGAGAGGTTAAGGGAGGGCCTCCCAATGCAAAGTAACAGCTACGAAACCATTGTAGAGAACAATACAAATGTATACAGCAATAATTGCAATAGAGACAGCTTCTATATCTGAAAGTGAAATAAGCTGCTATGAATAGCTTGAGGCAAAGTTGTTGTGTTAGGAATGCATTTTTTCTGACTTTGCTGTCACCTCAAAATGTTACCATTGATTGTCATAAATCAGTGCCTACGGTTTAATTTAGCCAAGTGTATTAGCATCTGGAGGCGTCCCCAAAGTGGTACAGTACGGTTAGCTTTGTGGGGACACTTTGGCTACTTTTGGTAATAGAAACTCACCTCATCTGTACTGACTCGACCTGCACCATACTGCTCTAGTGGAACCTAGGCTGATGGTTTGAATTCTTCTTCCCCTGCATGTAAAAAGACAGAAGTCTCGTTAAACATCTTAATCAAGCATAGTCCGACTAAGCTTTGCTGTAAACGTTCTGAATGAAACTGATTTTTTCTTGTACTGTTTGGCTCCAATATCTTAATATATCTTGCTAACTGATGGCCCATATTTTCAGTGCCACATGGAGGTGCTTGTGCAAATGAAAGATAGAATCTGGGATCAAATGTAGTAGAGAAAACTGCATCCAGATGACAAAATGCCTTTGATGTGAGTGGTTTTAAACATGTATGATCTGTAGCTCTAGCTGCAGACACATAACACATAGCCGTAGGTTTTGCTTTTTGAGACTTGGTTCGCACTGGTGATCACGTGTAGTGCATGGACTCCATAAGAAGGTCATAAAAGAACTTTTACAATATGCAACACACTCCCCAGTGACGCTTCTCTGTTTTTGCAACGTCATGATGTCATAACTGCCCCGTCCTTGTAAATCATTTATTGCACTGTGATGATGACTATTCAAGTATCTTGTGAGCTTTTTATTATCTGTTCCCTCCACTGCTCTCACGAACAGAGCAATGTGCACTCTGCAGACAAAACACTAATGAGAAACAAAGTCAGGCCTGTTCTGTTAAAAGTTGTGAAGTCCGAGAAGAAACCCTGTTGAGGATTTGGTGCTGTTTAGTGTTGGTATGCACACAGGCCTCTTAGTGACAATAGATACATGTGCAGCCTGCAGCATTCCTGACTCTAACATGCATATGCTCCAGTCTGGGCCTCAGCAGCAGTGACTAACACGTGTTAGTGCTCATCTGCTGCAGAGCACCTCATTCTGCATGTTCCACAACATGTGACTGGCCTTATTTAGAGTCAGAACACAGCGAACTGTGATTAAAAAAATAAGCAGACAACATGATTTAGGTCTAATTAATGTTGTCTGTTGTTGACTTATGCAGCTTTATTGTGCAAAAACATTTGTACAAGAAAATTATTTTGAATATGTCACTTACAGCTTTTCTGCATACACTGACACCAAATTAAGGCTGTTTCAGTTGAGTGACATGGGTTGAGTTCAGTACGGCACCGTTCTAATATCCCCTGAAGAAATATGTGAGTGCTGTCTGCGCGTGATGCCACAAGTGGCTTAAAAGTTGTTTTTCTTCATGCTATATGAATAGTACGTGGGGATATAGTGGGGATAGAGACAATTGTTGCTGCAGTCAGAGGTCAAGGCGTAGTGTTTGGCTGATGAGACAGACTCTTTCCAAATCAATTTACAAATGCATGGACTCAATCGAATAGCATGCTGAATTATCTTTTAAATATCCACAGTTCTATTGCCTTCTTCCTCTCCTCAGGTAAACACCTTGTAAAACAGTACTTTTGAAGAAACAAACAAACCACCACATTTCCCCGTATCTCCACTGGTTGTTTTGATTTGGATGAATGAAGTTGTTAGATGTGATTTGACTGACAGGTGTAAAGATCCAATCACAAAGGATATAAAGAATGGTGTGACTGGCTCTTCTGGTTTGTCAAAAGTATCATCTGTCCCGATTACCTCTATTAGACCAGTGCCTCATGACCAGGAACTGCTGTTTAGATCAGAGATAAATGATTGATTTGTAATTTAATTTAAAAAGAGGTAACAACCAATAATAATATGAACTGTATGACTTGTTGCTATCATTTTAGTTGTTTCACAATAATGGCAGCCATAATACTGGGTTTTTATCACTTATAAACCTCATTGTGGGCCCCAAGTTGCAAAGTTCTGGTACAGTTAGGCACTTCATTGCAATATTAAATAAATACTCAATATAAATACAGGGTGGCAGACTCCAAATTCGCTGCTGCAGTATCAGTCATAACCGCTGTGCTATTTATACAACATTCTCTTACATTCATCTCATCACGTTGGGAATTATAATATGCATTGCGTAATGTTGTGTTGTTTCCAAGTAGTCATTAACTGTAATACAGTGTGTACAGAGCTGTTAAGACTTCAGGTTGAACTTCAGAGTGATTACAGTCTCATCTCTCAGGAATGACATAAATGCATTCTGCCACAGAACTGCAGGAATCAACAGGAAAACGCTGTATGAAAGTTTCCCGTCAGCTCAGATATGACCTTTGTGAGAGGAGCAGGTGAATGTTTGGGATTCTTTCTCAGTTAATGATCCCTAACTTTGTCTGTCTGTGTGTGTGTATGCAAACTCCAGCAAAAACATGCAGGGCCAAAGGGTGGATTACTAATGCGTCAGGACTGTGCTGTAGTCAGGTGTCTTCAGACTGGGGCACAAGGTGTCTATGGCACTCTGAGTCCTGCCAAAAATACTTATTTTTCATTTAGTCTTCAGGTGTGGTCTAACTACTCCCTGGAGTTAGCTCACACGTTTGTTGTTCCTGTTGTTTTTCGGAATCCAATATAATGTGTCATATGACAAGTCTAGGACTTAAGCTGCAGCATGTGTCAGAGGCGAGAAGTAACAAGATATTCAATTTGTTAATAATGTGCTTTCTTAATAATAAATCATGTGTTAGTTCTGATGTTAGGCTCCACCCGCAGCTACTGTAAACCAGGTCTTTGTTTACTGATAACACCATACCCAGTAACAGAGCATATGCGTTTACATGTCAAGAATGAAAAAGAAGCCATTTGATGCAGATATAGACCAATCTTTGCATTTTATATTTTTTGCTGGGATCTCTATTGCCACCAACAGGGTTAAAAATGTAAATGGTTTGACGATTCGATCAACTTTAGAGCCACTATTGCTGTTGAATTATATTAGCTCATGCTAGTGGCCCACACTCAGTTTCCCAGAACTCTTTGCACAAAACTGTCCTGTGTATTTCACCAAGCACAGGCAGTTTCATGTTTCCCATAGAAATACAGTAGATAGGACATAGAAAAACACTGTCAGCATACTTCAACTCTTAATGTTCATACAAGTGTTTCTATTTTTAAACGCTTTGTTATACCGTTTTATGCATCAAAAACTGTTACTCATTTATATTTGATCTGTTTTTCAATAAAACTGTCATATTCTTTATTTCTTCTTGTAATTTGATTTAGTCTTTATGGCCCCATATCTAACTTTTCCTTTCACTTGACACTAGTAAAACATGTTTATCCTGTTAGCTCTGTTTCAGCTGAAAAGGAAAGATGTTTCGAACATTTCTGTGCACCATAGCGATTATGTTTATCAAGGTTTTTTGTTCAGAAAAATTTAGGCAAGGGGTAATGCATTGTAACTTTTAAAGCGTTCCTTGGAGCAAATCCAAGATGGTTGCCAGAAACCAGTATTTATACCTGTTGGCAATAGTCACAATGTTCAAAATGGGTAGATAGTTATGTGAAAAACATTCTAAACACCATCAAACAAGAAATTCAAATACGTATTTATGTATTTAAGTGCATAGAGCAAAAACTACAAGGTAACTCATGTATTTGGTTCCTGTGGGCCTGCAAACTTCACAGGTAAAAAAACTGGTTTCTGGCAATCATCTTGAGTCAGCTTTTGAGTCCCTAAGCTGAACATCACCAAACACAATTCAGCACAATTTCTATACCCAAGAACACTCTTGCACGCCATAGTTAGACTTAACAGTTTACATCTTGCTCTCATATTGTATAAGACCGAGACCACTTTAAAATGCATCTTTTTTGCTGACGTAGGCTGTAGAAGGCTGTGTTTATCCTGCCTCCTTGTCAAAAGCACTATACGTCAGCTCATGTTGGTTTTAAAATGGGTTGTACAAATAAATAGCACTTGAATGATTAACAGGCCTGTGCACACACAGACCCCCGGCGGCTCTGACGTCGACCCCTCCACCTCGATGTCATTGCTGTGGTCTTTAACTACTCACACGGCTCCAAAGTTCAGAGGAAGGAGCAGGGGACTGTGGGGTCAGAGGTCAGGGTGGGTTCTGTTCCCAGACCTTGTGCATGGGGAGATAAGCCGCAGTGAGGTGGCAGCTATCTCCCAGCACCACCTTCCCTCAGTGTGATTAGATCAGCAGCGGGCCACAGTCAACAGAGCCTTCCACGAGCGACGTCGTCAAACAGATACTGCTGCAAGAAAAGCAGAAGTAGTTACTGTTCGCTAACGAGCACACAAGTTAAAGTCACTTTAGAAGCAGTAAAAAATAACTCACTCTACTGATTCTTTAGGTTCCACTCATGTATGTCTTCATGCATAGTCTTCAAACCTTGTGTGTTCCGTGACCCAGTGTACATTTGTGTGTATTTGTATGTCTATGTTAATAACAGCAACATGCATTTGACCTTAATGTAAGATTTGGGACTTCAGTTGAGCAGTGTTTGATGAGAAAACACAGGTCTTCTGGTTCTTCCATGTGGTGTAACTCACCTGCTCCTCAAGACAACGTCACATGAACGTCACAGAAATCATATGAAAACCAAAGATCTGCTCTCTGTTTGACGGGGTTATTTATCAACATAGTGCAACTATTACTGTGTAGAGGTAATGCCACATCATGCAGAGTTGTACCTGCTCTATCAAACTTTCACTTATAAATGCTAATCTAATGTTTTCATATCTGTTCACATGACCAAGGCAACACAATGAGCCAAAACTTTGTCCACTTTCACAGAGGCATGCGTTACCTACACAAATAAATGTACGCAAATGAACTGCAATTCATTTATATTAAAGTAAACATAAGTGTAGCGGTGCTTTACTTTCAACACCAGATTACTGCAGAAACTGATGATGTCCCTTCATAACTGGTGCCATTAAACAGAGACTTCACTTTGAGCATCAGCTAAAAGAAAGTAACTTTAGCAGCATTTACAAACTTACCCAGCCTTTCTTTCACTCGATGGGTGTCAAGGTTCAAGAGTCTTTATTATCCCCGAAGGGCAATTTGTCTTACCGCAGCAGCACAAACCCATTCACACAACATGAAAAATAGACAACAAATAAAAATATGTTAAAGTGACTGATTAAGAATGCCAATAGCTACAGGAATAAAAGAGTTCTTGTGTCGATTGGTGTCAAAAGAATTACTCTCTGATCTCTCTTGTCCTTTTGTCCTAGAACCATACCCGCACATGTTTGCTTATGTTTACTCAAAAGCAAGTATGTCTCCGACCTTATTGGCTGTTTTGTACAAGCATAACAGTCCTTTTATTAAATCAACTAAATATTAGCTAATGCTGTCCACCCAGTCACTGACAGCACACACATGTCTTCAGTTAGTTGCTGTTTGCCAAAACCATTTTATGCATGCTGAATTTAACATTTTTGATTGCTATTGTCCTTGCTTTGCATCTATGAACATTTATTATGTTCTGTTGCCAAAATGCACTCACAGCTCAAACACGAACTGGTCTATAGTTCCTCACTGTTCACTTTGGAGCAGATGATGCACTCAGAGTAGCTTTATCTCACTCCTCACAGCTGTGGGGCCTTTCCTCCTTTAACCCAACTCCTCTCTGCATTTGAATGCCAGTGATTAGCAGTGTGTGTGTGTCGTAAAATGCACCATAAGCTGTGGAACGTTAAACTTGAATACACTCACATTACCATCCAGAGTCCACTTTGTCCTTGTAATTAGTAATACAGTGGGTCACATTTACTCATGAGAGGTCATTAGAGGATGTAGTTTTGTTGTGGGAAGTAAATTTTATGACCGGACTGAATGACTAAGGCAATTAGTTTCCTCTGAATAACAAAACTCAATTAAGATTTATATAAAAGTATACATCAATTGAAATACAAGGACTTCTCGTTCTTTAAGATAAATAATATAAAACTTAACCCAATATACCTTAGGAGAGATTTACAATGCAATAAATATTTTCTTTTTTTTTTTCAAATATTACCTCGTTATTGCCCATGTATAGAAATGACTCCTGAGATTCCCATTCATTTTGATGGAACTCCTTGTCTGACAGTAAAACTGGGATTTTTTAAAAGTGAAGAGAAAACTGTCAAAGTATCACAAATAATGTCTTTTTTTATTTTATTTTATGCAAACACAATATGTTTTTTGGCAACTAATTGACTACGTGTATGTGCTGTCTGTAGAGAACATTAGTGAGTGTATAGCTTTATCAGCTTCTATTTATAAAACTATCTAGGCTACAAAACACGTATAATTTGACCTGTGCTTCCTCATTAAAGACTGAGATTATTGGTGAGATTAGTGTACACTTTGTTAAAATTACAAAACTTATATTAAAGTGAATTGCATGTCAGCATTGTAGAAAATGTACAAATGCATATGAGGTAAAACACAGACAGCTAGAGGCAGACATACATAGGCTATGCAAGGATTTCAAATGTTGGACCCCAAAATTAGCCCACCGTAAAGTAACACTGTAGCTTTTACCCCAAAATATGGACCAGCAATAGCATTAAATTTATTTTGATGCAAGTGCATTTGGTTTGACAGATATTCCACTTAGTAACCTAGTTTCAGGGCATGCTACTCTCTTGTCAAAACACAAACTGAACCAGAACACATCCATTTATTATGACGACTAGGATATTTATATGATATTTATTTAAGTTACAGTCCAGTGTGAGTTTTGTCACTGTTACATTAATGCAGTTCAGACAGTCTCTGTGTATTAAGCACAGTTAGCATCATAATGATAAATATTTTTTTAGTATATGATCCTGTGCTTTTATTATAAAAGGCCGTCTTCAGGGACGGAAAACCTGGCTACAAATACTGCAGTGTATGACAAGATATACTGAAGATACAGGCTAAGGCCATGTTTTCCAAAGTCTCTCATTCTTGTTGACAACTTTCTGCACTGGAAAACTCAACCGTTATTCATTGCCTCCATACAAATAGTCATCATTTAAAAAGTGAATGCATTTACAAAGCATAGGACTTCATTTATAATCACAGAGCATGACGTAAACCCTGTGTATATGTTTGGGAGCATGCTGGTCGTAAACTGGGGAAAAGGTGAGCACGCTGTTTTCGAAACCTCGAAGGAATGCGAAAGATGTCAGCTGAATGTGAAACGGTAAAGAGAGGGGGGTTTCTGCTAATGTTTATCCTTAAGCAGCGCTGTACTCCTGCTCCCAGCAGCATACTGCCTGGAATGAAGTGTCAATAACTCCTCTGTCCCACACTGCCATAACAGCACACTCCATGTAAAACTAGTACAACGTGATTGGGGTTCGTTGAAAGCGGAATGACAGGAATTGCCAGTGTTGCCTGACTTACATTCCCACATATTTGTAAGTGAAAGGGTTGGTTTTAAACGTCGAAACTGCTCACACCAGTTCTTAAGAGTGACTAAGTCAGGGTTGCTCCGTGTCCTGGGAAAGCTGGAAAAGCTGGAATACAGTCAGCTAGTTTTCCGGTAATGAGGAAGTCTTGGAAACTGGAAAATCAAGTAAATTGTTACTGGTTAGTTTAGGATTGTCCTGGATAATAGTTTGAACTGCTAACACTGCAATGGGTAAAGTGTTAATACTCATTTTGTTTCTTTTAAGCCACATTTGCACCAAGCTGGTATAATAAAATACTAGTCAGTTAGGTATGGCATGCACAAATGGTCACAAACTATGTGGAGCTAAACACAGCAGTCTGTTGATTGCGTGACAGAGAATTCCTGGATCAAAATAACGATTGAAAGGAAAACACAACACTTTCTTTTGATAAACAGTCACATTCCTAGTACAGAGAATTCAAAGTGCTGCACTTTTCATGAACAAAGTCTAACAAAGCAAGGGTCTTGTACCAAAATAAGTTTGAAGATTTAGATGGCATTGTCTCACTAGATTTATAAATCAAAACCTCTGCAATTGACGCAGTTGAGAAAAGGACGCATTAGTTTATCTGGCAATGTACAGTTTCTGAGCTGTGTCCAAGAAGCGCCAAGTACTTTTTATTTCATTTATTTGTTTCGGCGTATTATTAAACATACAGTGCAAAGTGTCTTAAATACGCCGGATTTAGCACAATGCTATTTTCCATATGAGACCTACAAAAAAGCAACAACAAAATAGACAGTACAGTCCACAATGCAGCACAATACATAGAACAGTCATCACAGAACAAACCTACCTATGCTGAAGTACAAAGACTGTTCATATCATATAGTTCCAGTTAGGAATCTAACATTATTAAGTGCCTATTGCCTAAATGTCATAAAATGCTTGTCATTAACATAGGTATTTTGAAGTGCCTAATTTAAAGTGCCTGTGCACAAGTATCTTAAAGTGCTTGTTTTAAATATACATATTTTGAAATGCAGTGTTTGGTGGGTTAATCAGCCATGAACACAATACAACACAAGTACAATAGTTCGTCTATTTTTACTGATGCCAAGTCAAGTACCACAGACAGGTGAGACGAACAGGAAAAATGCAAATGCAAGTCTCTAAATTTACAAAGTAAGAGCTGTACGACACTGCTTAAGATTTTCTTAATTTTTTTTTCCAAAACAGGTACATTTTGCATTAATAATTTATGGCATATACAATTGTTTAAGTACTGCCTTGAGTAGTTTGGTGCAAATGAGGCACTGGTGTTACTTGTGTCATTGAACGTTTGTCATATCATAATTGTCAAAATCCTGGAAAATGATCTTGAGAAAAGAGTGGGATTATGCAAAATGACAAGCTGCTGCATTATTCCTGGCAAATGCAGCCTCTCGGAACAATGCTTCCTGCCATGTGAGAACCTAAGGTGGTGTGAGAGTGGGCTGTGGGTGTCAAGAATTCCTCTTCACTTAGCCCGGCGTCGGTTTATGTGCAGACAAAGCTGAGTTGTGGGGTGGGGGGCTCCCGTATGGATACAGGACGGCCCCGAGGCTCTGGGAAGTGTTGGTGGGAGAGCTCACTTTTCCCTCCTCGGGGGATTTGAGCAAATGTAGTCGACTTCTTCCCAGTGCTGGTGCTGTCGGTGGGAGTTTTTCTCCCATGACTGGGTGGAGACAGTTGGTGCAGTCAGATCAACAGCGTCAAAAAATCCCACTGCTTTCATGTCTCCCACTCAACAGGAAATGGCAGCCGGGCCCACCTTGTGCACAGACGTTTCACACACTCACTGGCACTGGAGCTTTCTTCTGGACATTATAGACGGAAGTGCCTACAGTACGCACACACTGCCTCGGCTTTTGTTGAAGAAGTGCAACGTACATAGCCTTTGATCAGTTGCATGCAAGTTTTGGTTGAGTCAGCCATTTTTTTGCAGCTTTGTAATCTTGCCATAATAAGGAAGCAAGCGTTAGAACATCAATCTCAAAGTTTAAGAAGACAGAAGTTACTATATTTAGAAGATTTGAGTTTGGAGTTCCAGCATGACTGTTGCTTGAACTCTTAAACTCTGTTGCTAGCTAGTAATGCTAACATGTAAAGCAGTAACAATGAGAACAGAATTATGACCATGTAGTATTTACTTCAAAAGAAAGTGGTACACTGTGACTTTCATAATAACTCATAACAACTCACTCATCACAACTCACTTATTTCATAATCCTGCCAGCCACATGTAAACAATAAACTGCTGCAAATGTTTAATCATGCAGTAATGGCTAATTCTGTTTTTTGTTTTTTGTTTGCTCCAGTTTCTAAAAAAGAGATTGCAGATGCTGTGCAAAACTAATAGAGAGGGCTGGTTCAAATATGGGTATTAGTTTGGACACTGATTGAAACAGTGAAGCAACAGACACGCACCAGGATGGATGCTATACTAAACAAGATGGATCAGCCCCTGCATTGGGTTTTGGAACAACAGACAGCAGCCTGTGAACATCTGAGATCAAGGAGATGCAGGACAAAACCCCACAAGAACTCCTTCTTCCTGACTGCTATAAGACTGAACAGTCAATCAGCCAATGAAGAGGAAGTCTGAATCAATTCATTTGAAGAGACCTAACAACGGAATTTCCCCTGGGGATTAACAAAGTTGAACTGAAAGATACAATATTCATTTTTTTCCCACACATTTCTCCTCGTCCTGTCCTGTTGCCGTGACAGCTCACTCCAGTCAAAAGTCAGGGCATGTTGTATCAGCTATTTTTCTGTGCTTTCCCTTCTCTGTTGCTGAAAATATGGTGAATAATCCATGTCTGTACAAGAGCTTGCTGTCGTCTGGAGGATTTAATAAGAAGCGAAGTACCCCACTTTGAGTGTGCCTGCTTCTAAGCCTATTTTTTACTGTTGCTGTCCCAATGAATGCAGTCAAATTTTGAAATGCACTGTCTCTGTAAAAGACAGTGGAACTTATAGTGATTCATTCGTCCAGTATGTGCCTCCACTCTGTAACAGACACAACCTTTATTGTTTCCAACACTGCATTGCAAAGACATGAGACTCATTAGACACAAAGCCCTTGTTTGCCGGTGCTGTCGAGCGACGCTCCTGTAGGTCTGTTGTCTCTGTTGACTGCATACAGCCGATAAGACTCAGACAGGTGTCATCAGAGCAGCAGACAGCCCCGACGGAGGCTTCATTAACTCTCACACTCAGTCTTAACCTGAGGGCTTTTTCTGGAGCCGTACGCGCCACCGCTCCGGCGCTCAGACGCTGTCCTGTCTTCAACGGATTCAAGGTGATGACAGCTGAATGATAACTTTTACAACCTCCAACAGAAGAAACATGAGACGACCATTTCCCAACTGTATTTCAGAACAAAGACAGACTCCAGTGCTCTTTTTGCTGCAACCAAGCTTTGGATTGAAGTTGAGAAATACACCCTTTTAGTGTAGCTTTGAAGTTAAAGACACGTTTAACAGGCCACAATACATTTACAGTAGAACTAAGACCACTAATTCTGCATAAACAAGACGGCTTTGGCAAATGACAACTGATAGACTACACATGTGTGCTGTCAGTGAGTGGGTAGAAAACATTACTGAGTGGTTTGATATTTAGCTGTTCCATTTATACTAACATTTAGGCCACACCAGCTAAAGGCTACACGCTACCAGTCACTAAATGCTTAGGACTTAGTTACACTGGACATGTAAGAATGCCACACACCACACTGAGTTAAACACAGATGCTTTTAGGACCTGTGCTTCAGCATCAAAGACAGTTCATGCAAATTTACACCGGTAGTGTGAGCACTGTGTCATATCAGCTCAGCGTTAATTTACACAGCAAGCAAAACCTCTCAATTTTGCCAATTTGTCCGATTTCTGTTCCTCTCATCTGCTCTTTGGTGCTTCACATGGCGTCTGTAAAAATAGAGCAGCATAATTTGGATCCTGCATTTCACATAACTGAAAGAAGGCCACTTTAGATCATTTACTGGATGCTGAGAGGTGCTGCAGTAGTGCCCAATGTACAGCCCCTAACTTTACAAAGTGTCTTTTAATAAAGTGTGTGAGTTGTTCCTCTCACAGACTGTAACACTTATGCATAGGGTGACCATATTTTCAAACCAAAAAATTAGGACACTTTAAATTTTTCCTGCAAATCCAACGACAGTACATTAACAAATTAAAAGTAATGTCGCCAGAAATCAATAGCACACCAGTAAATAATAATAATAAACATGAACTCTAGAACTATTTGCATTGATTAGCGTTAATATGTATTTTTGTAACTTTCTACTGTTTGACGGAAAAACACACAAACAAAGTCTGCAGAATGCTGCAGATTCATCGCCCTGTACTTTTCTAAGACAGTTGTGTTGTTCCTGGAGCTTGTTTGTAAGTCATGACTTTCTTTTCGGCTGATGACAGGTCAAACTAACCTTGCGCTGCAGCTGGATTCTCGCGAGATTTAGGAGTTTCCCAACTTGTATCGCGCCAACCAAACCGCTTGAGTCAGCGAACCGTGGACTCAACGGACTCTTTTGACCAATGATGTTGCAGCACTAACAGGTAGAGGCGGGTTTTTAATTTGATGAAAACAAGCGCTCTCTTCTCCTCTTTGTTATCAACATGACTATGACAAAAGACATTAGCGTTGACGCTGCTATCGAAACAGTTTTATCAGAAGTAGAGAGTATTTTTTCTTTGAAAGAAGCGCAAAGAGTGGCACGTCATATCGTTGCTATGATTGACTAAAGAAACCTGCTTCATTGGTGCTTCATCCAATCAACAAGTTTTTGACGGAAGGCGCCTCCCTTTTGCAAACGCTTTCAACAGGAGCCTTCCCAGATGGTACTGTGAAACAGACTATGATCTGTGGAGCACTTCTATCTGGAAGAGTCAGGTTAAGGTCAAACTGTGAACGCTGGAGAACTGCTGAGCAATAGCCTTGCGCTCAAGAACCAATCATTATTGAGCTACAGACCTGAGGAACATAGCTGATCTTGTTAAACTGGTTAATATTGCCATCACCATAGTAACTGTGATTGACATACAGTCTACAGAGAAATGAGTTTCAAGCACAATGCGCTGCTTTGGATTTATGACTGGGTTAAAAATCATGGACATTTTGTAGCTGTTCACCAGGACATGGGTCAGGGGCCTTAAAATCGGGGCTGTCCTGGTGAAATCATGATATATGGTCACCCTGCTTATGCATCAAGTGTGAGGTTAAAGTGAAAACTGGCTGATGAGATTAGTAATCACATTCCTGAAGCCATACAACCTACATTAATGTCAAATATCACCATAATACACACAGACATTATACAAATATGTATCGGTTAAACTAACACATACAAATGGCTTGGGGCTTATGCAGATTTATGAGTCTGCTAACATTAAACTACACAGCAGCCAACATACTTTGGTAGAACTGAAGTCCGGTTATTATTGATCTAATTAATTAATTTAACTCACACACTCAAATCAAACAATGATGTCCTGCTGCTTTTGTTGCTCCGGATCTTTTGAGGACTTTTAATGCCCCGATTTTGTAACCAAGTGCAATGTGCAACTTTTTGTACAGCTCTTTGAAAACAGTTAGAAATTCCTCCACGATTACAGAGAACTTTTTGTTGTTGGGGCTGAAAATGCTCATAGTGATGTTACAAGGTTTGCTATAAGGTTACCAAACAAGTCTCAGCAATGTCTGATCTTGTTGGAAGTATTAGATTGTGTACAATGTAGTTCAGAAAACTTTGATGCTAAATGTCATCAGAAGCATTTATCAGGCCGTTCACACTTAATTTACGTGATAAAAGCAAGAAGTTGATGTCACCCACATCTTTGCAAAAGCACACTGTGACACAAGTTGGGGAAAGCAGCGTTGGTTCATCTCAGGACATCAGCAGCATTAAACAAAGACTGTACACAGGAAGTCAAAGATCCTAAAAACTTGAGTGACTTTTTTACAGTCAGTTCGGTCCACGCCTACAATAATGTGTATGACAGCATTTCTATATTTACATTTAGAGCTGTTGGAACAATGAGCTGCATCTGGCGATCAGACGTAAGGCTGTGTTTCACTTCCTGTTCTCAGGGAGAAGTCAGAGCAGTGTCTGCCAAAGCCAAATGTGCAGATTTACGGATTTTTTTTTTAAAGCAGAAATAGACTTACACCTGAGTTGGTGCTTTTTAGTCGGTTGTCTTTTTTTTTTTTTGAATAGGTTAAAATGCATGAAGGACAAGGCACCTTACAATGTCTGACAGCAAACTCTGATCTCTATGGATTTCAAGTTCAGGAGAGGAAATGAGTGAAGGGAAGGGATTCCAGACCCAATTTAGAGGGAGGATGTTTTGTAAAGTGCATAGATTTGACTGGCCAGGCAAGCGCCAAAACTTAAATAACAAAAATTGCTGGAAATCTTGAGCGAAATTCAAATTCTTTTGCTTTTTCTGCTAGACATACTGCAGTGTACAATCCAGGGCAGTAGGCGGACTCCACCTCTAACATTAGACATGAGTGTTTAGATGTTTCAAATGTTCTTTAAGGCTATTGAACTGGACGGCTGCCCTTGTCTGACTTTACGTGAGAGACTCCACTACATTGCTGGCTTTGCTGTGATACTTGAAACCTTTTCTCTTTGACCTTTTTATGTCAGATCAATCCAAAACAGTTAGCTCATAGCTCGATTAAACCCTCTCAGCAGGATTTGTTACTCTTGTCCGAGTTTACATGCACACGCAAATGCTGCATTCATGTGGTGTTTGTATTTAACAGTATTTAGCCTTTGTTGAAAAAAGAAAAGAAGCTAACATTAAACCTGCCTTGTTTGTAGCGTTAAATGCCGATAAACTCACTAAATTACGCTATCATTCTGTTACTGTTACTTTTATAATCAGTATAAATATCAAGAACACTCTGACTTTACAAGTTAAATAACAAAGTAAAGAAAAAAAAAGTGTTCCTTACTTGGCAACTGCCCTTTCTGAAAGCACATGAACATATCACAAGCCACGGAAGACTAGCTATGAAAAGTATTATAACATGACAGAGCAAAACAACTGACATACAGAAGCCAGTGGCAGCGTGCACCTAAATATGTCTTTGCTGATCTAAAAATAAGTGAATACGTCTTGAAACACTGCTCTGCAAGTGGTCTGGATACATGCAACAGTAATCTGACAATGAACCACATTATCCAGATGTGTTACTCCGATTTCAAGAAATTCAAATGAGTGCCCTGTCAATCAGAGTAAGGTGTTTACAGAAGTGTAAAACTTAGGTTGTTATCAGAATAAGGCAATCGTTGGAATTTCTCTGATTGCATGTAAACATACTGACTGACAAGGTAACCAGCGACACAGTAGACATCATTACAGTATATTAGTTTACTCAGGGCCACATTAGAACTGTGGCGCAATGCAGAGCTCTCTTTATATTCTAAATTAGTGTATATAGTTTATTGGGACTAATATCTTTATGTATTTTTTTAAAGCAAAGGTGAATGAACTGCCCAAACACAAAAGAGCTTTGCAGTCTTTATTTAAAACTCCATTGCACTCAGTTTGTTACAGTATGTTCCTGCTTCTAAGAACTTTTTCACAGTTTTTCTTTTCCTTTTTCTTGTTAATGTTCTCTGCTTGATATGGGCATTCAGGAAACACTATACTTTCAACATCCTATTGTCTGCCTCTCTCTGCAGGCTGTAGCGGTGCAGTCTCACTGTAACCAGTTTTTCCTGCCCATGAGGCCCAGGTGGGTGAGAGGATAGCAACCAGTGAGAATCTGTTGTCCCAGCACTGACCTCGCCCCAACTGGAGGTACAGCATTAGGATAGAGAGGAAAAGGTGTAGGTGCAGTAATGAGTGAGTAAATCTGTGAGAGAGACTAACTGTCGGTGACTCAGCCTTGTACAGTTTTACTCAAACACCTCCTGGGTTTCTTTTCATGTCGGCTCACTTCACACAGCAGCTCTTTAAAGTCTTCAGCGGTCCAATAAAAACGGACACATTTAGAGTGAGGTAGTAATCAGTCAGTGGAGTTACATGACACTGGAAACATTTGAGTTATTGCTGCAGTTAGACTTTTAAAATGTCTTGGTTCACATAAAAAAATATGAATGTGCTCATTTTCAGATTTAGGTAATTGTTTTTTAACTTTGTTTTGTTCAGAGGGTTCAGAGCAGCTACTTGTGTGCGCTGTCAGTGAGTGGGTAGAGAACGGTAGCGAGTGGCTTACTACTTATATGAGCATTTAGGCTACAGCAGCTAAAGGCTACAAGCAACATGTGACTCAATGCTCAGGGACTTGTATGGAATGATGAGTAAGACCACATGGAGTAGTCACATTTATACACAAATGATCTTTGGATCCATGCTAATATGTGTTCATTTAGACTAGCGTGCGTCTTCTTTATTTTATCAGTACATAATCTGATCTGAGTGTTAAAGGTGCTATTTACAAGTGGCTCAATAGTTACGTCGTACAGTAGTTTATTAATGTTCAACTCTGCAAACAAGGTTTATCGTTGGCTGTCATTTTCTCTTTCGATTGTCTCCTGTGCATGTAAATAAGGACAAAGAGAGAACAACAGGTAAATGGCATAATCAAACTGTAAATGTAGGTATAAAGTGAGTATGGAAGCTGGTTTCAAGAAATTCAAAACTGCAACTTATTTTTATAAATGAATTAGCTATTGAGTCACAGTGAAACACAGTTGCAAGATATATTCTATTTTGATAGGCTGACAGTTTGATTTTGTTGTGAAGTCCTTCCTTGTTGCATGAAGTAGCCTAATTCTTGATGGGGCACAATCAAGGCACTGTAAATTGAAAAGACAACAGTCCAGTATTTCAGTTTGTTTGCAAAAGCAGAAAAGAATATTTTTTACATTTTCAGACTTTTCTCTTATTGGTTATTCCTGCAGACACAATTGTTGAGAATAAACTTCATGCATAATTTGTAATAGTTTTACTTTTTGCAGACATTTATGTTTCTGTGTCCCGCCCCCATGAGGAGCCATAATGTCCCTGCACACTTCAGAATCCCCAGCGTCCCGCCACCTCTCTCCCCTAAACTCAGCTCAGACGTGTATTTGTTTGCACTGGGGGCCTGTCTCTTTCCTCTGCACGCCTGGCTGGACTCCGCGTCTCCCTGATAGCATCGTCCCGTCTGAGATTAGCGCTCATGGGGGCGCAGTTAGACTTGTAAAAGCCCTCAACTGCCGTCCCGGTGCCTCTGTCCCACACAATGCCCCAACAGCGGTCGCGAGCGTGCCACAGCGCTGATAGCCGTGCTGCATTGTCCCGATGCCTCTGTAATGTGGCTAAGCCCTGGGAGCTTATTGGAGGCCTGTGGTCCCGGGGCAGGAGGGCACTGGGGCTGTTGCCGGGCAGTTTAACAGTGGAACCTGCAGATAATGGGGCTGCAGCGTGTCCTGGCTGAACATTTTAGGAAGTGGGCAGCTGATAAAGACTGATTTAGGCTCACTCTCTGCCTTCTGTTTATCAGCTACTGAATAACTCTTCTGTAATCTCTGAACAAATGCACCATGCTCTGCTGCTGAAGTTGTTTTATTGCCCAATTGGCTATAAAAGGTCTGCCAACTCTTGTGTTTTCACTGTACAGAGGATGGATGTCTTAAATGGCTTTCATATGCAGTGTATGTCCTGTCAGAAGTCTTTCCAATTTTTTAAATGGAGTTGTAAATTGATGACATGGCAGTATATACAACATGGCTGATAATCTCAACAGAATATCCTTTGCATCAGCCGTTCGGACGTGGTTGTGGGCCTCATTGCAGTGGTTTACAGAAATGGGCACTAATATAACTATAGAAGGAGATGCAAGAAAATGCTTGTTTGTTAAATAAAAAGGCCATGTGTATAAACTATTGAATTATGAAACACTAATTGTTATATTTTCCATTTGTTTACTTGCGTTTACTCTGGTGCTGGTTTTTCGACCACTCTTCACCGCCTCTGTGAAGCATGTGCAGTGTGCTTATTCTGATCTCATTTCAGCAGCAATGAAGCAACAGCTGTATTATGAATTGCATTGTCCAAGTGAGTTAGCGCAACTCCAAAATCCAATTTCTGCCATTTCAGTAGGATTAAGATGTTTCACACACATTGTAAAAGTCTAAAAATAGTCAGACAAAGGCAGTAATCGTCATTTTTCTTGTTAAAACTGTCAGAAGTGCACTTGCTTGATTCACAATAAGCAATTTTGATTTACCTGCTTGTTTTTGGACGGTGGGGATGAAAATAGAAGTACTCAGAACTCAAGGAAACACAAGGAAGCAGGGCATGCGGATGTTCATTTTTGATTTGTTATAGTCTTCAATCACCAACAAAGGAAGTTTGGGTTTAGTGCTACAATGCTCAAATAAAGGATGTCTGAACTAGTGTGTTTTTATAATAGTCCACAAACTCTGAGTATTAATGCTGCTGTTCCCATACTGACTCCAGAAATGCCAGGTTTGACTTTAGCTTTCATTTTAATAAAACTCAAAGCTAGTTCATCTTTAAATATAGTTAACATACCTGACTCTTAAGTTAAGTTAAATCCCATTTTAACCTCTTTTTTTCTGTTTTTCGTGGTGTCCAGGTCAATCTTATGTGAATGATATGATACACTGCATTTAAGCAAAGATTGAATATGCAATACACAAATTAATGGAGGAACCTATTGCTCCATGTTACAGACACATGACATCAAAGAAAAAAGTTCCACACCACATTAATTTAACTTTTAACTCTAAACCTATGAATGTATTGTCATTATCTCGACAATGCTCCCGTTGGAATGGAAATAGATTAATGTGGACTTTGTCAAAATGATTCTTTTAGGTCCCAAAAGCCAAATGATCCACACTAACCCACTCAATCATCATTTTCTTGTGACGACCACAGCTCTCCACTCTTTTGGTCCTGGAGGCTCTGATCTCGTGTTAAGCAGGTATTAGTCTGTTTGGTCTGGCAGCAGATCTGAGCAGCGTTACTCACCACAGGACAACACTCACTGTCATAAAGAGTGTGTCGGCTCTGCGGGGCCCACCTGTGTACCGGCCCGCCGCCACATCAAAGCCCCGAGACTTCAAAACTACTTTTATCAATGCTCAGAGTGCACCACATGTTTAAGCTGAACACACAAGAGAACACGAGCAGAGAGCAGACAGGGACAGCAGCTCCACGCATCG
This sequence comes from Rhyacichthys aspro, assembly GCA_036850595.1. Classification (NCBI taxonomy): domain Eukaryota; kingdom Metazoa; phylum Chordata; class Actinopteri; order Gobiiformes; family Rhyacichthyidae; genus Rhyacichthys; species Rhyacichthys aspro. The sequence goes on from CM072151.1 coordinate 20,348,110, forward strand.
CACACATTCTTCTGGAGATCTTCACATGCAATTACGGTCATTATGCGCTAATCTGATGCTAGTTTGGGTCTGTTTTACTGGAATAACTGGTGTTTAGTTGGTCTTAATTATCGGAGTCTTGGTGCAGATTGTAACTGATCACATGCAAATACAGAATATGACTGCTGACATTCCCAAGCGAGGCATACTTGACATATTTGAAATTCTCATTCCACTTAAAAACTCCATAAGGACCACCGCACATGTTTCTTAGCTCTGGATTAACCTTCACATTACAACTTGGATCACGAGTCATTTTCATGAGCATTCTGTAGGATTAGGCAACTGCTGTGTTCTAAAGCCAAAGGTATAAACAAGTCACAGAGCTGATTTGGGCAGCTTAGGTTGTTGTTTAGGGCGGTGTATGAGTTGGAACATGGCGCTTCAAAAAGAGCAGGCTTCACCACATATCAACACAAACAAAGAAGTAGTGTTTTTTGCCGTTGCTCTAGTACTTTGTCACTGTTGCTGTGCTGTGTCAATAGCAATAGGACATCACCTTTTCCACTTGAGTCGCATTAGTAACAGTTCCCACAATGAAGCAGCGATGGTGAGATTGTGTTAAAAATACACCCTTGACACCGTTTTTCACAAAAGTGTCAAACATGGAATACTTCGATTAACGGCCAAAATGCAACAGTATTATGGCTGCACAGTATATCCCATTTTCATCACAACGTTAACAATTGCAATATCATGTGATGTGAGCTAGAAGGTTGTGGGTTATATCCTCAGGCCGGCTGACGCAGTCTTTTATGTGAGTCTGCATGGCCCCCCCCTGTTACTGTGGGTTTTCTCCAGGTCCTGTGGCTTTGTCCCACTGCCCAGAGATATACATGTGTTGGTGAATTGAACAATCTAAACTGCCCCTATCCCCATATGTGACTGTGAGTGGATGGTTGTCATTGTCAGTGTCTAAGTGTCAGCCCTGCAACTAACTGGCCATTGTTCCCCTTGCTTCAGGAAAAAGATTTCAGAGCATTAAAAGTAGCACTAGTTGCTTCTGTAGTAGCACATATTGTAAAGCTATGAGGGCTTTAAACTCTTTGCCAAAAACTTAGCTGAGTCATCTGTAGGACTCTTTTTATGCTTTCATTTACATTACATGTATATACTTGATGAATATGTGTGTTTTTGTTTGGATTGTCTTCCTTGTTGTCTAATTTTTTCTGAGCAATCACTAAGACAAATTCCAATCAATGTTTTCATTAAGATGGCAATAAACTATTGAATCTTGAATCTTGAATTGTCCAGGGTGTACCCCACCTCAGGCCCAAAGCTGCTGGGATAGGCTCCAGTCACCCATGACCCCTAACAGGACTAAGCAGAGATGAATTAATGAATTTTCTTTATTTTGACATGATCTCTTGGAAATGTTAATATTGTCAACCCTGAATGCTTTCCAGATATTGTACAGTATTACATAAAACCCTTAAACCCACTCTTTCATGTCATTTTTTTGGTAAAAATCACAGAAATTTGTAGATCTGACAGGAAACAATCAATAAAAACTACTTACCCAACTCAATCACTGCAAATGCAGTCACTTAAAAACAATGCATTATTTACTTGCTTAAGTACCCAGTGCATACTACTAAACGAGTGTGTCTAAAAGCTGGAGTGTGAATCACTGATGCCACTGGCACTGAGTCTCGAGGGAATCCAGTGACAACAATGGGGCAATAAACCCGCAGCGCTCTTAGTGTCTTTTACAGCTAATTACGTGTGTAATGCGTCCTTTTAGAAATCCCGTAGAGGCTGTAGTATCTGCAGGCGCCAAGCACACTCGCTGCAGACGTCTTGACGACATGAGTGACGTGGTTCTGCCACTCGTTAGTGCGCTCAGGCCTGTGCAGCGCAGGACAACACTTTACAACGGGGTGATAAGAGGTTCCCATGAATTGCAAGACAATTTCATGGAAGGCCTTCTCCACTTGTCCATCTTTTGGCCATCCATACTGCTTTACCAAATACACAGTTTCAATCTGAATACACTGATAAAAAGCACAATGGTAAAAGAAGCTGCAGTGGCTTTGCTTTGTCCTGAGGGTGAAAACAAATACTTGCAAAGTTAGAGTTGCAGTGGCCAGTGTCTATTTTTGAAGCCCCCAGCCCATATTTAATCATTTAGTAGTAACAGTCCCAAGTGCTTCCTGTGGAGGAGGCGGAAGGAAGGGAGTGGGTGGATGGAGGGATGCTTGGTCTGCTGTGTCCTCTGTAGTCGTCCATGTTTCATCTCCCTTCCGTTCTAGTGCGTCCCCCTCCTCCGTTACATCCTGCAGCAGAGCTAACACCGGCCACACACTGCAGATCACTCCACCGTGTGTTCTAATGAGATGTATGGTAAAAACACAGTGTGATTTGTCCAACTGTAAACATCCTCAGAAGCTCATCTTCTGGGATGGGGCCTGACGTTACCATATTTGGAATAGTGCTCCAGTAACATGGCCCTGGAATGGTCCTATTTCCTGGAACATTCTACTGTGTTCCATGTTTCTCTGCCAACCAGGGTGTGCTCATGGGTTTTCTTGAAAATGTTGAAATATTAACATCAATTGTTAACCTATGATTTCAATTATTAGTTAGATGGAAGCATCTGTGGAGCAGCTTGTCTAACTTAAATCTCTTGACTTTGGCAGTTTGTACATTTCTCAGAAAATAAAAGATGATGTCTTTGATTACAGTGTGAACATCTTTATTTATAAAGCCAATAAAACAGGTTTTTTTTTAAATATAAGTGTATGGAAAGATTTTGGAGGTTTTACTGAGAGTAGAGTGCACTGGGGGACAACTGTTTTTGATGATTACAATGTTCTTTTTTGGGTTTTCTTGACATGTTAATGTTTCTTCACAAGATTTATTTTCAGTGTGCTCCTCTTGTTTATGCTCTACGTTGGCTGAAATCCGTGAAAAATAAGACCAGCAACGGCCTTCTCGGAATGCAACACTGCAATGAGCGCATCCAGGGTTAATATTGCCTCAATGTTAAGGGTTTAATGCTGAACTTTTTCTAATTTGTCTAAGACACTTAATGTGGCAAGGGCAGTCCTATATAATACATTGTATTTTAATAAAACAAACTACAAATAAATCACCACTTTGTCACTGGAAAGTCATGATACTAATTGAACCCAAAACCAAAACACAGATCTGACAGCAGTGAATTCCACTAAAATGTATAAAACATGTATTCAAACGTATGCACGACATAACCAGTGCATCGTAGCCTATTGTACACACAAGCTGCAGAGAGTACAAGGTTTCCATGCTCTGTGCACTCTGTGATATTGACAGCACCAACACGTGGATTCATAAGTGCAGCCCTTCCAGATGACATCTAATATTATGCTTCTTAAACACCATCAAAGATAGTGAATAGCAGTCTTTCCAAAAGTCTTCCCATGTCAGTTTCAAAGCAAGGCATCGTTTCAAAACCACAACTGTAACTGTAAAAAGTACTGACTTTGCATTTTCTGACTTTTTGTTTTTCTGAATGTAAGTTAATGAAAGGCACACTTCTTGCAGCCAGCCCCCACTTCTCATAAGCTCCCAATTTAGAACATGCTAACTCTGTCCACTCCTTTTTACAGTCAGTGATAATGATTTCAACACACAGCCAAGAGCAAGAACTGTACACTGTCAGTTTGAACAATTGTTGAGTACACAGAGAAACTCTCTTATTGCCAAACAGATTATAGTATGCCCTGTGCTCTGCTTTTAATAAACACGTGGGGCCTGTTCTTGCAGTTCCCCTTTCTTTAAAGAAATGTTTGTGCTGAAAACAGAAGAGAAACCTCGTGCTCTCTCTCTGAGCTCTGCAACATTCTGGCTCATGTGTGCACAGCAACTGGAAAGCCTCTCCTTCAAGTCGTTCTGTGACGTAATGAGCCGGGGCATGAAAGCGCTTGTATCCTGGAAGAGGGAATTGTGAAACAGGAGTCCGTTAGGTTGGGCCACAGCTTTTACGCACATTGACTCAAGTTCAAATGAAGCCAACTGCCAGTTCTGGGAAGACATTTACTGGCCAGTAGACTTAACTGTTGTCTCTGCTCTTCTCACTTGTGCAAAGCTGTGCATGCGTAAAATTGGAAAACCAGCCTTGCAGATTATAAACTGATTAATGATTTGTACAGTTTGCAACATAATACAAAAGGAGAAAACCTGGAAATGTAGATTACATGACACCACGTGTTTCTGAAGTTATTTATGGTATAAGCTATCAAGTCATGCACATTCAAACAAACAAACCATTGCACATGAGTGTTATCTAAAAAATCTTTGAATGTTATCTGCATCAGTTTCATAAAACATTATAACATCACCTCAATAAATAAAAGGTGACAGATATGAGACATCCCCATACGTCAGTGGGTTATATCAGTTACGTCACTCAGGATATCTGTACTGCACTAGTCAGACACACTGAATGACATTTGTAGGTATGGTATTACTAATAATGCAATTATTTGACAGTAGGGGGAGTAAAGGGCAGAAAGCCCAATCTCATATTTGTTAATACAAGAAGGGCCCATAATGCATCACCATGGTAAGATTTTGGTGGAAGAATTCACCTTCAAACACTAAATTAGATGGTTTCTTGTTGTATGCTAAAGGCGGATAAAACGGACTAACTTTTGGTCTTCAGAAAGATGCTCTAATGATCTAAAATGTGCTCATTTTAGCTCATTCTAACAGCAACTCAGTTTGTGAGTTTTTTTTCTATTATTGCTATATTACTCTTTCCAACAAGTAACCATATGGTTTGTGGTAAAAACCAGACAGACCATTGCTGTAGCTCACAGGAACAAGGGGGTATAACACTGACATGGACTGTTAAAAAAAAGTCTGAAATGTGAAATACTGTCCAATGGCAACAATAAATATTTGTGTACCTTAGGTTCATATTTACAGAAAGAAATGATGTAGAATACATCAATATATGACACAAGCATTATTCCCATTTTGGTAAAATAAATAATAAATTGTTGTAATAGGCATATACTATCTACTGTAATTACTTTATCAATAATGCAAATTTAGCTGTAATTTTTTGTCTTTAGTATTGTGCTGTAAAATCAAGTTTACTTTGAAACTCACCTCAATTGCATGAGCACTGAGGAAAGTATGTGTCAGTTCTGGTGAATGAGCAGAAAATTATTTTGCAGTAAATACTGCTTTGTAACCTGCATGGTTTTGTTTTGCCTGTGTCCCTGTTTATAGCAACACACAGTCTCATAAGATGATGGTCACTACGTGCACTATGTGCACTACGTGCACTGCTAAGGACATTGGGTTCTACTGAGGACACAAATTACACAGTGTGGAATTTTTAATACTACATTACACCAATAGTTATAGTGTAGAGCAAACAGATTTTTATTTCTTTGAGATTGCATGATTAAATGAAGCTCATAAATCTACAGTATAAACCCATTAACAGCCAAACAAAGCCACTTGTTCAAAGCAGTAATGGCCTGGGCTGTATTTTTAGACACAGTTCAGACTACTGTGTGTTTTTTAATCTCTCTGGAACATTTTGTTATTGAGAAGCACATGCTCTTAATTATTGCAGTTTAACTGATGTGGTTTTCTTTTGTGCAAATATAACTCTATACATGCTCTCACTCTATATTACGTGTATTTTATTATCACAGGTTTGATCCAATTGTGTGGTGTGCAGGATGCCGTCTAAAATGCAGAGTGCGAGCAGTGTGGCACAGGCCCGGCGCACAGTGCAGCAGCTGAGGATAGAGGCCAGAATCGACCGGATCAAGGTGGGTTTACACAACAGCATTAGTGACAATATGGTCCGAATATGAAAAATAAGTCCTTAGTTTCCTTTCGAACACTTTCCCTTGTACTTCTTTGCCCTTTTTGCCAGATAAAGCATTAAATAAAAGCTTTGGCCACACCATGACTTTCAAGTGTATGGATTTATGTATATTAGCCATGTTGTTCTACTTTTCATTTTCAACACAATATGTGGGCAGTTGGCAATTGTAACTAACTGTACAATTGTTACTAACTGTTTTGTCCTTTAACACTATTTAATGTCTATATTTGGTAGATATTCAATTATTGCTTTGGCATAACAGCTGTGCCATTTTATTTTATATTTTTATAGATGTTTTTTAAATAATGGTTGATGAAGTCTACTCTAAGTTATCAAAGTCAATACAAACTCATCAAATCGGCCTCTTTTGGACATATTTAATAAAGCTCAGAGGGTGGCACAATAAATTGGAGAATGCATTTAACCTTCTTTCCATTCGGTGAGGGACATTGAGATATTTCTAGGCTAATTTGATTCTTGTAGGTAAAGGAAGCACTGACACTTCTTTTTTGATCTCCTGTCCTAATTGAATAGAGAATATGAACTTCTGATAGGTTGAAACACTGCAACACAAAACAAATGATAGTACCTTATGACCAGTGTGGCACAAGAGGGCATGGTGCAATGAAGGAACAAATGTTATATGTTTTGTTACATGTATATGTTTTTATGTTTTCAACACAAATCAGGATGCATTGCGTTCTCATGTCTTCATCAGACCTTGCATATTTTTTCCATTTGGACACATGTTGCTAGCTTGCTCTTGCTTTTTAATTTTGTTGTACTCATGGCTGCCATTTACTTGTGTCTTGCTGAGTCTGTATCTCACATTTCCTCTTCATAACATTCTAATTGGTTAAAAGGTTAATTTAGCTGTTTATAAGAGAGACAATTTATTAAGATGAAAAGGAACTTTACCATTATAAATCTACTGTTAAACCTTAAATTTCCCCTATTATAATAACCAGACCTTCCATTTCAATCCGTCTGTCTCCGCAGGTGTCCAAGGCTTCGTCAGATCTCATGCGCTACTGCGGAGAACACGCTAAGTACGACCCTCTCCTCATGGGGATCCCTGCTTCTGAAAACCCCTTCAAAGACAAGAAGCCCTGCACTGTTCTTTAGGGGAAACTTTTGAGCTGTTTTGAGTTTGCCCTAAGGCCGGAGTACCTCCCTCTTACCTTTTCACATGCCTGCTACTGTTGATAAGCCAATGCATTTCTCTGCCTTCCAGCCAGATAGCAGTTAGACCAAAGAGCATGGGCTGAAGTCTAAAAGCCGTGGCCTTGGATCAAACAGCCACACACAAAGATGATTCAGGGTTTCTTTAAAAAGGCACAGCAAGGACTTTTGTCTCTCTGTATTGTTATCTGATGAGATCTAGAAGGGCCGCTCAAAAGGAGGGGGGCCTGTAACATGAATGGGAGAGTTCCTGGCTCTAATTATCCCAGTATGCATACACAGGCCCCCCTCCTCGCTCCCATCAGATACAGGCCGTCAGCTCTCACCTCCCTTCACCTCAGACCTGCTCAAGGAAAATGTTTGTATGCCGCTGATAATGAGCAGCAGAGATAAAACAATATCCTGTCGTTGTGGAAGTAAACTGCATCGTCCATCACTGGGGCTTTAATTACACAGCGGCTACAGCAAAACCACCCAACACGGACTCATCAGGGCTGCAACAGTGCAAATACTTTTTAATCTCTTTATGGTGTGGAAAGTGGTGCGAAATGTTCTTCCAGCAGCAAACAATACTGTTTGACTTTGAAAAGAGGGTCATGCCGGCGTGTTTCCTTTGTCAGCGCGAGGATAGAATGTGTTACAAAAGACTTCATTTGCAAAGCTGTTAATCAATCACAGGTGTGACGCAAAAGGAGACCATTTAAAATAAACTTTTAATGGTCGCAAAAGGTGCAAATTAAGGGATTGTCTATTAACAGTAAAACAAGAGTGCTTTTCATGTCACATGACAAGTGTTGGTCATGCAACATTGACAAAACTTTTTTTGACTTTACTTCATATTATAAACTAGTAGGCTGTATATTTTTTCACAATAGTGTGTCTGTGATTTCAGGTATGGATTTTTTCAAATTTGACCATTTCCAAGAAAACTAATTTTGTGAATGGAACTATAATTACAAATTTAGTGCATACAAAAGTTTGGTGATTAAAAAAAAAAGTAAATGCTCCTCAGAAGCAGCAAAAATGTATCAATAAAAACCAAATCAATCATACTAGCGACAGAAAAAAGGCAAAAATAAAAGCTGATAAAAGTATTTTTTTTAAGTTGCAGGAAATGCAAAATGGGTAAATTTCCATTAACAAACTACAGTGTATTGATGTTAAGTTAGAAGAAGAAGCCTTTTAATGTCTCTAGTGTAGTGTGTAGTGACCACGTTTTTAGGTGCCTGTCAGAACTAAAATATTTCCCAATTTTGAAAAGTCCCAGTTCCCACGCTTTTAACCAATAGCAAAATCAAACACAAAGCTCTCAATTCCTTTTTTTTAATGTACACTGTAGATGTCAATTGCACAGCTGCCATGGCTTCACTAATTTTAACCAAGCACAACTTTGGTTTAGAATGCAACATGATTGGTGTGACAGCCAACTACAACTACAACAACAACAACATATCCTATGTATACATATGAAGAAATTCAGTTGAACTGCATATGGTATAAGTCCAGCTTCAACATTTTAGCCAATGAGACTATTTAAACTAAAATTGAAAAAAAAAAACCCAACTAACTCTTGATAAACTGCATATGTTAAGTCTAAACTATCCATTAAGACTTAACATATACTTTTTTTATGTAACCATTTCCCAGAAACTGTTTTTTGTAATTGCCATAAATACTCAATGACTACCATATCAACAATATTCAGAGACGTAGCGATTCATTTTTTTATTTTTAGTTGCTTCAAATCACATGCCATCTCATGCCTGGTTAGCTGTTAACAAGTTATGCAATCAAATACCAGCCGTCTTTGGATAATTAGAGATTCTCAGAGAGAGACAGACATGATTATACTCTAGCTCTAATACATGCTGTGTGGTCAAGCATATTATACAATATAAATCCTGAAATAACTAAACTTATATAGTATATGAGCACAATATTGGTACTGTATTACTGCTTTAGCACAATAAATTTCCTTGTTGCACAACCAAAGCTTATTTCTCTACTCTACAGGCACAAAATATGGTCACTTGAAGTTAACTCCTTTGAATATCAAACATTCCAAACTTTTATGACCTGTATGATGGAAATGTATTGTGCTTAAACTAATGCATAAACACATCCACCAAGGCCTTACAGAAGTTAGGGGGCTTTGACGTTTTCTCTCGTCACCTAAGTGTTGTTAACTATACTGTGAATAATGAGGCTTTTTAAAATCAAGTCAAGGATTTTGAATTATGAGGGTCGGTCTATGTCCATGAAATACTGCATATGTAATAAACTATAAATACTAGTTGTACATATGACTGGACAGTACTTACAAGGCTGCATTTTTATTACACTGACAATAATTCAGTCTTTTATAGTAATGTTTATCTTTGATCATTGCTGTGTTTTTGTGATCTTTTTCTTTTTTTATGGACATGAATGTACTTTCTGTTAGCAATGTGTGTGTAGTTTCTATTTTACAAACTAGCCTAATGACAGATTACTATTAGAGAGGATAGGACTGAAATTGGTCTGTGATCCCTTCCTTTCACAGCCATTTCAAATCGGTAGAAAGTGTCCGACCAATTGTAACAGTTTATCATAAATGGGGCGGGCTTTATTCAGTGTTTCATTTCTCTGATTGGTTGTATATTTATCCAATTGAATCCAGAGGCAGTATGTGTGGTGTCTGTTTGTATTGCCCCCTGGAAATCCAGCTCATATCCACAGAGACCAGAGAAATTCTTTGAATAGAATAAGAATTTGTGTGTCTGACCAGGCTTATAAAGAAATTAACCCCAGATTTACACCGAAACTGTGAGCGGCACATTTGTACATTTGTACCAATGTCTATGGAGCTATAAACTTCACCACAACCTTCCATCTTCTGTCATTAATAGACTATTATACATGGGTGCATCAGTGTCAGGTTTTTAAATGTGCAGCTAAGCAATGATCCTGTTTAACTAATGCAATCTGCTAACATTTAGTAAAAGCCAGAATCCATGTATTGTTCTCAGAATTTGAAATAAACGTAATTTTGTACTTTTAGCTGACTTCCATTATTCTTTTGTTCCATGCTAACTAAATAACTCCACCAGTGTCAATGTAGCATACTTGCATTTTATGGTATACTTTTGGCATGTCATCAAAATGAAGACGTTGTAAGTGTGATAGCACATCTCATCCTATGCCTTCCAACCAACCATGCCAATATCTTTCAACCCAATCACTGACCTAATGACCACATTTGACTCCTCTTGCCACTCTCATAGTCAATGATTGAAATCGTTTGCCCCGATCAGATGACTTGATAATTGCGTCTTGTAACAGGGTCACATAAACACTGGCGTTTGCTCTCATTTCTGTCCCAAGGTGTTTCTATCATCAACCAGGTGGTTATATAATAATCACTGTCCTCCTGAGATGCTTTTTCTAAGTCTCTGTTGGTTTGAGGTTACCTTCACATTTAGGTCAGGCCGTATATGTTGGCCCACATTCATGTAACCCTCACCTGATGGATCCGAGCGGCTTTGCAGTGACTGATTGTGTTACCTGGCGGTCCGGCGGAGAAGCTTTGGGGTAAGCCGGTAAACCATGGAGGTAATCCAGTATCTCTGTCCAATATCTCACCTACTTTTGTGGCCTCTCCCTGTGAGAAAGGAGGACTGGTTACCCCTCTTTTTAAGGTCAAAATGGCTTCAGGGGTTGTTCTACTCTCTGGTATTGTGGCATTATTGTTACACTTTCTAAAACCTCTCACATTTCACACCTTTCCTATAGACTACAGCATGCCATCAACACAAGTAGGCTAACATCCAATGGTGTGGTGTTCACTGGGCACCCTCTGAAGTAGACAAGGCTACATCTTGCATAGCCCTAAGGATATATTCCATCTAGCCTATTGTTTTCAAGAGCATTTGGCTCTTTTAAAACATGGATTTGTTTATTTTTCACACTTTTACCTTGTATTGTTGAAGCATACAACTCTAAGCTAACATACTGTAACGCAACACAGATAAAGATAAGCATAAAGATATAGCACTTGGCAGACCAATGGGAGCGGCCATTTTTTCCCCTATTTTTCCCTATTTCATGTTGCCTCCCTTATCTCTGTTTATATTTTTCTCTTTTGTGCTGCTGCGCTGTGTAAAAAGACTTATTCAGCACTGATTAATTGGTTGCTGTTACTTCCTTTTTGACAAGCGGTGTAGACCAATGGGAGCGCTCCTTTTTCTGGAACTGAGCATGTGATTGGCCAAAATTTTCATCTATTAAAATACTTGATAACAAAGTCTAGATGACGTCTTAAGTTCTTGTTTTTTCACAGATGATTCCTTTTACAGTATGTTCTTAGTTGATTAAACTGTTCTTTTTTACCCCACTTGCAAAAAAAATTGCATGCACTTGCCATGACTTTTTTTAAACTATCAATTTGTCCATTTCTCTTGTCATTCTTGTTCCCCTAGTCGACTATTGTTGTAGCACTATTAGGTAGACAAGGCTTGAATATGCATGTGGTGTTTTGATATTCATGGGGTGATGCTTATAGTACCCTCTTTACAAGAAATTATTTTCAGCAGATCCAGTTTTATTCCATTGTTAAAATACAGTAGTACGCTCTGCTTAGGTTTAAACTCCCCTCCAAAGTCTGTGGATGTTCTCAGTCATCCAGGACATGTTGAAGAGGAGGTTTCTCTTACAAGGCATCTGGAAGTAGAAATGAGGTGAAGACTCATCCCTCATCCATGGGACTTTGTCAGTTCTGATTTCAACGTGAGTTATAAATCCTTCAGAGGGAGGAGACCTGAAACTACTGCGATTGGACAAGGCTAGACTGGTTTCATAGTCATTAAGAGTTGAATAGTCATTGTGAGTGCTGAGGGGGGAGCCGTTAGGCTCCTGTGAACCATTAGAATAACTGCTTCCTCCAGGTGTTAACTTCCTACAAGCATCAATACATGTAATGTCACAGCATTCATCTAAAGAGACATTTTTTTAATCAAATTTCCAGGTCAAAAATATTTTTCTGAACATGTGGAATTCCTGCTAAAACTGTGCTCTGCAAAGCTCTGGATTTTCAAGATTTTCCCTCTCGACTTTTTGCAAACTGCACCCTTTAATGTTGGTCAGTTAAACCTAACCGCTGATCCTCTGTCACACCCAACATTCCACTGCAGTCAGCCCTGTTTTTTGACCCATTTTCCCCCATAATCTACCATAACTACTGTCCTCTCCTGCACTCTGCCACCGCTGCCATCTCTGCCTCTTTGCCTATGCTAGCTGTTAATTAGAAGTGCCACTATTGTCAGAGAGTGAGTGTTCAGGGGCAGTGCCTCTTTTCACAGGGCTATTTTTAGCCCCAGAGCTAAAGTACTGTACAGCTCTAGCAATGGAACCCTGAATGGGACCTGACTCAGAGCTCTTTTGTCTCGTGACCCTCTGTGTGGCAGGCTTTGTCCCTGCTCACTTTGTAAAAAAGCACTAAGTTCTGGTTTTCTCTTTTCACAGTCTAAAAATGGTCTTCAGTGCATGTTTTACCCCTTCCCACTCTGCTATTTTAATCCACTCAGCTGTAAATTTAGCTCGGATTACATGGACGCAACTAGCCATAGAGAATGAATAGTGAACAATGGGAATCCTCCTCCTCTCAGCGAAATTAGAGCTCTCAGATGAGCAAAAGGTCAAGTTTTACAACAGTTCCCAGGCAGTCTGACAGAAGAAATCTCACGCTCGTGGCAGATTCAAGCCGGTTAACTGTTTTTAGTCAGTAAAAAGGAGTAGAGTTTACAGTGTAGCTTTTGGCAGAGATGCAGAAAAGCCTGGAACATCCCCCGCTGCTACATACCAGGGCAGAACTCCAAACAGAATGCATCAGGGCATGATGGCACTGTTTCTTAGGACAGAATGTAACTGCCTGAGGGCACATTTGGAAATCATTGACAGAAAGCCAACTCGGAACAATTTGTTGTTTATTTCATTCAACTTAACAAGCCAGAATTCCATGAACTATGCACAATAAATATATTCCATTCATCAAGAACACATAAAAACTTGGACAAGTCAAACATTGCATTGCCCTTGGAATAATAACAAACTGTGAAAACTTTCCCTTTTAGAATAGCAAAGTGACTTAAATAGTATTAAATAAATGTGCACTTGGATTTGTCAAATATTCTTAAGGATTTTTTTTTCAGAGTTCTGAGTAATGTGGTCCTCTTTGGGAGTCTCTCTTCTTCCTCTTCTTGTGCGCCTGTGCTCCCTCCACGTGTGCTTATCTGCTCACATGATTCAGTTTCCGGCAAAGGCTCCTTTCTCGGCAGAAAGGCGCAGTCATACAGTGGAAATCCTGGAAGGCGCTGTGCTGAGTCACGCTTCCCTCGACCTGACCTGGTAAATTTGCCGCTCTTCCTTGTGTACTTTATTTTTCCTCTCCTCTCCACCTCCCTGCTTTTCCCGTTACTCTCTGGGGGCCGGAGGAGTCCAAGACAGACACTAACACAGGCCTTGTGCAGTTAATATCCCCTTTTGCACACACAACAGTTAAAATCCATGAGGTTTTCATCGGTCTGGCAGGTTGATAACAGGCACCCATTGGTCCAAACAGCGGCTGTCTCTGCAGAATCTGTTGACTTTGCTCAGTGCAGGGTCTTTCCATAGAGACGACTGAGGATTCTGCAAATAAAAAAACAAGAAGGTTACTTTTCACAGCTTTAGTTAACACACAGACTACACAGCAAGTGCTGGCAACAACTCTTTTCAGCCTTCCTTGGAACAAAGCCCCAACAGATACCTAGCTAACACTGAAGGCGAAACAATAGATTCTGTTTACACTCTCATGGGAAGTGAGCAATTGCCAGCTGTAAGTAAGAAGCAACGTGATAAACAGCCATGTGAGTAATGACACTTACAGTAACTAGAACGCAGTGCAGATCCAAGTCCCCTCCAGGCTTCACCCCACCAAGTATCTCTGCCAAGCGCCTCATGTTGCTCACTCGCAGGATGTTGATGTCATTCTCGCAGCAGAACGCCTGGATTAAGGTAAAGTGAATCTGGAGAGCCACATCCTCTTCATCATCTGTGGCAAGCAGGCACAGCACCACGTTGTCTGGGTCCCTATAAAACAGATTGGAGGAAAAATGAGCTTACATGTTACAAGAAAGAGTTAAAAAAAATGGGCAGGTGAGGGGTATTGTGCTATTGTAGAACTTACACATTGAGTGACTTTGCTGCCTCATAAACACCCACAGTGATGCAACCCTGAGGCAATGCAGAGCTCAGGACCTCCTCTAGTGCTTTTGCCACTGTTTCCATCCTAGAAAAAACGAACAACGTTAACCTACATTCCTTTGAAACGACATAGCAATGTTGAAGACATAAAGGGAATGCAGTCTGAAGTGAATTGTCATAGATTTTAATGTCATTTCTAAAGGAAACTCGACTTAATTTCTGCAACAAACATTCTTGAACGTGCACGAATCCGAAGTTTTAAACTACGTGCTATCCCTTCTCCTTTATTATCAGTAACTTGTAGCGGATGCCAATTCAAAACTATATATCAGCTGGTTTAAGCCTATTTAATCAGCATAAACGTATGATATAACGTTGCACAAACACATTAGAAATACGCTATAATAACTACGTTGATATAATAAAAAAAATTAAAGAAAATTTACTTGTGGTGTAGGGGAATATACTCCGTTTCTATCAAACTACAGGCATTTTTGAAGTTAGCAAGCCAAAACTGCAGGCTAACAGAGGTGAAGGTTAGCTAACGCCGGCCGGTTTAGCAGCGCGCGCTGACGTTAGCTGGACGCTGCACTTGTCCTAACTTGTCCCAACTGAGGCCACGTTACACCAGTGACAGTGCTCTCCGATAAAATAACTCAAAAAACAGAGTAAGTCTACATATATAAAAAGCGTGCACTTTTGCTTATGTGCAGCAATGTTTTACAGCAAACGTTAACATTACATATACTTAAGTTGTATGTTCAGGCAGAAAGTGAGCGAGTGGAGGCTAATGCAGAATTAGCACTAACCTTTCTGAGTTCTCTCCACTGTTTTCCTCAAAAGTCATATTGCACATCCCAATAGCGTTAGTTCCAAAGATATCCAGAGCGACACCGGTTCACAGCTGTGTACTCCTCTGTGCGCTGACAGCTTCTGTGTGGGGCTGTTTCATGCACCGTTTCAGTATCAGTTCAGGGGAAAAAGGAGACGCCCCGGAGCCAGCGTATTTACATACACCGCTCCCATTGGCCTCATGCTAATACCTCCATAAAAAACCCTGCAGTCTGCTCTCCAAGGGCCTTGTTAGTATGGCGACCCCGTGTGGTGTCAGCTATTAGTTTGCAAACATGGGTGACCTCACTTGTAAGGTGAACAAAACAAAGCCAGTAAAAACAGGTTTAGTCACCTTGCCACATTTTGATCATAGACTTATTGGGAATGTTGTTCACCTGATGCTATTTATATCCTAGAGCTTTTCTTGTCCTTGTTTGACTACATCTCACTTATTTACGAAAGTATAATTTAACCTTAATATTGGAACAAAGTAAGCTGTAGAAGGCTAATGCTAGTCTAATGTGGTCTTTACTGCTAATCAATAAAGATGCATTAAATGGCAAAGGTCTGAGTCAGGAATGTTTGAGGAGAAAAAGGAATAGAATACAACTGAGGAATGGATGGGAAATGATTTTGTGCTCTAGTTACTAATATGGTTTCAACCTAGATCATTCAGCATTTCTGAAGTCCAAGGTAAACAATATAAAAATATAGGCCTACGACAAGTGGATGTTGTTGCTTGGAAAGTGTACCATCTATGTAACGTTCCCTGCAGTGTGCCATTGGGTATTGCCTCACAATTTCCTGGATTTTGGGTCAACATATACATGCAAAAAACATCTGCTTGAAATATGCATTTTTAGCAGGTTTAGGCCGAAACTTTATAGTGAAATTGAGGATATTTGCCCAACCCACCAATATAAAAGATCCTAGCTCCATGTTTTCAAAAAAGAGACTATATCTGCATTCTGGATTGTTTGCAGCAGGTTTGCTCTTTGGCACCAGGACGGAACAGCGATGGAGAAAAGAAAAAGAAGAATGACCTTGATAAGAAAACAGCGCTTTCTCTTGACTTTTGACCTGAGAGATATACAGTCTAGGTCTGTCATGGGACACCCTCTTGACCCTGTGGTGGAGCTAGGTGAGGGGAGACGCAAAACAAGTGTCACATGGACCGATTGCAATCAACATTGTATTCAGAGACTGCACACATCACCCATCTGCACATACAGAACGAAGTCATGTGGCATTGCAAGAGTTGAGCTGTTCATTGCACCCAAGCCCTGATTTATATCAGCGTCTAAATTCAGACTGTTTTTTTCTTTCACACAGCTGATATGGTCCTATACATATCATCCAGCAAGTTGCATACTCAACGCTGACACTGCACATTCCTCTGATGTTGCACAATGAGATTTTGCTGTACATTTTGCACTTCTATCTCTGCTGTTTATGCATTTCTTATTCTTAAAATTAGTGTCTTATTTGAATTTCATTATGTACATTTTAATGCAGCAGTTTGTTGTGTTGGGGAGAGATTGCAGATGCCTTGAAAAACTAATAGAGAGGACTGGTTTAACTGGTTTGGAGACTCTGGTTGAAGAAGGGAAGCAACAGACAAACAGCAGGACAGATGCTGTACTGAGCAACATGGACCAGCCCCTGCATTCAGCTTTTGAATTGGTGAACTGCAGAACAGAACACCAATAGAACCCCTTCTTCCCGACTGCCATAAGAAGGACAAATCAGACAGGTTTCCAGAGTTCTTTATATATTATCTCAGAAATGAGAATTCATCATCATTTTTTGTCCGAACATTACTTGCTTTCATAACAAAAACTGCACCCCAAGATTGAGTACAACTGCAATCTATATATACACTTGTAAACATGTGCATATGTATATAAGGATGCATATATTCTACCAACTAATTACTTTAATATTAATACAGTGTTTTGTTTGATGCTTACTGAATACAATTTGTTATCTTTTTTTTTTTTTTTTTTTTCGTTTTTTGACTCTGGCCAAATTAAAAAAAAAAAGAAAAAGGAAAAGCATGTTATTAAAAAAATAACACCAAGACAAAGAAGGAAACCGTTACAACTGTCCTCGCTCTAAGTCTCACATAGGACAACAGCGCCCTCTGCGGGACGTAATAAGCCAGTAATTTTCCAAACTTTTCTCTCTGTAGAAGTCAGTATGGCTGACTTGGAACCACATTCCTCGCTGCTTTCCCTTTGTATTACACTGTTGAAACTGATCTGAGACCAGCCTGTGTGTGTTACTCCCTCTGCCGGTCTGTTGCATCTTTCCTACCGGCAACGTGGCAAGGAGCAACTACACTTTGAACATGTAAGCTAACTCCAAATATAGTCGCAGGACGCAGATATCCTTTTGTGAGGTGATTCTAGACACAGATTGCATTGATTTTGTTCTCTTAAAAACCAGTTTGGAGTCTATATTTACTTTCCCAACCATCTTCGTACTGCAGCTGTCAAAGTCCTCAGGGCGTGCTCCACTGTTTACTCTCAGCTCTTTGGCTCAGTGCAAGTGCTGGGATTCACATGCAAACATTTGGGCATGGACTGAAGGGTAGGTTTTCTTTTGATAGTTTAATTCATTCACAGTCACCATTATTATGTGGATCAAATTTTAATGTGAACTTTATCCTCTTATCCGTTATCTCGGGCCAATGCCTGCTATGGCTTGTTATCAGCTTTTGTTGTGAGTTGTTTGGGAAATGATGTGGCAGTCCCAGTTGTACTTTGCTTTTCCCTGGCATGCATGAGCTGTGAATACCTAAACAACCTCAAACTGCTTGATTTATTGTGCGGTTCTCTATTTCAGAATTGAAGTTGAAGGATGGAACACAGAGGTCACCCCAGGTCAGAATCCGGACGTAACACCCACAGAGTCAAAGACAGGGAGGATTACTACAGATATTCACACCAGGACAGAGAGCAGTGCTACCCTCCACCGGACCCCAGGGAGAGGGACAGGTTCTGGGGTCACCCTGATCCTCGCTACAGGTCTCAGCTAACCAGTCCTTGCAGGACAGACCCTTACGGTCCTCAGCCTTATCCCTACGGCTACGGGTGGCCAGAGCAACAACGGCCGCAGTCCAGGTTGATATTTGTTAATTATTGGTTGTCAATCATTTTTCTCTTGAGTGACAGTTACATTCTACAACTCATCTATAAACATGCATAAAAGATAAGAGAACAAACATGTCATTTAGACTAATAAATAGAGTACATGTGAAATTTTGTAAAAGGTGTGTATGAGATTCTATCTTTACAGTAGACGATTGTCAGACTTGGTCAATTGATCAGCAACATTTACTGTGGAAACATCCTATATGGACCTCACATCTAAATGGACATTGAAGTAGCTCAGTGGTTTCACTATTAAGTCTTTAAAGCCACCTGCATAACCTTTTAGCCAGCAGCATGTAACTTTTAGCCCCAAAATATATATTCCCGTAATCATTTAATGCTTCTTAGACTTTAGATCTGTAGAATCATTCCTATTTTATTGATTGCATTTATAAAAATACTGCATTCCAATTTAGTAATCCCTTTGCTGCTATTTGCATGTAGAGAGTGATCCATGTTGTTTAATATAGCATCCATCTTGCTACTCATGCATTGCTTACGTTGCATCAACCAGTCTTTAAACTTAAGGTTTTAAGCGGGGGCCAGTAATAATGTTAATGTTTAGTAGTGCAATTACAATGTAAAAATATGTAAATAATATAATGTAAAATCCCAAACTCAAATATTATGTGATTTATTTTTTCAGACATGGTTATGAGTATCCAGCATACAGTCACTGGGACTATAGAGAGAACTATGGTTACTATGAGCAGGACTATTACAGAGGACAACGTGGGCACCAAGGTATGTGCCTAGAGCATTTATATATTTCAATTATCAGCCTTTGTCTTGTTTATTAATGTTATTATGTAATGTTTTGTTTTCTTGTGACATTGTAAAGATGGTGGTCAGTGGGCACAACAAGAGTCACGGAAAGTGGACTATTACCAAGAACACAGCTACAAGCCGGACCAAGCAAGGAGCACAGAGGAGAACAGGTGAAGCACTAGAGTTTATGTTTAGAGGCTATTGCATGCAGTTAGACTTGGTGAAAGGGCGAACTGTGAAGGAGCTATTCTAGTGATGTTACACCAGAAAATTAATAGCACTCATTTCCTGAAGTGGTAATGTACTGAGACAAGCATTTATAAATCAAACCACACATCTATAGAAAAAAGTGCTTCTCCTTTAGTTTACATTCCAGCTCTATGGACTCAGTTTGTTAAGGAAAGCTGTCACCGTAAAACCAAACATCCCTATTTTAAATAAACAATATTACATTTACTTAACTCGAAGATGAAAATATTATTATTAATGCAAATAAACAGGAAGCATTGAGGAGAAAAATGCTCATATAATTTCTTCTCTCTCTTCAGGTATGACCAAAGGAAAGACGACTATGAGGAGAGTACCTCAAAAGAAAATGGAGAAGGCTCCTCTTATTACCTGGGGACTCTAGAAAGCTCTAAAAACTCAGGTTTATCATCCAGCAGCTATGAACTGAGTCTGTACATAAACGCAGCTGAACAGAGTGACGCTACCCCACAGTATGTTCACACATCAGACACAGGTACGTTATGCCAGTATTTGTCACATCTGTTTATTATACCATTTTTCTCATTTTTATCTTATTTCTTTAGAACAAAACCACCAGTCGTCTGCACCCTTGAAGTACTCCATCCCTCACGCGGTGGTTAGTTTCGGGCCTGCCGGACAACTTGTAAGGGTCTGTCCGGGCTTTTCCACACAGAAGAATGTCAGCCAGCTGGAAATCCACAGTTTGGAAGTAGGTTTCAATTAGACAGTGCTATGAGCCACATCAAATTCTTATTCATTGTCATTATTTTTGAACAGGTAATTCTGAGTGAGACACTGGAGCAACAGGAAATGAGGACGTTTCCTGGGCCCTTAACAAGGTAAGACTATTTAGATTTTATGTGATACAAACTGGCTGAACCTCTACTTAATTTAGATTATTTTTTTTTATGTATTCAAAGGGAAGATTTGCACAAAGTTGACGCTATCGAGTTTGCCCACCAGAGGGCAGGAGCTTGCCTCAGAGATGACAAGCTGCATGACAAGAGCTCTGCTGCCCTCTTGTGGAATCTACTCATACTTTTGTGCAGACAGAACGGAGTAAGTTTACAGTTAAGGATTTTACAAATATAATATGTTTTTTTTGCCACTAAACTGTTACTATTATTGATGTCAGCAAATAGTCGGGTCAGACATTGCAGAGCTGCTGGTTCAAGGCTCTCGTTCAGACGGAGGCAGCCACTCGGAGTCAGCCTCGCTCATTGACTTCAGTGAAGGCACCACCGCTGAATCCCCTCCTCATGAGGGAGAGGACGATCTGCTCACAGGGAACAGCTTCAGCGCCGAGAGTGCTCAGAAGGCCCTGCGGAGCTACACACAGCTGCTGCTGGCGGGAAGAAAGAAGGTTTCTACACTTTAGGACACAAAACTTTGATTTAATTTTTGTTTTAATTTACACAAGCAAAAACTGTAAAGAGAAGATACATTATTCACAAGAAAATGTGATGGAGAATTGTCCCACAAACATTCTGATGTGCATTTCAATAACTTAATATCGAATAATACATTTTGTGATGGCCTTTAAGGAGAAAATGCATTTTTATTCATTGGGAACCCTGCTTGAAGGGGCTAGGCATTCCATTATGTCCTGTTCCTTTCAGGGACATGATATCATGGGAGGCAGGTGAAGCAGTGAATCCCCTCAGATCAGTTTGATTCAACTTTATATAACCCACAAATGGAAATTAAAAAGCAAATGAGATGATTCAGAATTCATTTTCTATAGACTGATTGTCTCTGTTGTTTAAAAGCCCAGTGCAGGGGATGGTCTATGTTGTTCAGTATAACATCCGTCCTGTTGTGTGTCTGTTGCTCCACTGCTTCATCAGAGACTCCAAGCTAATAGCTATAGTTGAACCACCCCTCTGTATTAGTTTTTTTAAGTTGCCTATGATCTCTTTTTCTAAGACTGTCTAGATAATGCATTTAATATGTGTAACATATGGAGGGTGACTGAAGCAACATAAAACCGCAAATTGATGATACATACGTTCTGGTGCAGAGGTTATTTAGTTGTGTTTTAGTCCATGCTAACACCAGAGGAGTGTATTTCTGTAAACATTTGAATTGGCACTGAAACATTGCAAGTTATATTGGTACTGCAATATTTAAAAACGTTTTCACACGTCACATCTTTTTTTTAAATATCATCCAGGCATGTTTTAGAAGTAGCACAAATTCAAACACTCATTTCATGTATGGTCTTTCTAGGACGCACTGGAGTCCGCTATGAGCAGTGGGCTGTGGGGGCATGCACTTTTTCTGGCCAGCCGAATGGACAACAGGTCCTACACCACAGTGCTGAACAGGTCAGAACACACAACAGCTGCACGAAGCCATGGAACAAGTGATTACGAGCAGTAATTTGTGTAGAAATTCCCTCTGTGGCTAAAATTAAGTTTATACAATGCATATTTCTTTATTTGGACACCTTTTTTAAGTGTGTTTGATTTTAACGGTCGCTTAGACATTTCAAAATGTTACCTTTAGTCTGTGGAGGAATTTGCTCATTAAGTACTTCAAAAGGTGGATCAGTCACGTGACTCTCCAAACTATGCGTGACGCAAAAATGTGACCTGTGTTGCACATGGGAAGAAACATGAGAACGGGACACCTGCTTTCTTCCTGGCGAGCTCCCACAGCCGCGTCTCCCAAAATAATGTGCACAACTTGGAATTTGTAGGTGTTAGCTAGTAACAAATACATATAGCTCCAAGTAGGAATACAAAAAAATGTCAGATATTCTTCACAACTCTTTAAGACACTAACTAATAGTCTTTATGAAAGTTGAAACCCATATTTATTAAGTTCCACTATTAGTTATTATTATAAAACTAGTGTTAACAGAGCCAATTAACACTATCCTGCAGACTGTAAATCATATGGGCATGTTCGAAGCAATTAAAGGCTTTGAAACACTCGGATAGCTATATCACTCACTCTTAATTGATCAAGTAAGCCTGTCAGTTCTTCAGACTCTTTTGGCCCCAGGTCCACATACCGCTCGTATCACCATATCATATTCATTTATCACATGTCAGGCTGTCCCCACGTCGATACATCAATAGCAGGAGTTACTGGAGATCCGAGTGTAAAACTCTGCATACTATTTTGGCAGTTAACATGTTGTAAAGCCTTGTTGAGATGTGTTCTTTGGCAGGTTTACCGGCCAGCTCACAGCCAACGATCCGCTCCAGACTCTGTTCCAGTTGCTGTCCGGGAGAATCCCTGCTGTAGCCACGGTAAACCCCTACTGTTTACATTGTACCAAGAAATACCTCTGAAGTATAGTCTTTAGTTGCCCAAAAACCAACAGTAAAAGCTTTGTTTACAACAAACCTTCTGAAGCGGTTTAGCCGCAGCTAAACTCTATAAAATGTTGCTATTGTGCTGTGCATCTTTGTCTTTCACAACACAAGTCTGACTACAAATAAATGTTTCTAATCAAGGACAGAAAAAAGGGCCAAAAAAAAAGTAAGCCTAAGGGCATAGACTGTATTCAGTTTATGAGCTGTTTAATGCTGTCGGTACTGTCCCATTATGCCCATAGATCTGCACTTTGAATTCAAATGTGTTTAATGGTAAATAGGCATGGGATGTATGAGATTTAGACGGTTTGATAATTATAAAACAAATATTGCAGTTTATCACTATTAACAGTATTATTTTCAGCCAGAAAGAATAAAATGACAAAAAGAAACCAAACAATGCATGTAAATTCTTTCAATAGGCAGTAGAAAAGTCTTTGTAGCATGAAGTGTTACACTGTGACTGTGCCATTTGCTGAATAATTAGCAGCAGAACATAGAGATTTTAATGAAAATAAATGCAGAGGTGATTTAAACCAATACCGTCATACTGTCTTTTGTATACCGTTATACTGTTATCACCGCAGTTATCATAATCTCATAGCATCCCATCCCTAACCATGAGACTGATGCACCATGCCTAGTGGTGAAAGTAAAAAAATGATCTTTTATGGTTTTTGATTAATGCACCCATAAATGGTGCAGCTGCGTGACCCAAAAGCAGTGTTTTTATATTACTTGATGTAATGTGAAATAATTACTTTTAAAACCATGAAGATTAAGTTTTTTAAGGTTTTTTCTGTTGATTTAAGATTGTAAATCACACAATGGGAAGTAAAGCACTGCTGCACAGACTAATAGTACCTGAACTAAAGCAATGAGAAGCCAGTGTAGTTTACATATGAAGCAAAAATGACATGAGCTACTAAACCGGCAGTCATTTATTTCCAATGCATGGCTGTAACAGGGAACGACAAATGACAAGGACAATGTGGTGCTCCAATCTGAGTTTAGAGCTTAACTTAAGCAAATGAGGAGAATCATCACTTAAGCAAAAAGCCAGTTACAAGAGCAAAAAATGTAGTGGCTTAAACAGATCGCTCACTGCCAGAGACTTGGGCGAGGGTTGGTGTCACAATGTGAGCGATCTAAGCATGTGGTTTCACGTGTTAATCCTCTATAATGCAGACTCAAGAGGATACATGTAAATATCAGATGTTAAAAACCATTTGAGCTGGACAGATTGTCTGAGAAAGAGAAGACATTTTAACTGACCTTGTTTCTGATTTTTGAAGTTAGCGCTGCATTTTACTGTTTAGAAAAGGAGTAATTTACTTTACACATTTATATCCAAAAAATAGCCAGCCTCACTAAATAACACATGTAAAAAGGGTGAAGCTGACATTATGCTTGTTTTAACCATTTTTTCCATTGCCTCTAATGACATACATGTTATTGACGGAACATTCTACGATAGTGCTTTCAGAGCTATTTCAGACTTCATGTATGTAATCTTTTAACATGTTTTTTTTTCTTTTGTCAAGTGCTGTGGCAGTGAAAAATGGGGCGACTGGAGGCCCCATCTGGCCATGATTCTCGCCGATGAGACCGGAGACCCTGCTGTCAAACAGAAGGCCATCGCCGCCATGGGAGACACTCTGGGTACAGACAGTGACTCTCTGTCAGGTTGGAGTCCGCTCACATGCAGTACATCCTGACTGTTGTACCTGTGCTTGTCTCCCTGCAGCCTCCAGAGGACTCATACACTCTGCCCATGTGTGCTACCTGACAGCCGGCGTACCCTTCGGGGCCTTTACACAGAAAGATGAGAGACTGGTGCTTTTAGGCAGCAACCACAAGTGGGTTCAGTTTGGTCACACTTATTACTCTCACTCAAATCTAGGTTTCATTGTTACACTAATCGGAATTTGATCACATTACTTAGGCAGGCATTTGGGGACTTTGCCACAAACTCCGCCATCCACTGCACAGAGTTGTACGAGTACTGCCAGAATCTTGGAGGGAATTACTTTTCAATACCATCCTTTCAGGTCATTTGGTAGTTTTAAGTCACTCCCTGGAAAAATGCAGAGTGCGTGACTCTTAATGTTCCCTGTTTGGTCCACAGGTGTTTAAGTTCCTGTATGCCAGTAGGCTGTTAGACTGTGGACTTGCTTCTCAGGCCTTTCATTACTGCGAGGTGGTGGGACAGGCCATCCTCAGGCAGAACGAGCCCCTGTTTGTGCTCACTCACGAGCTTCTTAAGGTACTCATTATACATATTTTACTTTAAAGTCCTACAACTTCTGACGTGGAGTTATTAGTTACATGGTATATAGTTGTCTCTTGTGTTGTGCAGCTGGCAGACCGGCTGAGACACTCTGAGGGTCAGTACACTGATGCAGGGCTGAGTGGAGGTGAGGAAGAACCAGGATGGATAACACAACTCCGCTTCAGACACCAACGCTTACAGGTAAATGCTGAACACCTGCAGTTCAGGATCTTTCTTTCAGATCTACGTAGGTTATGTGCTTCTCTTCGAACAGTGCTTAGTATGTCTCCCTGGGAAGCGATAGCAAGTAGACAAATGCAATAGAGAGCAGAGCTTTATTTGTGACTTGTCAGGCGTTAATATCAATATTCAGCTTACAAACAACATACAGTGCCATGAAAAAAAGTGTTTCCTGATTTCTTTTTTTTTTTTTTTTTTGCACATTTGTCACACTTAAATGTTTCAGGTCATCAAACAAATTTAAATGTTAGACAAAGATAACTGAAGTAAACACAAATTGCAGTTTTTATGTGATGATTTTATTTATTGAGACTAAAAAGCTATCCAAACCTACCTAACTCTGTGTATAAAAGGTAATTGCCCCCCTTTGTTAAATCATGAATTAACCGTGGTTAATAATAAAATTTTTGGGGAAAAGCAAAAACCACTACTGACCCAAAAGAACAGTCTCATCTCACTTTTGCCTAAAAACATCTTGATGATCCTCAAGACTTTTGGGGAAAAAAAACTTGAACTTTTTGGAAGGTATGTGACCCGTTACATCTGGTGTAAAAGTAAGACAGCATTTCAGAAAAAGAACATCATATCAACAGTCAAATATGCTGGTGGTAGTGTGGTGGTCTGGGTCTGCTTTGCTGCTTCAGGACCTGGACGACTTGCTGTGATTGATGGAACGAATTCTGCTCTATATCAAAAATCCTGAAATCCTGAAAGAGAATGTCCGGCCATCAGTTCCTGACCTCAAGCTGAAGCACACTTGGGTTCTGCAGCAGGACAATGATCCTCTGAATGGCTTAAAAAAACTAAATGAAGGATTTGGAGGAGTGGCCCAGTTAAAGTCTGGACTTGAATCCAACTGAGATTCTGTGGCACAACCTTAAAAACCCTTCAATATGAAACAATTCTGCAAAGAAGAGTGGACCCAAATTCCTCCAAAGCAAAGTGAAAGACAAAGATAAGAAGTAAATACAAAATGCAGTTTTTAAGTCATGATTTTATTTATTAAGGGAATAAAACCTATCCAAACCTACTTAGCACCATGTGAAAAAGTAGTTTCCCCCTTAACCTGATAACTGGTTGTGCCATCCTCAGCATCAATAACTGCAATCAAGAGTTTGAAATAACTGGTTATGAGTCTAATATTTTTATTTTTTTTGGATCATCTGAAATGGTAAAGAAATCGGGAAGGGGCAAATACTTTCTTTCTTGGCGCTGTACACAAAATGCTGTCTTTTAATGAAGTCAATCAATTGATGATTTATCTGACTTTGTACAAACTCAAATAGAATACTGTCAGTTATTTTCACTTCATCTAAAATATTAAATGATGGATGGTGGATGTTTTGTGTTATATTGCTTCAGACAGGGAGTTGCAGCTTCAGTGAAATACACAATCCACCAGAAAGAAATCCTGTATTTTCAGGTAATAGAACATTTGAGTCATGCTTGTGTAGTATTTAATATAGTATATGATAACGACTGAGATACTAACTCTGTACTTCTACATCTACATCAATAAAATAGATGACCATAGCACTCTACAGAGTCCAGAGCCCAAGCTGCTTTACTACAGAGACACTGAAGAAAGCCCTGGGCATGACTTACTGGACAGCAAAGAGGAAGTGGCTTCACTAGATGGCAGAGGAGTTTCAGACTGGTACAAAAATAATAATAGCGTTTTATAATATCTAAAATCTCTTCTAGGGGGTATCACCCTTCTCTGTTTCTCTCTCTAGGCCACAGGTTGTTTCCCCGATGCCAGCGCCTGGGATTTATGCTCCCCCAGTCCCCATTGTGGCAGCAGGCCAAGACCTCACTTACCATAACACAAATAGTGCTGGAGTCGGAAGTGCCATGCCACATTGTCCGCTCCCCAACCCATTAGCAGCAGAGGGTGAGGCTTTACTCTAGAGCTTTATTCAAAGGTTTACTTCGGAAGGTCAGATACTTGAATCATCGAAAAATATCACATGTCAATTATATTACTGTTACAGCTGGGCCGAAGTCTGGATGGAGCACAGTGAGTATTAGTTATTTTTTCTACCAATAAAAAGAGAATTACAGTTAGGAATTTGTCGTGATTTGTTAGAGACTATGACAAGACAGGTAATTACAAAATAAAATATTTGGAAACAATAATTTGCCCACTACACTTTTGAGTCTTCTAAGATTTGTTTTGAGGTTTTGGCCTTAATTTCGACCAGTGTATTTCATTTTGTTCAACTATATGCTTTAACATTTTACACAATACACCTTTAAGTATATTTATTGTACAATCCTTATCAATGTGGGCAAAATAATTATCAGTTATCATATATTTAAATCAATATATATGTAGACATATGTAAATGACTTACTATGCTCTGGGCTAATAGTAAGTAGCCTTGGGGAGTAAGGTATTACAAGTATGAGATTACATAATCAAGATACAAAAATAGTGTAAGTGCATTCCATTAGCCTGGCTGGACATTCACTGGGTAGTAAAAGAAGTAGGATGGCTGGCCAGGCTACTATTGCATAACATTACAAAACTATGAAATGCAGATTACAGGTATATTTGCAGCATGGAAACACATGCACATGCAGGAGTATGTTTTGTGTTGTTTTATGTTTCTTAACATTAATTAACATGAGTGGGGTGTAACAGTCATAATAAATATTATGTGTTATTGTGTCTTTGAAGACAGGGAATGAGATAATGGCTGTTGCTCAGCAAACACAGCATAACATGCACCAGGAACCTGCTTTCGAGAGTGAGAGCTCTGAGCACGCCAATGCCCCTAAACAGGTAAATATATCAGCAATAAAGTCATTTGTAATCTCTGTACACAGGCATATGGACATATTATGGGTGGCAGTGGCTCAGGAGCTAGAGCAGGTCATTCACTAACTGTAGGGTTGGCTTTTCAATCCCCGCTGTCCTCAGTTCATACTGTTGTTGTGTCCTTGGGCAAAACACTTCACCCACCTTGCCTCCAGTGTCTGTGGCTCTGGTGAATGAATGTGACTGTGTGACAGTGGAGTATTATATAGGATTAAAGGATTAAAGATTTTTCACCTTTCATCAAAAATTGCTTGACAAAGGGATGATTCATTCATGAATCTTAAAAGACAGATTTTATGAGAGAAGTCTTAGGGGATTGTGGGATTGACCAAGCTTTAATCTGTGGCTGTGTGCATAACTGCATTGAACTTGTATGCCCCTTGGTTGTCATTAGCACAGATAGAGAACTATGTGTACATAGGGCTAAAGCTTACTGATGGTTTGAGTGCAAGTACAGTACACATTGTTGTAATTGTTTTAAATTTAGTGTAAATGTATTAACTATTAGCTAGTCTACAATAAGTCTTAATATATAATAAGACTTTAAGTGGCACTTGTAAGAATGTTTATGAATGAGACCCAGTGTCCAGATGGCTACTTTTTATAAACCTTGAACAGTAACATGCAGAAATCCTGGTGAGATTCATTGCTTGTAATATTTGTATGTATGTCCAGAGTGGTGGATGGTTCAGTGGTTGGTTTAAATCTAAACCCAAAGATGTCCAACAAGGGACTTCTGACCAGACCAGCCCACTTCAGACGGTAAGATTTTGTGCTAGCTTCCATTATTATAAGAGCTCATTCCTGTGATCTCTATTGAAATAAAAACATCAGGTATTAATATTAAAATAAGGATATAATGATAAAGTATGTAAGTAAAGTTGTAGCCTGTAATATTTTTAGATGTTTTTTTTATGCTCTTTGCCCCCATTTGACAGATACAGTGTAGATCGGCAGGAAACAGGGTACGAGAGAACAAAATGACACTGAGCATATGACACGAGTTAGAATTGAACCCAGGTCACCTTGGTATGCTCTCTCCAAGGTGAGCTATCGGAGCGCCCCAAGATGAAGCTTTAGTATTTTAGGTGTTTTGAGAATAAGATACATATAAACTGTGGTGCAACCAAATGTAAGTTAGCGGGACAAGTAGAAGTTAGTCCTGAGAGAGTAGCTTTGCTTTTTCTAATCAATTTTCATCTCTAACTATGCCAAAGGAGACATATAACTCCAAATTGATATGTACTACATCTGTTCACATGAAGCAAATGACTCCTATCAGCAATTTTACATAAGCTCTGCAAAATATCACATTTCTTCTTTCTGTGTAACGCTAATACACGGTCATAAATGCCTGTTGTAAAATATGTCTTTTTTTTCTTCTCCAGTTCCCTGCCACAGACTCGTGTCCTCCTCCAGCCCTGCCCTCTCCAGCCATGTTGCCCCCACCACCAACCTCTACAGGGATCAACCCCTTTTCCAGAAAAGCAGGTGAGTAATAATAGGTGTGATAATCAAATATCCTATTTCTCATTCTGTCTAAATGTTATTCAGTTATGCAAGTTAAAAGTAGTTCACATGCACCATTTGTTACCTCTGAAGTTAACGAGCCTTCTACTGTGGCTGTGTCCTTTTTGTCCTTAAGCCAAATGAAACCAGACACCAGCCTGAGTAATGTGTTAATGGCGCAAGAACAGGGATGACATTCCATTTGCATCATTGATTTCAGACGTCCACCGGCTGCTCTCTGTTGTTCAAAAGCTGAATGCAGGGGATGGTCCATGTTGTTTAGTATAACATTTGTCCTGTTATGTGTCTGTTGCTCCACAGCTTCAACCAGGGTCACCAAACTAATAACAATAGTTAAACCAACCTTATCTATTAGTTTTTAGTCATCTAAAATCTCTTTTTCTGGGTTGTGGGTAGTTTTTACTGCAAGACGTGATGTTGTCAATGTATGAGGCTCTTTCTGTTGGGGCTTGTTTAGACATCTGTGGTCCGCTTTAGGTTCACATTTTAGTCGAACTGTATCAGAGTTCATTAGGAAGTGAACTGAGACGAAGAGGTCTCACAGTGGATGCTTGGTAGCACTGTGGTTCATATGGCAACATTCATACTTGAACCACACCAAAGTGTGTGCACTAAACAAGCCTTAGTGTATTATCATGAAATGTAATCGGGTTACATTCAAGTTCAGTTTTCTTTGCTGCATCTAATTGAAATAAGTCAATAAATTATAAACATTTAATTCTGCCTGCTCCAATATTATTCAAATGAATATACATTGATTGCTCTGTGTATCTGTTTCTTCCATGCAGGCCAACAGCTGGGGTAGAAAGCATCACATCAAGCACAGGCTAAAAAGGTAAACAGTGAATAAAGGGAGAAAAAAAATAGAAATGTTAATGCAATTATTATTGGAAAATGAAATCATTGCTATCTTTTTGTAATTGCAGGATCACTCAGGCACTTTTAAGTGTAAGAGCAATTCTAATTTGTGCACCTTAGCTGGGACGGACACCAGTAAGATCCATACCTATCACCACTTTTCTTTTTTAAGAATGCCCTTTCTCTCGCTACAAATACACCGGACGGATGGGCTGCTCCTATTCCAAGTGCTAAAACAGATGAGATGTGCTTCCTAAAAAGCTGACCGTAGGGAAATTAGTGGTGGATGCAGAACATGTCTGAGGATTAGGATATCAAAACTGATGCAATAACAGAATCTGATTGAGTATATCTGTCTCATTTGTGGCATAAACAAGAAGCAAGAGTAATGTTATGGGAAAGGAATGGGATTCCAAAGTCCATGCCAAGTTTAGAAAAGACATGTTGCACTAAAATTTGCTAAACTTATAAAATAATATGTGGATAATGAAAGCCATGAAGCCTCTGATAAGTTTATTAGCTGCACTTAGAATATGTATCTGTAACACATGAGTACATGTTGAAACCCTGCCAAGATAGAGTATGGCATATATTTGGAGTACGTTGTTGGGGATAGTCCACTCAGAGTGACAGCTAACATTCTTTCAAACACAGTGTGTGTCTCCTGTGATCAAACTATTTATGTAGAGGACATTCTTTTAATTCATTCATTGAAAAGACTTACTATCTGTAAATATTTGGTTTCAGACAAAGCTAAGTTATGCTTCAAGAGATAATTCAATGTATTGTACTCAACAATCATGTAAATGTTATTACCCCCTTTTTGTATTCTATGTTTTTATATGATTTTTTTTTTTTTCATTTGAAGCAAATGCAAAATCTGACATGTAACACTGTGCCATCATTTCTTTTTTTTTAAACGAAAATGAAGACAAGTAATTGTGAGAATGTAAGGAGTTGTAATCAAGGTGCTGCTAATCATCAGTCCTTCTTCAGTAGATCACCAGCAGGTATTAGCCTCTGTCAACATTTTAACGATTTATCTCTGTATTTTATTATGACAAATGACTGATATCCATTTTATAGAATACCACACTGTTTATGAATGTATTTCCAATAAAATAACTCTGCTCCTCACGTGAACGTGAGTAGGACAAGCATTCCTCAGATGCTGTCCAACCGGAGTTCCAAAGGAAGACGTATGCCCACCTTGGCACATATCGGTTTCTTGCCAAGACATAGCTGTGTTTCCACTGGACCTCTCACTTAACGTAAGGAGAGCAACCTCGCAGCAGGTGGGCTCTCTAATTTCCATTAGTCTGCAGGAGCTGAGAGAGAGAGAAGGGGGAGCACTGGAATTCAGGGCATGAATCACTGCCTACCAGTGCATCTGCCAATAATGTGTCAATAACTTTATACACCACAGCTTTATTACTGACAGATTAGCTATTATGTAATTGTAATGAATAAGCTGCTAGTTCAGTCTATTTATTAAGATTACGTGATATAAACATCCCAGGCAGTATCTTATTTTAATGATCATCATCATGGTCGTATAAATAAAAGATTAAGTTCTGTTTAAACATGCAGCATTGAATTGCTGTACAGCATTCACACATGGTGGAAAATGTTAGCATTATATAAGTAGGGACACAGCTAAGTAAAGAAAAGGAAAGATAAAAATAGAAGCCTGCAAAATGTTGGTAAGGTTGGATATAGCTTTGTCTGCAGCAGGGTCAACTCAATAATAGTTGAAAGTGGTTACTACCCTGCCCTTGGAGACTGGGGGTTCATTGGGGGCATCAAACCCTTGCGCTGGTCCCAAGCCCAGGTAAAATGAAGAGGGTTGTGTAAGGAAGCACATATGACATAAAACATATGCAAAACTAAACATGTGAATAACTTCACTGTGCTGAAAAACACTTTTTATTATCATCTCATCCCTGTTTATTGTCATCTTACCCCCCACTATTCCATTACCAACACAGAATTGTAAGCACCGTAAGTGCTAACACAGCTTCCCAATTTGCATCAAGCATGCTGATTACAATAGACAACATCAACATAGGTTAACAGCTTTATATTGAATATTTAGCAAGTGCTAAAGAGTTACAGGCTGAACCACATAATACCATGAATCTTAGTTCCTGAAAATTACAATTGTAATACAAAAATCAAGTCTGCATTGTTCAGTTCTGGACTGGCTCTACATGACCTTAAAACTGAATTAAATTGACTTAAATGTCTTTGGTTTGGACAGTCTTGTCTTTGTGATGTTGCATGTGCAGTGTGAGCTTTGCAGCACACTGAAAAGACTTGTCACACTCCACACAGACAAAGATCTGTCCTGTACAGTTTTGCTGCTGATGCTGCACCAGATTGGCCAGACGACTAAAGTTTTTACTACAGCCTGTGCAACTGTGAGGCTTCTCTTTATTGTGTATGTACTGGTGACGCACGAGTCGGGATGCCATCGCAAAAGCCAGTCCACACTCTGTGCACTTATGTGGCCTTATTCCGCTGTGAATGGCCTCATGCTCGGTCAGATTTGAAGACTTAGTGAAACACTTGGAACAGACAGAGCAGACAAACGGGCGCACTCCTCTGTGGATCTTCTGGTGCTCTGCCATGCGACTGGCCAGGGCAAAAGTCTTTCCACAGTCGGAGCAGGAATAGGGCCGTGCTCCCAGGTGCTTACGCTCATGACGCTTTAGGGACAAGGGTTTATTAAAGGTCTTGCCACAGTGCGGGCAAGGGAAGGGCTTGTTATTGGTGTGCATGTTGCGCTCGTGCTTCCTTAGGTCAGAGGAGCGTATAAAATCCTTGCCACATGCTTCACAGACGTAAGGCTTTTCGCCGGTGTGTGTGCGGATATGCTTACGGTAATCTGAAGACCAGATGTAGGTCTTGTCACAGAAGGGGCAATGGTACGGTCTTTCCCCCGTGTGCAAGCGCTTGTGCTGCTGCAGCGTGCCTTGGTGAGAATATGCCTTGCCACATATGTCACACACATGCGGTTTGAGCCCAGAGTGGGTTTGTAAATGGCTTTGAAGGTAGCACAACTTCTTAAAAGCCCAGTGGCAGTGTGGGCACTTAAATGGACGGTGCTCGGTGTCAACCTCACTGCGCTTTTTCATCGCTTCCAAAAGACGAGAAATCTTGTCGTTGTCTGGGTTTGACAGTTTGACGTCATTCTTTTTGGTCTCATTTTCTTTTACGTGGAGCTCTCGTAGCTTTGACGTCATCTGATTGGCAGAAGTCTTGTCCTTTTCTGCCAACTTCCTTTTGTGACATTCAAGTGTTTTATTGTCCTTCATATGTTTATCACGTTGGAATTGTCTACTGCCGTGCCCACTTTGAACTATAACTGTATTTTCCTCTGTCAAAACATCTGCACACTTCTCCACGAGAGTCCAGTTTGGCGTTTGAGGGTTCAGATAAAGAATCTCACCCTCACTGCTCTCTCTGTACACCAAGGTGTCGGAGTCTAGAACATTTTCTTCTTGTCCTCGAGCCAAAGACGTGGTGACACAATGTCGGAGTTTGCGCCTTTCAGCAGCTGCTCGCTCGGGCATCAGAGGGGAGACTTCATCAGCCATGACCACCTTTACAGTGTGGCATGAAGTGAATGATTTGACAGGTTTGACACACTCCAGTCCTTGAAAAACCTAGTCAAATACACAATACATTTTATTAACACGCTTCATAAAACATCTTGAATAAACATGATGAAAATACATACGTTTTGACATGATATATTTTTAGGATACAGCCATGTATACACTCACATCTCTGTTGCCACATTACTTATTTTACTGGGGTATGATAAACAACATTACTGTCATATAATGAAGACACATACGTACTCACTGTGAGGAGTTGTTGGGACCTGGTTCAGTCCAAGGAGACACTTGTTGTGGATCTAATACAACTCCAGGGATGTGTCCGGTGGTCTTAACAGGCGGAGTTTGGCAGCGTCAGACTTTGGGTCAGCATATATTTTACTAGTCAGCAGTGCTAAGTTGCCAGATGGGCTCACCTTACCTTAGCTGACCGACAGTAATAGCCTGCTGAGTAAGTTACACAGGCTCCTGCTGCATGTGCCCTAATGATCATGACCAGATTCCTACAAAATCCTTATCCTAGTTTTCAGGAAAATAGCACACTTTGCATTTGTCAAACCTCTGTCACTCCCAGATTTGTTAGAGTTAGCCAATTAGCATCATTTTTGGTAGTCTGTTAACAACATTTGCTTATTTGTTTCTTTAAGGATCCCCATTAGTCTTTACCATTCTTCCTGGAGTCCACACTTACCATGAAAGTATTACAGTAAGATTACAAGCTTTACAGATACAAAGTTTTACAGAGAGAGACTGTCAAGAACACAAAACTCACTTACAAGAATAGTTCCAAAGAGGAGGTCAGAGGGGTCGAATTTGCGCTTACCAATATGCATTTGACAAAATGAATTGCTGTTGCCCCCAACCCACCCCCCTTGTGTTATCATATTGTTATTGATGTGTATAAGTCCCATTAAATCCGTTATTTTTTCACAAATTGAATCTCTAAGCCAAAGAAAGGAAAGGAAAGGAAGGAAGGAAGGAGCAAAGATCCTATCTGCTGGGATGTGGATAGAGGTTCTTGCAAAACATGAACCTGTTGTTTGAAAGATGGGCATGTTGAGAAACCAGCGTGAGGACTACAATAACTATGCAGATTAATTATGCAGATGTAAGCAATAAAATTATTATTATTAAGATATTACAATTACACGATAAAACAAGATATCTGCTTTATTAAAATCTTTAAATTCTATTCAACTCGATTGTAATTGCACAAAATGAAAATTCTGCTGTGTTGTGCTTGTGTTAATTCCATACACACATCTACAAACACCATCCATCATACATAAAAATGAAAGAAAATTGAAAAAAACATCACAGAAAAAATGTAAATAATTAAAAACAACACAAAGAATTAACAATAAGGTAGATTAATATATCACGTGACAGCCGAAAATAAGTGTTCTTATTCAGTCTTGAGGTGCGAGGCTTCAG
Source organism: Rhyacichthys aspro (assembly GCA_036850595.1). Classification (NCBI taxonomy): domain Eukaryota; kingdom Metazoa; phylum Chordata; class Actinopteri; order Gobiiformes; family Rhyacichthyidae; genus Rhyacichthys; species Rhyacichthys aspro. Next base: position 20,383,495 of record CM072151.1, read on the forward strand.
TGCTCAGTAGCGCCTTCCTGAGGTCAACAGAGCAAACAGGTGGTGATGGGTGTGTTTTACCCTGTGTGATAATATTGGCTCTGCAAAGGCAGCGTGTGTTGAAAATGTGCAGGGCGGGCAGTAGGACACCCATGCTGTCTGTCACCGTGCAGTTCACATACTGGTACAGGCTGTGAATACAATATTAGTAAAGATTTAAAATGTGAAAAAATATCTGTGAAGAGGTGGTGGGCGCAGTCTCTTATCACTCTCCCAGGGATACTATCTGGGACCCCAGCTTTCCTCACATTCACAGAGCTGAAGACTGTCCTCACCTCATGTGTCTAAATGGTCAAAAAAAAAGAAAAAGGAAAAAAAAAACAGCCAAAAGAAGTTGTAGATGAGCCAGTACCAACATCCTCCCAGAAAGAGCAACACAACAAGGACACATTTCCACTGCTGCAGTACCAATACCAATTCCACCAACATACAAGCCTGAGGTACAGCTACAAAACAGTGAAATAGTATTGCTTTATATACAAAATATGTAAATATCTATTTTTCATTTCATATTACCAAATATGTTACACTAGATACGAACTAGACCTCTTTAAGTTTAGTCTTCAGTGTGATTAAACCAAAAAAATACAGTTTTTTGGGGTTTGTGGTTATTTTTCATTTTTGCAAAAACAAAACAGACCAAGAGTGGGCCTTACCAGGTTGATTGGTAATCTGGATTATAAGAGAATGGTTATGCACGCTGATCACAGACCCAAATGAATATTGCCCCCAGAAGCCTCTAAAGTAGTCTCAAAATCAGTAGAAACAAGTCCCGCAATTTTCGCAGATGCCCTCAAGTCTATTTGAACAAAACAATCATCCATCTAATTTTTCAATAAGCAAATAAATATACTGTTTACAGACAATGGTAATATATATATTTGTATTGTTTTGTGCCCTAAATTGTTATGTACCATGTCGATTTTTCCTTTTATGGTTTATATGTAATGTCGCACAGTGAACACAAGATGGCGACACCTCCACTTGTTTTAAACCGAGCCAGAGAGCGCAGAGTGTGGAAAATTACCTGGAAAAATACAGTTAACAACAACAACAACAACAGTTCCTCGAGCTTCTCTTGACAACACCTCTTTCTAATCTTTCAAATGTGTCACACTGTGTTCTCAATTTTAATCCTGCCCTTAAGGAATGTGGGGTTAAGCACTGGTAAATTTCCCTCTTTATTTTTTTAAGGTAACCTAGCTACTATGGACAATATGTTCTCAAAAAATCACAACAGGAATTAATTGTCAGCCATTCTTTATCGAATAATTGAGCGTTTCTTCTGTAATTGAGTGGTTCTCATGACAAGTGCCTAATCTTGGATTTAAATGTATTTGCACGAAGGCCACTTTCCCAAGAGAACAGATTGTAATTTAATACTGAAGTGCACAGCTTTACCTTCACAGAGGTGTGCTTTAATCACAATTAAACCGTATTTGTTCGCACATATCAAGTTTTTAGTCCGTTTTTTCCCACACACTGGTCACTTAATAATGTTTTTGGTTATTTCATAGATGGATTAAACCCAAAGGTGACATGACACAAACTTTACAGCTGAACCAAAACAAAGGCCATGTTTTGATCTGATGTTGTGTAATGACTGCCGTTCTAAATGATAAAATATGTAAACACACAGATGACACACCCCTTATGCAACTTCCACATTTCAACTCAATTCAACTTTATTTATCCCCAAGGGGAAATTAAGTTGTTAGGCCTGTGCAAATAAATTAAAAAGCTAATGATTGAGTCAGGTTTCATCTTCCATAGACTGATTGACCTATGACCTACGACGACATATGAGAATCGGGATATAGTATGGTGTCAGTGCCACTGCCAATTACCCCCATCTTGACAACAGATCTTCTCTTTAACTGTAACATATCCTGGATAGCACCATTGGTTGTTTACTTACATAGCAAGTCCTCCTGCCTCACTCCTCCCACCTCCCATTTCATAACATTTTCAATACAAACAGTAGCAATAACATTCACTTGTGTAATTTTAGCACTGACTGAATCCTATGTTCAGAGAGGGTCTTTTTGGTTTCTCTTTATTTATTGACTATACCAGGGACTTCTGCTGCAGTAGAAGAAAGGTCATTAGGTAAATCTCATTTACGCTCTTTTTGTTCTCACCTCTAGTGCCTTTATATTTTACTATCCAGTTAAAATGATCTTACAAATGTGATTGTTGACCTTTAGAGCCAAAAACTGTGGAGATTCAACAGTAGATGTTTGATTGGTTCCTGTATCAGACAAATTAAAAATGAATGAATATCGGTTATGTGTTTCCATAAATGAATTTCTATTCTCTCTTGGCTTTTCCAGAGAGTTATTGACTGGGTCAGGGGTGCTGCCATAAAAAGTAAAAAACTAATCATTCATTCTGTATTTTCTACACAAAGCCTCTACCGTTTGTTTTAGATAAAAGGTTATGATTGATCAGGTCTCGTCACTAGATCGTACACTATGGGTCGGATGCATTTTCATCACTAAAAGGGGTCCGAAGCATCGCCAATAAAGTGTAATGTACTACTTTCAGGACACCTCGGCCTGGGTTTTAAAGCTGTCCTGAGTGTGTGGCACAAATATTGAGTCCCTAAATTATAGGAACAAGATGCAGCTCTATGAATTTTGTGTTCATAAAACCGGGAATAAACCGGAAACAGTTTATCTCGCTGGTACATGTCAGAATCTACTCTTTAGATTAATTATTGGCAAAGCAACAAGATGATTGATATCTCAAATAGAGACACAACTTTAGTGGCACTTCTCTATTGTTTCTGTAGCAGACGTCACTTCTCTGGACCCAACAGAGTGAAATTGTGTGCCTCTTCAGGGTTGACCCGCACCAAACCTGACCCTACCGTACTCCACAATGGATGCAAGGCTGAGCTCTGTGGATGTCAGTTTGAATGGGAGGGGTTCCAGACCCACTTCACGTCGCTAAGAAAGTGCAATGTTTTAAAAGCCTTGCCTTAAAAGACAAGGTTTAAGGTGTGCCATCGCTATTCACACGTCTTCTTGCTCCATATCGTTCCCACCTGGAGCCTTGGACAAATTGTACTGATTTGTGTGTGTGTAAGGAACGCATATTAGAAGATTTAAACCATAACCAGTACTCAATGTGCAAGCTGCCACTTTAGAATTTAGGCTTTACTATTGGGTTCATAGCAGTGTAATTCTGATTTTAAAGTCTGTGCTTCACCAGCAGCCTGACTGCACGTCACTGATGAATAAGCATGAAATAGAATGGTGTGAAATGACATCGTGAACACCACCTCATGTCGTCAGAGGTTTGTGGTTTCAGAGAAGAATGGCTGGTACACACAGTTCGTCACCAAATCTAAACCTGAGACCTAACAAAACTTGACACTATACTCAGCGGTGAATAAAAAAATGCGCCAATTTCATGTAAAAGCTGTGTCTCAAAGTTTAAGACATGTCAATACGGAAAGATGAGTTGTCGTGCCTGTGTTCTCTGTTTGTTTATGATCTGGAAGCTGTCACAACAAAGCGACGCTGGCTGTTACGTAAACCCCCCGCCGCTCGAGCGTCACAAACGGTCCCGGACGTGGAAGCTGTGCTAACACTGAACTGCTGCAGGGAGCGTCACCAAGGAAGTGCCTGATGGGACAGATAAAACAACAGTGTGGTACGAGCGAGCTGGGAGGTTATCACGCTGTGAGAAATCCTCCCAAGGGGCACGACTCTCCCTGAAAATCCTCAAACAAAACAGATACATGTGCAGCAGGGTCACGGTGCATGGGAACTGTGAGACAAAACTAGGAGGTGTGGAGTTCAATAAAGCATGAGACAAGTTTGCAAGACTGAACAACCAAAAAGTATTATTTAGTAGTATTGTAAGGTAGATAGTGTCAGCACACTCTCAATTTGGAGAAGCAGACAGGAGCATCTCCACATACACTACAGGGGCCCCTTCACATATTGATTTATTTAATTATTTGTATAAATAAAAGAAGCAGAAAAGGTTACTACGCTGCTGTTGAGGTGAGAGTGTTGGGGCTGGACATGGACGGCAAAAAAAAAATAAATAAAAAAATCAGGCACTGGAGCTTTAAATATACTTTTTCTTCTATACTTTTAATATACTTTTTTGAGATTTAAGGATTTTTTTGTTTGTGAATTGTGAAGTAATTTTACTTATTATTGATGATTGTCAGGGAAGATATTAAACTCCAGCATCTACATCGAAAATCTAGCTCACACTTTGTAACACAAATGGACAAATGGTCTCACTTCCTAGCCACTATATGAATCTGAAAACAAATGCAAACGAATGCACTTAAACTAGAATTGGTCTATTTAGATGCATAAATGGGTAGTGTATTCATCCTGAAGTCCTTCTGATCCTGATTAAGTGTGCCAGTTGCAATCTGTACTCATCATCATCATCAGATCTGGAAAGTACACATTATAAGCTTAAACTTGATTTTCAAAGAAGCGCTTCAATATGTCGGGATAGAATCTTGGACATGAATAAATATGTCTTTGAGCCCACTGGCAGGCCGCGCTCAAAAAGTGCCGAGTCATTCCGTGTGTGGTAGTTAGATTTCACAGCGCTCTAGAGAGCCTTAATTCAGAACATACAGGATCCTGGAATTTTCCACAGAACTCCTTCTTTCTCCTGCAGCGGAAATCATTGCATTTGCTACGCTTTGCTCGTTGCGTAAGCTGTACCATTCAGGTCAAACCACGCTAGAACTGACCACAAGTTTTTTCCAAAAATACAATATTTAAATGTTTATTTGTTATTGTGGCAAGTTGTCGGCTTGAGGAACAGGTTCACTAAGACTCTAAGACTAATATCATTCAACAGAAACAGCCATCGTGGAACTAACAGATATAATATATACTTTTGACATACTTTTTAATGGATTTATATTTTGGTGTATTTTGAGATCTTTCTAAAACATGTGACTCTCTAAATCATAAATAAATGCATAAATATGGATTTAGGTGTAATATATATACAAATGACAGAAAGCTGTATTTTTTTTATTTTTTATTAAAGATCATGAGTCAAAAAGAATTAACATAAAATATGATGCACCACATGGTTCAATACTGGGGGCATTATTGTTTATTATTTATATGAATGCTTTTGCTGCTGTGTCTAGTTCTACATATTCATTCCTGTTTGCAAATAATACCATTCATCATTTTGTCTCACATAGAGATGCAGCAACTCACATTATAAGACAAGATACTGATTTATTGCATTATTACAAGATACTAATTTATCTTATTATTTCAATATATGAATTTATCATGTTATTACAGGATATGGATTCATCATGTTATTACAACATGTTGATTTATCACATTATTACAAGATATTCTTTTATCACGTTATTACAAGCTAAATGCTTATGTTATAACAAACTTTTTTACTTTTTAAGAAGACTGCATCTCCATTATAAGGTATAAATCGTATTGTATTAATGTGGTCAAGCTCAGTTTGAGAAAGAAACTCCTCCCATTATACAATAATATGTAAATATTACACATACATAAAATGTATCTTTACTGACTTGGCAGCAACATGCTTCTGTAGGTACACCCACACACATATTTTGGTTTAATACTATGAAATTTAAAGACAGTTTAAGACAGTGTGTATGCTAATGCTGTCTAATCACCTGGCAGACTGTTAAGTAACTTAATTATTGACGTAGCCTACTCAGTGCAGTCCCATTCTATTCCACCACTTTCTCTTATCATCTGTTAGCATAGCCACAATGCTAACACCTCCTACAAATGTTACCTCAAAGGTTGTAAGTGACTTGTTTACCTTCTTCATTTCTGTTGAAAGCTAACAACATTGGAGTGCACTAATCCTCCGAGCCACCTAGATACAGACGAGGACGCAAAGGCGAACACTAAAGTTTTAAGGATGTGATGCTAAAGGACAGAACTGACAGGCCTCTGAGAGTCTTTCTACAGTGTTTGCTCACACAGGCTCTAGAAGTAGAGCAGATAAAGAACAGGCTGCTTCTTTAAACTTTATGTGCTGGGCCTGACCTCTGCTTTAAAAAGGCACTGGTTCTAACTGGAATTTCAGTCTGGGAGTTTATAGTCTCGGTCAGAACAAAACTGAAAATGAATCTGAAATAAATCCAGTCAAATCCAGGGCAATCTTGTTATGTGTAAGTAATAAACATAGTTAAAGGGGGTTATAGCTACCTTAAATATGACTAGCCAACAATGCTAATTGTACATACTAAACAACGTTCTGGTCTGAAATAAATCCAGTCGAATCAAAGCAAAACAAAAATGACTTTTAAGGGCAATGTTGTTATGTATGACGAATAAATAAAGTTCAAAATGAGGTTTTACACACTAACATTATAAAAGAACCACATATAAAAAAATCTAAACATTTTTTGTTTCTGCAGGTGAAACAAGGGACCCGGGCATTCAGAACACATGCTACACCGTGCAAAAGGCTTGTGTAAACTTATATGAACCCAATTTAAAATATTCACAGAACTTAAGTTTAGTGTTGTCAGGTCCATGTCCATCTCTCACCCCCATGCTCACCTTTGACCTTTGTAAAATTCCATTATCTACTGACCAAGAGAGGATGGGGGTTGGTGAGGCTCATGGATTGGGGGGTTGTAAAATGCAGGATGGGGGATGGAAACGGGTCACAAACCTCACTCAAGTATTCAATTTAATTTACTACAACTTGCTTTCATGTCAAATTCTCAATGTGATTTTACAATTCAGCCAAGTCACAATAGTTTTCTGGTTCATCTTCTAGGTCTAAAAGCTGCAGCCACTGCATCTGTTTTGATCAGCCTTGCTTGAATTTGTGAATAACAGAGTGTTCCCATGTGGCTCTACATGGTCACAAGTAAAAAAAAAAAAGAGAACTCGTTGTTCCTGTGCGTCAGTAACCCGACACCAGATGTGCAGACTGAGAGGGAAGAAACTTTTTAGGAGAAAGCCGTCTAGCCTGGTCTTGTCTGTAAAAAGAGGAGCCAAACAGGTGAAGTGTTTACAACGTCTCGTGTTGGCAGTGACTTTAAGAGGGTCAGCTGTGTTTTTTGCCTTCCGTCATACGGATTTTGCATTTTAAACATGTACATTGTACCAAAGAAGTAGAATCACTGGGTAAATGTTTTTAAAGGACAGGGATAGGATACAGCTGACATGAACAGAGATATCTACACACAGAGATTTTACTAGACTCTAAGCACGTGACCACCTGTGTCCTGTTAGAAGAGGGCAGGCCTGTTTGTTTTAGAACTTAACATGACTCGGTTGTCATTTATTTTAGGGGCCATTCACACAAAAATGTAAGTTAGGAAAACGGAACAGTCATTCCGTTTCCGATTCACATTCATTACACAATGTTATAACACAATCCTTGTTCATATAGAGCTACCAAAAACAATGTAGTACCTATAGCATATATGCCAGACCTCATTTAAGCCATAAGCCAAGAAAAACATTTTTGATTTTAAAGTCATACTATGTAACTTTAAGGATTTGCATCTAGTTGAGAACTTTTCTGCAGCTGCACTCCTGCAAACTCACATGGGACTGTTATGTCTTAATAAAGCTTATATTTGATGTGTGAGGATTTGTGCTGATCTGGCATCCCATATGTTCTACTGAGACAGTAACAGGGTATTAAGTATTACCGAGTTCTCTAGGAGGCTGTTCACATAATCAATCAATCAATCAATCAATCAATCATCATAATCAAAACCATTGTTGTTCCACTTGCTGTATGTCTACAGCAGCCAATAAGCTTCTAGAACTCAGTTACCTCATTGTTTTCTTTGAGGGCACTATCTTTCCATTTATACAACAGTGCAGGTGCCGCACTCAACCACATTCAAAGTTGATGTTTCCAAGGAACAGCAAATTGTCTGTCTTTCTGTCTAATGCATTGTTATGTAAACTGCCTCTAGGGCTATGAAAAAATACTTTTTTATGTACATTTTTGAGGCCACTTATTTCAATGATTTTAAGGCTATGTATTATGTGTAAAAAGTCACAAAGTATTCCATAATCCAGTACATTTTGCATGAGCTTTAGCATCAAAATCAATGCTGATAAATGATTATTCTGCAACAAAAGGATCAGTGAAGATAATAAAAGATGAAACCAGTTGAGGACCACCGCTCTATTTAATTCAAAGCAGCATATATAACTTTATTGAGTGACGGAACCCGACCAAAAGAGGCACAGAACTGCGACACACTTATTACTAATATTCATGAACCTTAGCAGGGCTTTGAACTCTGCAAACCTTTCCCAGCTTGTCCTTCCCTTCTCGTGCCTCCTATCACCACAGTCAGCTGCAGTGCACATGCGTTAGGCCCGACCAGAGTTAATAGGACACGCACATACGCTCACAAGGATCCTCATTGTTTAAACACCAGTGGCTTTTTGGACCAAATTCGGATTTAGAGATTCACTCAAACTTTGGCGTAACCTCATTTCCTGCACTAGCTACAGATAAGACGTCAAAGTCGAAGCCTGACACTCCGGCGGTGGCCTGCTCTGCTTTGACAGCTGCTGAAAGTTTCCAACCACCAAGACGCTCTCTGGCTGCGGAGCCTTTTTTCACAACGTGTCCCCAAAGTCAATACCCAGGGACCAGGGTGGGGGTGGGGGAAAGGTTTAGGACAGTCAAACTGGGCAATCGGCAGCAGTGACTGTGGTGAGAGCTGAAGGACTGAAAACTCAAGACCAGTGATTAGATTAAGGCTAAGGCATTCAGGGTGGTGCTTGATTTGCCGTTAGCGTGATTGTGTCTCGAGCCCCTCATTCCGGAGCATCTTAGCAGCTTGTGTTTACCCTCAGTGGTTCTCTGTTAGGCTAAAAATGTTAAAGTCTCAATATGTGATTCTAAAGTTGCTTGTATAGTAGTAGAAAAGACAAAAAAAAAAAATCACAAAAACGCTAAATTCAAAATCAAACTCCAAAATTCAAATGAAATTGATATCAGACAGAGCTACTTCCTGTTTCCTGTTTCCTGAACACATTGTGTTCTTCTCTTTAAGAAGGATGTGCAAAGTATAAATAAGAGTAACAAAAAGGAGCAGACATTGAAAATATATAGAGGTTATAAAAAAAACAACAAAAAACTGCAAAAAATATGATGCTGCTGGCATTTTCTGTAATGGTCCTATATTATGACAAAAGTGATATTAATCTTGTCTTATTCTGCAGTACTATTTATCTTTGTATGGTATAGGAAAAAAAACATAAAACCCAACCCAAAATTCACACAATTCATGCACAAACTGCAACATTTAGATTTTTTTTTCAAAACATTCTTTTTAAACTTTTAATTTTATTGAGATCACATAGAAGGTAAAGCCTAACAGCAGTACCTCCTCTTTAATGTGATTACCAGGAAGTCTGCCATATTGGATTGACCTTTGACTTTCAGATTTGCTGCCTTCCTCAAAAAGTGACACATCATCAAAATAACTCTCATTAAAAAATTAAATTATAGGTTATGTGGAATAATATTTGGAGTCATTGTGACCACACGACCATTTTAGATTACCAGTAGGTCACCATTAAAATTGAAAATGCTCTAAATCAGTGGTTCTCAAATGGACTCAGGTTGGGACCCTGACTCACTATATAGACTTCACTCTAACCTCTTACTATTCTTTCAAATGCTGTACGTCAGCCTTAATAAAGTCTGACAGAAAAGAGCAAAACATTTAAACAGTACTTGGAACACAGTTTATGTTTACCACACACTCCATGACTCACTAAGAACATGCTTTTGGGTCCTGACTCACCAGTTCAGAAGGAAGGCTATAACGGGTACATACTTGTCTTGGACTCAAACTGAACGTTTTACATTTGTAGGGCTTTTATATTGGACAGCTATGAACAGGACCTTTGCATAAACCTTAAGATTGGTTTAAAAGAATACATTTGTTATATAAGTTCATATGGAACGCTTAATCTATTCCTGCACCTAGCCTTTTGAGTGATAATGGTTTATTGTCAGTGTGTGTCTCTACGTGTTAGCCCTGCGATTTATAAAAACATTCCATGGTGATCCTTGCTTCACATCCAACGCAATTTTGTAACGTATAAGGAAGGGAAACATATTTCATTATACAGAATTTTTTTTTTTTTTTATTGTGCATGTGATAATAAGTATTACATTGGCCATCCATCCTAGTAAGAGGTATTAGTATCTATAGATTTAGGTTGGCTGTGCAGGAGGCAGAAACCACAGTGAGTGCAAACCTATTCAATGGATAAAATGAATACCTTACTTTTTTTTTTTTTACATAACATTGACATTATATGAATCACTTCCACATTTACTTAAACTTTTTATCCCTTGTTTCACGCTGAACATGTGGAGACCGGACAGAGGCATCCTGAAGACCAATGCCCTTCAGTTCTTGGACCGCAGTGACACCATTTTAACCAAAATGAAATGGACATCTGTTTTGATACAGAACAATATAGAAGTCTATCAGCATCATTATATAACTATCTAATCTTCTCTTCTTTTTTTCCAAGGCCCTTTGTCTACTTGTCTTACCCTTTGTTTTGTGCCCTATACATAATCCTGGCCTTCCTGCTGTTATGTAATAGGCCTTGTGCGGCGCCCCACCCCCGCCTCTCCTCCACTCAACAGATTGCCCGATCCGGGAATCGGGTTGCCGTGGAAACCGGGCTCTCGGCGTTATGTTTTTCAGCCCCTTATTCTGCACAAACAGCCTTATCTTTTTTGAAATATTAGCAGTGTTCCCATTTGTCAAAGCAGCTGGCTCATTGACACCACTCTGTACAAAGTGCTCAATGGGGTCGGGTAACAAAAGACAAAGGTGTAAGTCAATATATTGTGCAAGAGTGGGCTAATTACGCAGCAAAATATATGTACAGCTATGTGGACGTTTGGATTGTATGACCTCGGGCTTGAATGCAATATCCAACTTGATCAATAGTGTTGTTTTACACAATATAGCTGACTCCCATTACACAAAGCTGGCTAATACTATACGGGCTGAGTTTTGTCCAAATCTTTGTAAATCTGAGATAAACAAAGTGTAAAATTCTTGTGGGAATGCAAAGGTATGACTTACAAAAGCACTGTGTTGTAATTTCAGTGGGTGACAAACCCAGACGTTTCAGACAGAGGCTGACTATTTGACCTGGAAAAATGCACTTCAAAGTCAACAATTACCTTTAGCCCTACTAATTATCTCTGTAGGTGGCATGGAAGAAATTATGTCTAGTTCAAGATTGGGCAGACATGACATATAGGCATTTAGCCCTTCATTACCATTTTGCAAAAGGGGGTCTCAGAACTTTTGGTGCATTCATGTGGTTCTTGGAAACACGCAGAAAAGTTGGAACATTCGAATCCATAACAACAAGAAAGATGGACGCTGAAACAAAAATGTTAATGTTACTTCTAAATCACTTAATATAATCAAAGTAGCGATTATTTTTTTTAAACGGTTAAAAAAAAAAGATATTCAAAAAAAAGTTAGTTCACATAATGCATTTTGAAACCACTAAATACTGTGCGTAAATAATTAAGTGTAGGTAACTTGTATATAGTCTAAATAAGCCTATATGCACTGAATTATTTATTATATTGTAAAGTTACTAATGTGCAAAACAGTTTGAATAAAATACTTTTAAATGACTTATTTTAGTTAAATATCCTGAACGTTTGCTTTCCTCCACCATGTTGATGACGCACATAAATAACATCCACCCTGAGCTGTTTGTGCATTTTTCAACGTGGAAAAACATTTTCCTGAGTTCCCATGGACCACATGAATGCATTATTATTTGTCAAAGCTCATGGAATGTGAATGTCCAAACCAAAATAGACCATTCATTTAAATTGACATCAAAGCTGTTCAATATTTTAGATGTATTTTTCACAGGCCTGGCTACATTATCTATGTTGTTATGGCTTTGCTAATATCTGCTTGTCCAAACTGGAAATGTGCGGACGACTATTTACTCTCGGCTCAATTAATTCCAGAAGTATCTATCTAGTGGAACATTTACACAATACTGAATCAACACTTTAAATAGCCTCTACTGTTGAGCGTAGACGCCACAACTCTCCAAGGCTAAAGTCAAAAATCAAAATAGCCCTGTTGTTTTGCATTGTGTTTGGCTAATGGTAATTCACATCATTGCACCAGTATACTATAGCAAAAGTTATAAAGTTATATGGCATGCAGTGTGTGACCAATTCCTGGACCTGGTTGCTTTAGCGTTCTAATGGTAAGTGTTAGCCCTGCGATTAACCGGCAATCTGTCCAGTGTATCTCGCTTCACAATAAATTTATTTTTATAAATGATAAGCTGTGAACGAATGAATGAATAAAGTGAACAATGGCAGTTACAAGTGTGTACAACAGTGTATTTTATTTTATTGATGACACCACTTCCTGACTCTACCTCACTGACACACTCTTATTAATAAATGCCAGCGTAAATGAGAACTTTAATAGAAGCTCATTTTAGTTCATTACAATTTTAAATTTAGCCTGGCCACAATAGACCCTCGTCACTGTGCTGATTTTGAATCCCGACTCTGAAGATGACCACAAAAATTGGAGTAAAAGAGATGGACCAGTTAAAGCAATCCTTTCTGTGTTTGATTTGATTCATATTAACTGATTTTTAGCAAAAACATGAATCAGATTATGGCAAAATAGACTGCATGCCAAGAGACAGTAGATTTAACCTCTTGTTTTTGTTTGTTTAGTTCACATTGGTTCAAAGTTAAATGTACTGTTCTTAATTTTTTAGGTACAACTAATGATTAAAGACAGTGCACTTTTACTTGAATGCCTAGACTTATTTGGCCCTTAAAAGTCACCCTTACATAACTGTGCCTGTCCATAATGACCTAATTGTATTATACATTTTAGACAAATTGATTTTTAACCTTTAACCTATTTGAACTGGCTAAATTAACAAGGATAATTTTCTAATTGAATTCTCCAAAATGAATTGCCATAGATTTCTTCAGGCCTCCATCTGGAAGTAGAGTAAAGGTTATCATGGCCGTCAAAACACACCAGACCCAGATACACAGACTATTTTTGGAGTGACCAGTCCCACTCAAAGATGTGTAGTCAGCAGAGTTTTAAGCGCTCACGTTCCGGATGTCACCACAAATCAGTTAAAAGTCCATTTAAAGCCATTTGCATCACGTGATGCCTGACTGTTGGACCTTATAAGCCACCATTTGTCATATTTCATGGACTTAAACCATACATCCATGATTCAAACCAGCTGAGAGAATGTGATGACAGATGAAGCTCAGCATGAGTTGGTTGTAAAAATGTTTATTAAAGTATTTTTTATTCAAGTGACAATTACAATTCATGAAACAGACATGCATTATTACAAAGTACAAAATGGTTTTGAAGTGAGTGAACAATAAACCAGGGCTATAACTGATAAAACATTCAAACGCCGTTGGAATCTTGTGGGTGAAAAGTTACAGAAACGTATTGCCGACTGAAACGTTATTAGTACATATTAAAACAATGACAATAATGCCATCTATACAACTACAGCGATGAAATGTGCTTAGAAAAAAGGCAGTGTTGTGGTAGAGGTAAAGTATTTCTGCATATAATCAAGAGTACGGAGTCCTCAACATGCCAATTTCCCATTTCATCCGTCAAGTACCAAAAAAAACAAGGCTAGATCATGAAGTCTTCAAAAAGACATGGCTAAATGTACAGTACAGTTTGTGGAGTGTTCACTTGTATTCTACAGGTTCTTCTCCTTCCTCCTTCAGTAAACATGTGCGTACAAGCGCTTCCGTCACGATGTAAGGATCACAGTTGGCGGACGGGCGGCGGTCTTCAAAGTAACCCTTCTTGTCCTGGCCGACTGAGCGAGGGATCCGGATGCTGGCTCCCCGGTTTGCCACGCCGGCCGAGAACTCGTCGATGTTGGAGGTTTCGTGGTGACCGGTCAGGCGCCGGGCGTTGTCCAGGCCGCCTTTGGGGTCGTAGGCACGAATGTGATAGTGGTGTCTCTTGGCGAGTCTTTCGATGGAATCCTCAATGATTCTGTAAAGAGAGGACGAGACGTGTAAGACAAAGACTTGGATTATGTAAAATGGAAAAAAAGCAACACTAGGCAGCACATACTTGAGGCCACCGTCTTCCCGCATCTCCTTTGTGCTGAAGTTTGTGTGGCAGCCGGCACCGTTCCAGTTTCCAGGGATGGGTTTTGGGTCAAACGAAGCCACAACACCAAAGTCTTCACAAACTCTATGCAGAATGAAGCGGGCTATCCACAAGTGGTCTCCCATGTTGATGCCTTCACATGGACCGACTTGGAACTCCCACTGAAAAGCCACAACAAAGTCAGTTATTGCAACAAATCTAATTAAACTCTAGGTCATATTTTCTAAATTGTGTTGCAACAGATTTGAATTGAAATTGAAACACAAACTGGAAAAATACCTGAGCTGGCATGACTTCTGCGTTGGTGCCACAAATCTGAACCCCAGCGTACAGACAGGCTCTGTAGTGCGCCTCCACTATGTCTCGTCCGTACGCTTTGTCTGCTCCCACTCCACAGTAATAAGGACCTGACCACAATAAACACAAGCAAACTGTCAATCAGCTGGACATTTTGTATACCAGTGCCGAAAAACTATGCATTAGGGAAAACAAAATACTAACCCTGTGGTCCTGGGAAACCGTTGGAGGGCCAGCCAAAGGGATGGCCATCTACACCCAGTAGAGTGTACTCCTGCTCCATACCGAACCACGGTTGGTTATTTTCCACCATGCTCATGATCTTTTTACACGTGCGCCGCAGGTTGGTCTCTGTAAAAAAACAAAAGGATTATTATCCCATACACATTCATGAGAAGCTGATTATAACTACAGTCCCCTAAAATAATTGAAAATGCTTTTTCTGGTCCTTTGATGTCTTGTTTTGTTTTATTGCTCTAATGGTTTTAGTCTGCTCATAACTGGCAAAAAAGTTTTTGTTTTATGAGTGTTTTTATCATTTGTAATCATTTGAGAGTTATATGTAGCACTTAAGAAACAATCAAATGTGCTATATAAAGAAAGTAGGTCAGACAGAACTAGATTAGCTAGATTATTTCCATTCTTGTTGTTTTCTTATCACAAGGTGAATAGATCTATTGATCAACTATGTCTAAATATCCAACTATAGAACCATTTTCCAACTGACCTATTACATCACAGACCAAATACTATACTATATACTACGTGGACACTTGGGTTTTGCTTATCAGCACAAAAATGTGTAGGTCTTGCACTAGTGCCAATTTTTGTTTTCCATTTGTTATATATGCAGTGCACATATGTGGGTGTAGGCCATAAAATTGTTTATTTGAGCAAATTAGCCCCATGTTTCCAATTACAACAATGGTGTGGTGGGTAATTACACTAGAGCTGGTCCATGGAAAATGAGAGGGCTACATCTATATGGCACCTGAACTGCTGGGTACTGCAAGTGTGTTAGCATTGAGAAACATTTCATTAAAATAAATTAACATTTAAATTATTTGTGTCATGTTTAAATGGCAAGGCATTATGAATCGTCTGGAAAAAAAAACAAAAAAAAAAACAGCTATATTGACCAACCCTATGTGGGTGTGTTAAATGATAATGTTCTGTTGTTGGCAAATGTGTGTCTTTGCACTTTTTTTTACATTTCCTTGAGCTTAACGGTTTTACGTTAAGCTCCAGGAAATGTAAAAAAAAGTGTGAATACCACATTGACAGGCTGGATTCTCACCTGCAGGTTTGCGGTTGTATTTGAGCACCTCACACAGCACCAGCTTGTTGGGGTCTTTCCTGAAGGGGTCTCTGAACATGGCCGCTGGGACCAGGTACATATCACTGTTGGAGCCCTCCGATTGATACGTACTGGAGCCATCAAAGTTCCACTCTGGCAGCTCTGACAAACAGGAAATCAATAGGTTTCAGTGTGGGTTTTGCCTCACATTTAGTCACATTGATCAGAACCAGAAACTTCTCTCTTACCATCTACAGTCTTGGGTTCAGAATCCAAGGTTCTGGTCTTGCAGCGCAGCCCTTCTCCAGATCCGTCGATCCAGATGTACATTGCCTGGACTTTATCTCCTTGAGGGAGGTCCATGTACTGCTGCTTCACAGCTTTGTTCAGTTTAGAACTTAAGGAGGTGGCCATTTTCAGCCTAACAACCTACAACAAGATGAAAACACGACATGATGAGATGTAGGAAGGATGTTATCGAGAACACAAACCTGTTGCATAACTATTCATTTACACAACCAAACTTATTCTGTCTTCCAAAGTTATAAAGTAAGTTACATAAGGCAACGAAAAGAGTAAATATAGGCTAGAGCAAATATATAAAGAAGGCTGTCGTAAAAATATCAGGAGCACATAATAAAAGTACGTCAAACTAAAGGCCCAGAAGACAAAACCAGTTCTCTACAATTTTCTTTCAAGCCCACAAATGCATTTTCGTTGTAAATTTATTAGCCTACGTCATTTGCTAATAATAGGTGACGATCAAGAAATTTACCAAACACAGCACAATAAAAAGTCAGGAACAAATGTATGCTTAAAAAGGAACAAAAATGAAAGGCTGCCAACCATATAAAATCGTACAACACGTAAAAAGCATTTTAAAAGGAACAAAACGACCTTAAAAACAACAAAACAATAATAGCTATGTATCTGAAAAGTCAACCTAAAAACCTAAAACATCGCATCAGAAGCTAAATTAAGCTAACTTACAGTCAGAAATCACGGAGAACGTTAAGCCAGTTGCAGTTATGTTGTAAGTCTTACCGTGTGTTAAGTGTAGAAGAATATAAAGCGATAACAAGAGTCTTTAAGAGTGTGGTCAGTGATGAAGGCTCTATTGTTGTTCATTCCTGCTTCCCTCGCGTCTCCTCGCTGGCTTTATAGAACCGCACAGCTCCCGGACGCCTCTGATTGGCTGAGAGATAAAGTCACCACCTCCCGGGCGACTCTGATTGGCTGTGAGCAAACGTGACCAGTGCGTGGCCAGGGGATGCGGGAGGGAGCTCTCTATCCCGGGTCACTGCTAAAAACAAAAGGAAAAAAAACTCCAAAGACCCTCACTGACGGGAAGAACCAGAGGTGGGAGTCCGCACAGGGTCTAAATGGGATAAAGAGTCGGTTTGTGGTGGTAAACACAAGGTGCGCCCTCTTGTGGCTGCACTCCTCGCGGAACAATTTGTTCCTAGAAGTTGGGCAAACAGCCTGCTTACGTACACTCATTGTTTTCACTTCTTGATTTGAGAGTGCCTTCTTTTCACTACATTTCCACTAAAGCACCCAAACATTTCAAATGATAAAATAAGTTACAGCCAAACTAAAGGGCTTTCTCTGTCCTCTTTTATTGATACTTTATTGACTAATTGATCACTTTTTATCATTGTTTTGCCCCTTTCAGCAAATGTTATTTTGCTATATTCCATTCCTTTTCAGCCTATGTAAGCACTATTGTGTTCCAAATTATGTTGCCAGATAAGCAGAGTCTCTGTCTCAATCTCCTTTTGCACATTTTGGAATTTCGAAATAGTTCATTTTCAAACCTTTATAAATATACTTGCAACACTATTATAAACACATAAAGTATTACCTAGCTCTCTATAAATCATACAAAATTCTACTTCTATTCTTCTTGCTGGTGTAGTGCTTCAGTTGTAGGAAAGTTCCTGGTTCTCTTCATCCAAAGACATGTATTAGATGAATTGGTGACTTTAATGACCGACTGTAAATGAATGTAAGTGTGAATGGCTGCCTGTGTTTGTGATTACCTGCCAATTGTGCAGGGTGAACCCCGCCTGACGCCCAAAACAGAGACAAACCCCCCACCAAAGACCCTTAAGTGACAAACAATAGAAAATAAATATGTATGTGTGATGCAATGTGTACGGACAAAAATAGGTCCAGATTAATTGTATGCATAGATTTATTTAGCATATGACCTATGATGAGTGGAGATGGATACTGTGGAATAACCCAAAAAGCAGTGTAGTTTATCCAATAAAACTACTGAAAACACAGTGCACATTAAGAAACTTGTTGCTAAGGATTTTTTGGAAAACCGTCCTGCTATTTTTCTATAGACTTTTTCTATGTTTTCGTTTGCACGGTAGCTATAATTTACGCTAATTAAATTATTTATAATCCACCAGGCATGTGCTGTTAGCTGTCTAGTGGTAGATGTTTGTGCTCTTCTCGATTATATACAAGTACATATATCAGTCCACTAAATACTGAACCACTGACTTATATCTTCTACCCACTCACTAACAGCATACACATCTGGTAATAAATGAACTTAGGATGAAAGTAGGATTCATGATCTTTGATGACTAAACACCGAGCGTACATTGACAAACTATTCATGCTTCTGTCCAGCATGATTTCAGTGACTATTAGCATGTAGCCTGTAGTGCTACTTGCTCCTATTAAAAAAAGCAGCTAAATACTCAACCAGTTGACCAGGAAGAAAAAAGGTTGCACTATGGTTTTCTCGGATATATTAAGAGTTTGTCTGTCCTATGGGGGTGTTTTTGAATTTTTGATTACCTCCTTAATCCAATGATGTTTTTTTCAAAACCTGAATAAACCATCTGACAAAACATGTTACAGTAACATCACGCCACTCTTCTGAGGAAGTTTGCGGGAAGTTAGCATTGAAACATGTCAAGCCATGACAAGTCATGACAAGCCTTCAGTGCCAATTGCTTCTATTGACAATACAAAAAACAAAAAAGGTTCAAAATAAGCCACTTCCTAATTTGCTAATATTCTCTACCCACTCACTGATGGCGCACACATCTAGTTGGTTGTGATTTTCCAAAACCATCTTGTTTATGCACAATATGCTTAATTCTTATGTATTGAGGCAAAAACAATGTGCACACAGCTTGTATTGTTCATAAACACTGAAACTGGCTCAGAAAAAAACTTTAATACAAACAAGTAAAAGACAATGTTAATGAATGAATGTGCTTAATTCCTGTCAACATGAGATAAAGATGTCAAAAGCTCTTTTTTAAAACATTAAATGGTTTGTATTGCCACTGTATCAGCATTAGAGCTCACTTGGACATACAGGAACACATGGTTTATGATGAAGAGTTTTTTACAAAGTTATATAGGTCAACAAACAGACACATGTACTTCCAGGAAGAACGGTCCTGCCAGTTTCTCATCACCACACCACCTTGTCGTGCCTCACTGCAGCTGTGGCCCTTTACTCCTCAGAGTCATGTTTACGTTTAAACTTAAATATAAGACCTCCATTGAACTATGGATTGCATAACTACATACTTCCTACTGGCACATACTGTACAGCAGCAGTTAACTCCAGAGCATAACAAAATACAGTATGATATAGAGTGACACCAAGAGGCCAAAAAGAGTATTTCATAGGAAATAAGAAACAACTAATATTTTTTATGTTACTGTGTCTTATTCTAAACATGTATTTTTGATTTCATGTTGTGTTGTTGCTTGTCCTTATGAAACATTGTATAGGGGCTGTCTGTCAAAATAAAACAATCAAATGGCCACCATTAAGGACTATTTACAAATACAGGTAAAAATGAATGTCCAAGTCATAAAATAGCTTTAAAGTTAAAACAAACATATGCCCCTGATGCCCACCAGACCCATTCTACTTGACCTGCAGATGCCAATTAAACTAATGCTGCTATAATTTAAAAAACATACACACTCGCAAAAAAAAATATGTTAGGAATATGCACATATTTATTTCTCTGCTCAAATATTTTCTGAGCAGGTAAAAATATCTGACTACACAGTATTATTTTGCAGCTTAAGTATGGTATGTATCCAAAAAGACTGATTAAGAGTGATAAAAAGACCACACTGTGTTGTTTATAATCTAAGGACTTTACCCCGTCTGTCCACAAGAGGGCACCCAAGGACTAAATATAGGTTCCATAATGCTCATCAGTGGCACATGGCTAAGCGTATAGTCCCAAACGACACCGTTACAAATGGTCTGTTAGAGCCAAATACGAATAACGTTTTTGAAATGCTTATAAAGAGGCATGAAAAAAATAAAAAAATCAGAAGCTAATGTGAGAATCACATTTACAGACATAGTGCTGTAAAAGTCACAATTAACATTTAGAGCAGGGGTGTCAATCACAATTTAGTTCAGGGGCCACATACAGCCCAATTTGATCTGAAGTGGGCTGGATCAGTAAAATAATATCTCAATAACCAATAAATAATGACAACTCTAATTTTTCTCCCCTTTGTTTTAGTGCAGAAAGTACAAAACAAGTCAGTGCTCTCATCACTTGCAACTGAAACATGCATGTATGTTTACATCAACTTAATATGGCTTTGATGCTAATGCTATTTTGTTAGTAGTAACGTAGCTCACTTTCACTGCTGCCTCATTGACCTCTCAGCTACAGGTAAAAAACAGTTGTTGTTTCCACAGACCTGAAAACAATTCATTTGTCTCCTCTCTTCTCAGTTGTCCTTGCAAGCTGCTGTATTTTCCTCCATGATGATTGTCATAGTCCCGATTATTATATTCCTTGAGCACTGAAACTTACTGCATTCACACCAAGCACACAGGTTTCCCATTCTCCTGAGTGAATAAATAGGAAGTAGTCTATTTTTCTCTACACTCTGTCTGTCTGTGTCTGTTCTCCTTCCTATTCAGACATTTTGGGTAATGAGGCTGCCACACAGAGTAACTGTACCCTCTGGCGGGTCCTTTTTGGCCTACGGGCTGTATATTTGACACCACTGTTTTACAGGCTTGGTTTTGGCTTCTGTCTGGTGTTGGTGCTGTTATTTTACCTTTTTGTTGTTCTCTAAAAAATGACTCTAAATATGTGGATTATAGCTCAACTTATATTAGCATAAACAAGGGCTAAGCCTCACCTAAAGCCTGTTCTGGACAAGGCCAAGGCAGGGATCAGGAAACGTCTAGACCTGTCGCATACATTTCCATGGTGATTGAGTTTGACTGAAATCACAACCAAATAAACCAGGGTTAACCAACATAAACCAGGCTATCATGGAAAACCCTCTGTCTGTATGGGTAAAAGCTGGTTCATATGCCCACTGCATTAGGACACATATGGACATGGTTTAGCTTAAATTAGAGTAAGCCAATGAAATGTTGAACTATCCATACAGGAGGAGTCTATTTTTCTTTCAGAATGCAGATTAGAGAGAAGTAGTGGCTTGTTATATTTGTGCACTAATTGACTGCTGTTTCGGTTAATTTGTCACCATATGTACGAGTGGCTCTGACAACAGATGGCTCGGATCGTATTATGGCTCATTTTATTTCATGGTTGGATATTAATGATCATTAAACAATTCAGCTTTTAAGAGTAAGTGACAAGGTGGTTGCTTTAATATAGATGTTTCCTGCTCTATTAAACAGCGCTCAATAGAAATGAGAGTTTGCGAGGTTAGGCATGTCATTCTCACCTCAAACACTGGGTGGTGCAATCCTACTAAATATTACACTCATTCTGAAGGGCAACTCAAAATCCAACTCCAGCAACTCAGTTTTCAGAAATGTTGTACACTCTCTGCTTTGATAAGATACTGTTATACATTCATTTAAACCATATTCAAACTTCAAAATGTCACAAAAGTCAATATGTTGTACTGTATATTGTCTTTTGAAAACTAAAAATCCATTTGCCAACTAAACTGCAGAGCCATGCAATGTTTTACATCAAAATAGACATAAAATCCCTTACAATTAAAAGAGTGCATTGGTATCTTATTATTTTATTCAGGTTGCAGCGTTGGAATCTATTAATCACAAGTGTATATATTCAGTATCTGTGTAGGTGTATTCTAAGACATTCTAACCTCAAGAGTGGAAACAGCAGGGGAAGGTATGTAGACACACAGCCGCTTAATAAAAACTACACATCCCAAAAAACTACAAAAGGCACAACTTATCCTCTGAGTGCTGAGTTTCACCAAGCTCACAAACAGGACAATTTAGAGAAATAATCTAAGAGAGGTTGAAAGAAGCCACATGTTGAGTGTATTGTCTACATATTCTAAAAGCTCTGTATTCCAACCATAGGCCCTGCTCTTGTCCTGGTCTGGCTAAATAATCCATCGAATCCATAACCTTTTCATGTATTAGTTAGCATAAATAACACATGCATCCTCCATTGTGGATTTATGCAAATTACCCTCACGGCTTTAAGTTTCTTTTATAACAAATGTAAACAAATGTGCAAAAAGTGATGTTGTATGTGTGATGTCACATATTCAATCAGTCCGTGACCTTGTGTGTTGTTGATTGTGTTGGTAAATAGGATGGCGTCCATCAGATGGTGGAGATGTTCCTGTTTGGAGGAAGAACAGCCTGGTTCACCCAAGAATCAATGAGGTATAGTCTTTAAAACAGCACTGGAAGAAGCAGACAGATGGGATGTGTTTAGTGAGGGCTGCTCCACTTAAACATATATGCTTCTGCTTTACGCTAGCTATTTGTATATTTCTACCATCTTCATGTGGTCCAATTTTTGGGAGAACCACAGAAGATTCCACTCTCACAACAGACAGAGAGGGACTGAGGTTTGTCCAGGACAGTTATAGACACAACACATACATGGAAAGGACAGAAATATATTGATATGAATATGGGACAGTGCATTAAACTGATTGAGAGGAGTCTTGAATCTGGATGGGTACGTGGGTCAAAGAGAGTCGGATGGTGAGTGGGACAAACAGAGATAGGGTCTAATCCTCACTGGGCCAAATCAGTATTTTAATAGAAACGAACAACACTCAAGCATTCAGTAGCATTTCTCAAGAAAAACATTTGGAGTCACTTCTGAAAACTTTTGAATCTGGCCGAGGAGATGATTTAGTTTCCTTGCCGCACCAACTCTGATGTTGTGTAAACTGTGAAGAGAATGTCCTCCTTGAAAACAATCTTGGATCTCTCCAGCACTGCTCACGGGGAGAACGTATCTGTGTGAATGTGGATCATTTTAGCATTGGACTGTAATGTTATGCTCGGTAAAAACAAGGTCTGGGTCATCATGACTTCGCTTTGGTGTGCTCTTGCCTATAACACTACCCCCAAGGAACAAAAAAACATGCAATTGGCATTCCAGTTCTGCCCGTAAGAACTCATTAGACACCATTAGAAAAACAACAGAAAATTCCCTTTGTTTGCTCGCCGTTAATTCCGAGGACAGATATACAGGCTGCTAATGTATCCTCCGTCCTTCTCCCTGGGATTGGAATACTAAATATTTGGAGCGGGGAATGAAAACCATTAAGTGGAAAACATCAAAGAAAACCCAGCGCTGTGATGGTCACTTCAGCCCCCACAACCCAAATGCTAATTGGCTAATTTCTGTTCTAACGTGTGCCATAAAAGCCTTGCCAACCCTTTTAATTATCCTTCTCTGAAAAGACTCGCTTTGCACAATAAAAACCGGTGTCAATTAGTATGCAGAACAATGTTTAACATATCAGAAAATTAATCTACACAGCACTTTGAATTAAAAAGTTTCTGTCTGGAGTAAGTGGGGCAGGCCAGCTGAGAACGCCATTGTATGAGGACTAAATGACTCCTTTGTTAGCGTCGCTCAAAAGCAATTAAATCCAGGACTGGCGTGCGCTCGGACCTGTCAGAGTGGTACTGTGTGTCGCTATCTGTTCGGAACGAGGCAGTGGCTCATTTATGAAGGGTCCTGAAATGAATATGGGATTGTGGATGGATAAAGAGTGGGGAAATTGGACTTCGAACACAGCCCCAAAGACGTCCTGTTTACTGGTGTTATTGTTACCGTGGAGATGAGAATATCTAATGACGCCCTTTTATTAATGGCGCCTTGGGACATAATTCGCCAAAATCTCTCTAGAGTTCTTTTTAGATTTCTAAAACCCTTTTCATGATTGAAAGTGGCATTTGCTGGAGTCAGATCAAGTGTAAACATGAGATGAATCTGTAGAAACACAGTTGGACGCTCCAGAAAGCATGTTGTTGAATGTAACATGAGAAGGGTAATATGGTCAAAACAGCTTGAGTCAGTTTGTTCAAAATTGTTAAAATTTTTGGGGGTTAACAGCTACAATGTACATCCAATCACAGGTGTGCACTCATCATATCATATTTCACAACATCTTGGCTAAACAAAGCCACCTGAACATCAAAGAGCATCATCTAAAGCTACTTTCCGGAAGCATTTTAACCTGGGCAATATTTCTGCCTGAATTTAACCCAATTTATGGTCATACAACGATTTGGGTCATGCTGAATTTCAGTTTATCGTGCATCCTTGTCGTGCTGTGGATGGGGGTTTAAGAGAGATGACTAACTCCTCCTGACACGCCTGTGGATATCAGATGGTCGTATTTATTTCATTAATTTATTTATGTCCTCACACTGACATGCCAGATATTTTGCTGCGACTAAAATTTCAGACATGTCAGTGTGAGGAGATAAATCGTGAGCTTTGGCTTTCCTCATATCAGATATACTTGTACAGTCTGAGTTGGGGTTCTATTTGAAACACTCTAAAGTTGCACAGTGTATGCCCGGTTTTAGATGTTATTAAACTAAAATTCTGGGCAAACAGAACTTGTAATGTAATGAAAATATAACATTGTGCCAACACAAGAGATGAGAAAGATCCTCTTATGTCTCCCACTGCAAATGCCACAGAGAAAGGCCCTGCACTGACCGTGAATCAAACTCAAACAGTGGAGCCTAACTCTCAACGAAGTGAATACTGACTCTCAATATAGTTCATGAAAAAGTTTAAAATGAATACCCCCTGTTGTTAAATTGTTAAGCAGTTGTAGAACATTGATCAGTTATGAGAATTAACTCCAAAAGTAAGAGTAAAGGGTTAAATGGTTTAGAGTGAAACTTTACTGATTGAACTCTCATTTAACTCTTCGTTTTAAGTATTTTGACTCCAGAAATTTTAGGAGAAAAAAAAATATGAGTGAAATGACTCACTCCCAACACCAAGAATGTCATGAAAATTCTCCCCAATTGGTGGCCACCCCAAAAAAACCCCCCCCGAAAACCCCCCCCCCTTTTTTTCCCCCCCACAAAAAGTAGTGATCTATAGATGTTGTGATGCTTTTGGTGAATGTAGTACCTTATACATTTACCAAACTGTTGATTGTATTTACAGTTAACTAGACAGTGTATCTACATGTGTACCGGTTTGATAAGCTTTCTTAAAACACAATGCTTCACTGCTCCTCCTCTTGATCTTGTCCTCTGGGGCGTACTGCAGTCTCTGAACAGTTGTTGTAAAGCTGATTATGATCTGGGCTCTCGTTACGCCTACATCCTCACTTTGGGCTTCTTTCTGGTTGTCTTTCATCGTGTCTGTAATTGACGGAGAACGTAGAGCGGGCTGTAGTGGATGCTGGGTGTTACATTCAGTCAAGCAGCCCCTGAGCGCAGAGATACCCCTCGTTCTTCACCGGGTTCGCGGGGGCTCGGAGCGCATCTCTTCTCTTACAGCCCTCAGAAGTCAGGTGGCCCTCAGCGGTTCCAGCTGTCTGCCGGGTGTCAGCAGGAATCAGCGTCAGGCGCCGGGGTGTAAAAGACAATCTCACGGTTTTACATGCTACATTTGACTTTAATGGAGGGGAAAGCAAACACAGAGCTCCAGTAACACTTCTTCACGAGTGTAATCAGCACAGTCTATCTCCTAATGAGAGGATACGGCGGATTCAGGATGGGTGAAGGGGGGTAGGGAGTGTGGTTTGGCCGTACAAAGAAGAGGATGTGTCAAGGTTCATTGATTTTCTATGTTAGATACAGATATGTGTGAAGTATTTTGTCTGTATTCTTTCATTTTCCAGAATCCTGACAGTAGCACACTCCTAAAAATATGTAGCAGTGTTTGTATGGCCTGCCTCATCATAGTCTCACATTATAGCAAAATAGATTATAACAGGATGTTGCATTTTGTGATGGTATATTATGTTTGTATGTTTATCGCGGGGGTTACGTTCTAAAAATAACCCGCAATAGGCGAAATCCGCGAAGTAGTCAGCTTTATTTTTACAATTATAATATATGTTTTAAGGCTGTAAAAGCCCTCACCACACACTTTATACACTTTTCTCAGACAGGCATTAACATTTTCTCACGTTTCTCTCTTGTTTAAACACTCTCAAAGTTCAAACCTTAGCATCTTCATCTGCCTTTTGGGTGCAACCACAGGTGCCTTTGTCGGTGCCGAACGTTTCGTCGTCATTGTGGGTTTTGTCGGGGAGAAAACTTGCTACATACAGCACTTCAGAGTCACACTGCTAGATACCTTCTTACTGTACAGGAGACGAAAAGAGACTATTACATGGTTACAGTCCCTTTCAGACCTGCACTTTACCTGTAAAAAAAAAAGTGCATTGACTAAAAACGCAGAGGCGAGGGGAACCGCGTTATAGTGAGGGACAACTGTGGACTCTTTCTCCGTTTTATAGGCAGCCATTGATTCCATGTTTTACATAGCTAGAACAACAACAAATGGCAGCATCCTAACTCGGGACCCCTTCTATGTGAGCATGTGATTGGCCAAATCTTCAGGTATGTGCTGAATATTCCTGTTTGTTAAAATCTTTAATAACAGAGTCTAGACGACGTCTTAGGGTCTTGGATTTTCCTCAGATGATTCCTATTACTATATGGTAGGTGATTAGACAGTGAGTAATCTCAAATCTGGCAGTAATTGATCTTAATCACACAACTTTTAATAAACACACTCTTCAACTTAACAGAAAGTAATTAACTTTATTTGGAATCATTTAACTTTGCCATACTTTAACTTTTGTATAGCATGTAAATTGTAAATGTAAAGTTTTACATAGAAAAGTATTATTTTGGATTGTTCATACTTAATACATAAAACTGAGTCACTATAACAACCTTTCTATGAATGCAGTGTTGCTAGCTACAGGGTGCAGCCGCATTAGCCACAGGAAACAAAAATTAGGTGCCACGGTGTGGAAGGGGCATTATGTTAAATTAACGATTGTGTTATTTATGTATTTTTTTAAACTCACTAAACCTTAAAAATTAATGCAAAAAGTTAACACAATAATTTTACCAGCCCTAAAAAAAACCCCCACATACATTTGTTTAAGGCAAGCTAACTATAAAAAAAATGCATTATCAAACTATACATCATGTTAAATACTACAGCACAACATGGGAAAACGGAGACAATTCCAGTCCTTCGAGTTGAAAAAGACTGTCTTAAATGCAGCATCAAAGAGCCTTGAGACACATTCCTCCTCCTTGAGTCCACTGCTAGTCGCCCCCTGCCCTCCACTATGCCCCCACCCACCCACTCCTCCCCTCTTTGCCCCTGCAGCCACGCAGGCAGAAGTTAAGAATAGAGGAAGTCTTGTCACATTGCATGTTGAGACATCTGCGCCGGCTAAAAAACAAACATCGCCGCTCGGCTCGGCCTCATGTTTTCTTCCCCTAGTTATTAATCCCTTTTGGTCAGATACTGTCACGGATCTGCAGGAATAGACTTTAGACCTCGGGTTGACTTCATACTCTTATTGAATATATCTGCGTACTATGTTGCATTATTATTACCGCATTCACTACAGTTGTATTCTGTCAAATTGTCTCATTCTCAAACGCCAAAAAATTAGCTCGTGCCTCAGGAATACAGATGTTGAAATGTCGGAGGAAGCTGTAAAAGTCTTCCTCGGTTGGGCGCTCCTGCTGAAAAGCCCCCATTAAGGATGACTTACTCCAGCTGCCTCGTCCTCGTCTGAAATCCGTTCTGACGCTGAGAACAAAAGGAGTTGTTCGGTGGGGGATTTCTTTCTGGCTGTACGCTTTGAACTTGATTCGAAAAGAAAAGGTGATTTTTTTGAGGGGGTTTGGGATGGAGGTGGGAAGGGGGCGGGGTGCCTCAGAGAAAGACGGCAGAGCACAATGCCAAAAGGTGAGGGGAAGACGAAAACATCAGCCGTGAAGTGTGCTGTAAGTGTCACGTTGTTGGAGTCTTTTGTTTGTGTCGGGCAAAATCACTTTTTATTTCAGTTTACAGTGGTCCCTCGTTTATCGCGGGGGTTACGTTCTAAAAATAACCCGCAATAGGCGAAATCCACGAAGTAGTCAGCTTTATTTTTTTACAATTATTATATATGTTTTAAGGCTGTAAAACCCCTCACCACACACTTTATACACTTTTCTCAGACAGGCATTAACATTTTCTCACATTTCTCTCTTCACTCTCAAAGTTCAAACCTTAGCATCTTCCTCTGTCTTTTGGGCGCGACCGCAGGTGCCTTTGTCGGTGCAGAACGTTTCGTCGACATTGTGGGTTTTGTCGGGAGAAAACTTGCAAACATACAGCACTTCAGAGTCACACTGCTAGCAATCGAACATTTATGTAAATTTAGCCGAACGCATTCTGTACTGTACAGGAGACACGGCACGGAGGAGACTGATTGACAATGGTCTACAGTCCCTTAGCCAATCAGGACGCACACAATGCGCGAGTTCTCCCTTAGCCAATCAGGACGCAGAACACAATGCGCGTTCATACGCTGTAAAAAAAAAAAAAGCATGCAAAATTGCACTAAAAAAAATCTGCAAAACAGCGAGGCAGCGAAAACCGCGTTATAGTGAGGGACAACTGTATTACATGAAGGTTAATGCCAATTCTAGCGCTCAAGCAGCTTAAATAAGGCCACAGTGACTCTGCAGACGATAAAGACACTAGGAATCACTGGAGTAATCATGTCACCTCTGAAATATCTGGGGTTTGCAAAGTGTTTGTAAATGAACATATGTATAAATAGTATAGTGCCTGTGTGATGGACAATATTCTGTACATTTTTTAAGATCTGCTTGGTTTTTTGCCTGGTGGAGATAAAAGAAAAAAGAAAAAAAGAGAGGGTAATGACACGGAGAAAAAGACCAAGACCAAATGATAACGTGGGTTGCTTTTTAATGTTGTACAATCACTACGCCAGAAACTTGAGAGAGGGGACAATGTGGCGAAAGGGCTTGAGCCACAATTTGAACCCTTGCTGCTCTGTAAATGTCACAGCCACTTTCTCCAGCAAGGTACCGAGCTTCCTCAAACTAAAAATCTTTTGTTTGTCCAGCCCTTGTATTTGTCTTCCATTTTAAAGAGTTGTTCCTGCTCTAGTTCCCTCTGTGATTTTAAGGTCCACTTACGTAGATGGGTTAGAATCCATCCA
The DNA here is from genome assembly GCA_036850595.1 of Rhyacichthys aspro. Classification (NCBI taxonomy): domain Eukaryota; kingdom Metazoa; phylum Chordata; class Actinopteri; order Gobiiformes; family Rhyacichthyidae; genus Rhyacichthys; species Rhyacichthys aspro. Next base: position 20,412,816 of record CM072151.1, read on the forward strand.
TGATGCTTTTCAAAATGCCGTTGAATAATCAAAAGAAAAACTTTAATTATATTTTAAAGATTGCACGTTTATTAAGAAAAAAAATGCTCATTGAGGATGCCATGTGCACTCCCATGTAAACAGCCTCGTTGTTGGAGTCTGCAGTGAAAGACTTCAGCGTTTGCAAAAAGCCATTTGAGCGCAGAAGCTACTTGTCAGTTCAGTAACAGTTATGTTGTTTAAGATGAAACGTATTAGCATGACTAGGTTTTAAACTGTATCAACCCTGGAATATGATGATTTTTTTTAATTTTTTATCTCAACAACTGCACAGTAACAGTAGCCTACATGGATTTCTGTGCTGACTATGTTTTCAGATATATAGTTAAAGCAAGTCTGCGTAACTTTTAGCCAGCAGAGGGTGCAGATCTCTCTAGTTTAGACTCTATGTGTAGAGACTATCTAAGCCAGCTAATTTGGAAGAAAAAACAGGAATCTGGGTCATTTTAGTGTATTTTGAACAAAAATGACTCTACAGGGTCCAGTATATTTCTGCACCCTCTATTTGAGTGCCATGAAATTTACTCATGTAACGTCTAGCAATGAGACCGTGTCCCGCCGACAGGAAAGTGAGGATTCTGTCCAGCTGAGGGTACTGTGTTAGTGAGATAGACATGATTCTACTGATCTCATGTCTAAGAACCATCAAAATGATTCTGGAATATATTCTTGCGCTAAAGGTTACACAGAGCTGCTTTAATGTCTTTTAAAGTGAAGGTTTTTTTTATTATTGTTTATATACTTTTTTTATATTATTTTTAAAACCTTGCTATTTTGAGCAATGATTGTCTACAAACCCTCTGTAGGAACAGGAAACAGAATCAGATGGCAAACAAGTGACTTCTATATGGATTTACACATGCATCTTCCCTTGTTTATCTTCCTTTTTAAAAATATGTCGGTGGGGAACTATTAACCAAACTGACCAATAAAATGCCTGGAGACAACCCTACAACTGATCTGATGAATTTGTGCCTTCACTGAACAACCCTGTAGAACAAAAAATAAAGATATATAATTTTGTACTGCTGTAACAATGAAATGCTTTGGAAAAACTATCCTTTGACGCAAGATGGATACTGTAAATGAAAACATAATAGTGTAGATAGGTCAGTTTAATTTTACATACTGACTCTTGACAGCTGTAATAATTCAATGACAACGTGTGATGAGAATATTAGTTTCTCCAATGTCAATTCACCAAAAGTACAAATATTGGGTGAAGTGAAAGGCAATCTGAGAAGCTTCATGTCCTATATCCTGTATCTCTGATGTACTTTAATTAAATGACATCCAGTGATTGAAAAAGATATAGTTTCAATTAAAGGAGCTTTAATTGAAAAAGGTCATTTCAAAAACTAAATGTTCTATTAGAAATTCAATTACCAGCCACAGAAAAGGAACATAATATCATTCTTCATAATGGACTGTGGAGTGTAATAAGTCGGCCAATTAACTACATTTTATTTGATTTAGGTAGATTTTACGATCTTTGTTCACAATATCAATTACAGGCCGCGCTTTGAGGAGGCTGTGTTGGTAATAGAACGCAGCCCCGACTAATGAATGCATCCCTAACCGTCGTTCAATTAGGACACAAATCATGCACTAACACACATCTAGGTCACCATCCAGTCTTTGTTCAGTGCAGTTTTAACGGAGGAAATTTGTCTTTTGTCATTTAAAGCTGGCTCCTAGCTCGAAGGGATAATGTGAAGGATTTGTTTTAAAGAATCAAACATTTTTAAAGCGGTGGTTATCATAGACCGATTAGCACATGAACTACGTAATGCCTGATTCACTGTTTCCTGAAGGAGGCCGCTAGCTTGCCAAAAGGTAACATTAGCATTGGGGTGCAAAGAAAATACAATTCTTAGAAAACAAGCAAAATGTAAAATGTAAATGTGGTCTTTGAAAGGCCAGCAAGCAGTAAAAGGATTAGGGAATTGTATTCTACTAAATCCCTGACTCAAGACCCCTTTCTATTCAAGCATGTGATTGGCCCAAACTTCCAGTGTGTCCTATCTCTTCTCTTATAAATCCTTGGTTACAAAGCCTAGATGACATCTTTTTGTCACAAATCATTCATATTACATACTATTAGATTAATTAACAGTTATTGCAAATATTTTAAAAAAATATGAATGGAGTCAAGTCCTCCAGCTCTGCCTTGTTTCTTCTTCCTTTGTCCCCAAAATGTCCTGTAAATACTGTCCTTGTCCATTTCCTCTTTCCTTTTGATATGTCCCTTTGAAGAGGTCATTTTGTAATGTGCTGTAATCCTATATCTCTCATGTCCATATGTTTATTTTTGTCTTCTTTATTTATGAACTAAAATGCACTGGTATGTACTGTAATAATGCTGTTGTGGCGTCTGACAGCGCTAATTAGCTTTGTACTGACGACGATGGATGCTAACAGGATGCAGTGTTTGTAGATTGGGCATGCTACGTGCTAAGTGTTACTTGTTTTTTGACCATGGCTACCAAAAAATGCTAATGCGGAACTGTTTACACTAGATATGTGTAGTGATCATCAAGACCAATACTGACCTTAGTTTTTTTGCAATGTAAACAAATAAATACAGCATTGTAAATGTGAATAAGATACTGCATATCAAATACTGTTCAAAGTGTGTTTGTGGAGGCTCTCTGTCATCCAGGTTGGCCAAAGACATTGTCCAGAGCCATCTTTTTTAACCCGTAGTGTAAGTCCTGTGGCTGGGGCGTTGCCATACGCATACGTTGCCATATTTGGATCCAAATTTGGGAGTGGGTATCTCTTTAAAGTTTAGTTAGTTCCAGCCCAAACACCTATTAGCTGGACTTATAGGTATGTACTGCATTTGAAAACAGAAACATTAACTCTCCCCACTACTACTTCACTCAAGGCTACTGTCAGTCAAAGCTGTCTAAGATAAGAAATATGGCCTTTTAGATCATGCGACTGAACATAAGGCAGGGAGTTGAAAACTATACAATAAACAAGTGCTTTATATGGGAAAAATATTCTATTATAATATTTTGTTTCACTGTGAGAATGGACTACGTTTATGACAACTGTCTCCGTGTCCAAACTTTCTTCATATTTCCTCCATAATTCTCCAGTGAGGATCTAAAATATCCAATGATTGTCTTTTACGATTGTTATGTGAGTTACAATTACACAACCAGAGACACAGATTGAGATTTTTTTTATTTTGAAATTGTTCTTAGAAAACCATTGTCTTCTGTTTCATATTGGGTCCTGTTTCAGATGGTGATGCCAGTGCTGTTTTCCATATTTGCAGCACAGGTGAATCTCTGCTCCGAGTGGCTGCGTTCACACTTTTGACAGATATCAATCAATCCAGCAGATGAGGTCAGCTGTTTTAATTCGCTCACACTGCATCCTGGGAAATGAATATTCAGCACTTTGATGATGGAGCGCTCCTGCTTATGCACATTGAAGACATTCATTTGCTTGCATCATTACTTTTTTTTTTTTAATCTTTGCATTTTTTTTTTTGCAACATGCAGCCAAAGAAATAAAATGTTTTAGACGACAAATACAATTTAACATAAAACATCTAAAAAACCCTAAAATCATAGAGTGTGTGAAAACAAAAGAAGTCAATTCAGCAGTGAGAAAACAGATTGTTGTGAAAACCTTTGTGAATAATAGCTGTAAAAGTGATTAGCAGTTTTGGCTCCGCAACTCAAACTGTGGTGTTACTCAATGAACGGGAAACACAAGATAATATCTGAGTTCAATCCAAAGGTAAATTTGGAAGGTACTTTAAAGGTGTGGTGTTTGGTTTTCACATACTGCTTCATTTTTAGAGCATGTGACCTGCTATGGTAGCCCTGCAGGGACATGATGCTGTCTATGAACAGATCCAGGAGAAATAGGTCTGCTTTAAAAAATGCGAACCAAAATCAGTTTAGTTCAAAAATCCCTATAAAACTTCAGCAAGAAAAAAACTAAAACACAAACATGAGTGTGCTTCTCCTTCAGCAGTGCTCAGTTTGTCCTCTCTGCGCAGTTGTAGAGGAAGAAATAGAACTACCACAAGGTTCTGCAGAGCTTTAAATGTCTATTTCCCCAAGCAGTGCTGGCAACCTATGAGATTATGTGATCATTTTAATGCTGTTTTTGGTTTGAAAAATGGTCATTAATTTTAAATGGCTAATCTCAACAGAGACCAATTATTAGGTGAGCTAAAGATGCCCCCAAGGTAGACAAATGCAAATGTGAGTGTTATTTGATATGTCTATACATGACTGAAAGTGTAGTTCTGATGATGTCCCGACCAAACCAGGAAGTATAACCCCTAAGATTTCTGCACTGGCTCACTATTGTTCAAGTAACTTCAAAGCAGCTCTTCTTGAGTACGAGTCTCTCATGATTTAGTGCCAAAATACATTCTGTCTACTTGTGCTATCTGAACCTTCTCAGACTCCGAGGTTTTTCCAAAGACTGTGCATCTTTGGCTGAAGTTACCGGCGCGCCCATGACACATTCAAGTTGGGGTACATGAGGCATCTTCACCCAGTTTATTCAAAATTTAATATTCAAAATATCCACATTAGACAATAACTAATCACTCACAGTTCTTTTAAGTCAATGATTTTAATTTTTCTTTTCTTTTTTTTAAATTTTTATTCCAACACTGATCACAGTACTCAGTATTGGAGTCTCTTTCACTCAACTGTTCAGTTGACATGGTATTGTATGAGAGTTTCCATTTCCTCATAGCAACTGCATCTACTTTAGTTTGGCACAGTGAGGTTCTCAGCATAATTTACAATCAGGACCAGCAATTTATTTTCATGAGCATTTCCTATTGGAATCTTTTGTTTGTTTTTGCAAAAATGGCTTTGTCAGCATAACTAACTTAATTAACATATGAAATGTCTATGATGCATCAAAATCTCAGTACTTACTACTGTTGTCAGTACAACTACATGTTGTTTTATAATTCTATAAAGTATTTTTAGGTTAGATATCTGTCCTTAGTATCAGTCAATACACAATATATGTAATGTAAAATACATACCCTACATTGTAAATTATGATTCATGAAAGATTTCAGAAAAAAATTTGATTTAAGTTTCTTGTTTTTGCTGAGTGTTCAAAAGTGTTAAACATAAAAATAAGTTAAAAAAAAACAAAACAAAAAAAAAAGGTAAAAAATTGTGTTACATTCCATATGTTTTGTAACATCCTGATAGCATCATTTGTTATTTACCAGCAGGGGGCAATATTAACCTGGGACAAAAGAGCTAGGTTAATATGGCTAAAATCACTACACACTGCACACAAATCATTTATGTTACAATCAGTATTTCTTCAAATAATAGTTCAATGGTCAGAAGTCACTATAAATATATACAATAATAAAAGATCCAAAAGTACATGCTAAATAATGTGATGCTTATGTGTCTCCTGAGAATTTCACTTTTGTGCATTCATTTTCAAATACCAAATTTGAATCTCTTCCCCGCTTACAGTAAAATTACAGACAGTGTTGAGCTGAAACAATGGTGCGATTGGATTATTATCGCTGCATAATGTATTTTCACCTCCAAGCTCGAGTGAGAGTGTCAGGCAATTATCAGGAAAACAAAGACAAAACACAAAAGGCAAACTTATTCATCCTGAAGAGTGCTCTGTGTGTGACGCACACCTTCACAACTGTTCTGCTCACAGTTAGAACTCCTGTGATGGAGTCAGAGTGTGGCCAAAAACAAAAACAAAAAATGTAGTGAACGCAGAAATGTGCTTCAAAGTGAAAATGCCTTCCTTCATAATCCATAAAGAGCCCATGTGAATTAAATGTTCACTTGACAACACTATTGTCATCTTGTCTGCTGTAACATTTTATGAATAACATAGTCATAAAAAAGAGGAATAAAAATCACAATATAATTAAAAATGAAAACTATTATCTAAAATTAAAGGTGCAAAAATTGTATTTTAAAAAAATGATCAGTCTATTCTAGATTTATTTTTACAGTGTTAGGCTTCTGTAAATATTTGTCTTCAAGCCTTAGCTACATTGTAACATTGTTAAACAAACAAACAAAATGAAACTGAATTAATGAATTTTGTTGAATAAACAATACTTTGCCAAAAACAAAAATAAACAAACAACAAACATACAAACATTTTTTCTTATTTTAAAAACAAACAAATAAATAAATAAATAAATCTTATCAATCAAATCAATCTATTCCAATTACATTTTACTTTTTTATATATCCGTCTTTATGTTGTCGTGATATTAGCATGTACAAAAACCCAAATAAATAACCAAACAAACAAACAAATAACTACATTATACATATTTTTTTTATAGTTTTATGTGTTGCTCTTCAGAAAACTTAAAGCATATGAACATGAATTACAAATGTACAGTAATTACTAACAATATTATAAGAGACAACAAACAATAAATTAAAAAAATGACATGCAGTTTTGTTGTATGGTACTGACTGTACTAGTAACCTGTCAAATAGTGATCCATATATAGATATGAATGAGCCATAAAGGTTACTTTTTCAATATTTACTTCCATCTTTGTTTTTTTATTATATTGTGTTTTAATTATGGTTACCACATTATTTACATATGTCAATTTATAATATTGTAATATTAAACCACAGGTATAAAACCATACAAATATTTGACAGTATATAGTAATATTTAACAGGTTAATTGTTTGCCATAACAGTAATAATAAGGTCAAATCAAATTGATATTTACAGACTGTATACACTGTACACTGTTGTTGTCTATCCTTTTGTTCCTCTCACAGCTGTATGTATCAGCTCTGGGCGTCGATCAGATCAGTGTGTGTTTGTGTGTGTGTATATGTGTGTTTGAAGGTTTAGGGCAGCAGCTGGCTCAGTTTTTTTCCCTGCGTCTGCCTCGGGGACCCCCCTCTCTCCTCTCTCCAGCTGTGATTGATGCGCTCCTGTTGCTGACCGAGCAGAGGCCAGAGCACGGGGCCCCGCTGAGGCTGGTGTTTATTTGTGGTCCGAAAGCGCCTCGGTCAGGGGGCCCCCGCTCGTCAAACATCTTAATCCTCACAAACACTGCTCTGGGCCCTGCTTTTCTCCTCGGGAAGGACACATCAACTCTTCACATGGCTCTTAACTCACCTCGGTTCAGTCCATGTACTTTTCAATTACAGTGACTTTAAGGAATAAGTGTAGAATAATAATAATAGCTTTGTTGTCTTCTGATTTCATGGAAATATATTGTTTTCCTATATGCATTGTATCATATACATTTTCATCTTTATTTTAAAATAAAAGACCCAAATAAAAAGAATTACAATACAACTTTACAATAACACCCAAACTAAAAGTGTTTTTATTAATTATGTTATAACACAATGGTAAACAAGGTGAAGGTGGATGTCTTTTGCCAAATAGTGAGCCAACCTAAAGTAATGGGCGTAACTATTTGGCAGTAAAAACATACAGTAACAGCAGTTGTATTACACATACAATACAACATACATTTTAATATACCTACACAGTATATTCATACATAGTGATGTAAATAAATACAAACAGTGAGTTGACATAAGTAATGGCTGTAAAAAATGAATAAATGGTCATTTGTAAATAGAGACATGTGATAAACCCTTATAAATTTAGTTTTGCCGATTATCAATTTGTTTTAACCCATCAATAAAATGTTTGTAATACATTGGTAAACAAGCTAAAAGTAAACCCTTGTAAAAATGACTGAATAAATTAGTCAACAGTTATTAATATATGTATCTTGTAACATACACACATAGACAAATACACACATGAATACAGACAGACATACAGACATTTATACACTACCTATTTTAAGCTCTTATAGGGTATTTACATATCACTTATATAAAAACATAAATATGAGTATATGTGGTTGCAGTACATTCACAAATATCGCACCATTATCATGCATACATATCTACATACATACATCCTTTAATAACCATAAAAAAAATGTTAGTAACACATTGGATAGAATCAAGATAAACCATTACTTGCCAAAGAGCAAGCATAGGTCATAACAAGTTAGTAAAGGGTAGCTCTGTTTTTACATTGACTTTCACATACACAGATAATTTCACCAGTTTTCAACCATAATAAAATGTTGGTAATGTTTGTTTGTAAACAAAGCCAAGGTGATCAGTCTCTTGGAGAAATATAGTAAACTGACATAAAGGATAGTATCTGTAACTGATTAGTACATAGTTATTTGTATATACATAGTTTTAATGACTATACACATTAATATATACCAACATCAATACATAAATATTATCTGACTTTAATATATATTCATTAGCTCAGTACATGCTTGGCGCTGTATTTGAACAATAAATACCTATTTGAGCAAAGTACATTTTTCATTCATTAATCATAATGCATATGCACGTGCATTAGGGATGAAAACCATTGTCAAATCTAATTATCTGGATTCAATAAATAAATGGATAAATATTGTAAACCTTAAAATCTATGCTTTATTGAACAACGTTATTAAATATGCATATATTAGAATTATGAGAAGGCAAAGATTAATATATTTAAATTCTGTATGTAAAATAAATTTCAGGATGTTCATTAGTGAGGCCATCTAGTTGGTCGACACATTAATGAACTAAAAATGTTAAAAGCAATCATGTTATTGAAACATGTCACATTTTTATTGTCACTTGCTGCAGACCACATGAACAAAAATAAAACGGTGTCAACAATATACATTTTTATTTCTGTAAATTCATTCTGTGGGTCACTATTTACAACAGTCTACAGTCACGAGTATTTAAGTCCTGTATGAGCTATAACAGATAGTTATTAGTAGTTTACTAATGTCCTCAGTTGAAAACGATCTGCAGGGCCAAACCTAGCGTTTTTACTCCGACAGCTCCAAATATAGCAGTAGACAGTGGAGTCTAAACAGTGAGGACTTATGTTTCTGTGAAAGAGTGCTCTCTTTGATCAGGCTGGACGCGGGGCTAAAGCGGCCCAAATGAAGAATGCTTTTTGTATGTGACGTTCTGGAGCACTTCAAGGAAATGATCGGTCAAAGTGCAATCAACAGGAGGAGCGGCGGTTCAGACCAACTCCCAGAGGGGCCGTAAAGGTAAAACGCACCGGGTTTGAACTCGCACTGGGAGTCCAGGAGACGGGCTGCCGCTCCAACTTCAGCTTTTGTTTTGGTTTGACCTGAGAGGGAACCGAGTGTGACAAAAAAAAAAAAAAAAAAAGCCAAGGCTATGTCCAGATATACAATTTTAAACCGCAAAACATTAGCTACTTCTTCATACATGATCCACTCTACTCTTTTTGAACTTTTTTAAGATAGCTAAAACTGACACTTGACCATGTTCTGTTGTAGTGTGGATGGACTCAAAAACTAGGATGGAGACTTTTGCATTTGATCCCTGTCACTAATTTTGAAATCTTGTATAGTTCCGGCTACATCCACACTAAAGTATTTTCATTTACAAATTTCTGCTGTGTGATGATGGGCCATTACATTGTTTTTCCAAGACAAAGACAGAATTTTACGAGATTCAAACACAAGCCATAAACAACTGTCTGCACATTTGAACAAATACCAAAACAAATTTATGGAAGTCAGACTCCACCAGAAAAGAGAAGCCCCAAACCACAGAAGTGACAGTGTCAGCAGCTGATGAGTTGGACACTATCTGCTTCCAGATATAAATGATTGAAAATAGGGGCAAATGTAGAAAAAGAAAAACAAATATTCCTATAGAGCATTTCATTAGTTTTGTATTGTACATTTTATGGGAATCACAGCACTATTATTCTCCGTGTAGCTAAAGTCCATTTAGCCGAACCAAGCCCATTGGCCACTTATATAATTTAACACTTTCCATTTCTGGTTTAACTTTGTCAATTTGTTCAAAACTTATAAATATGTCTGGCATCTTGTAAAATTGTTTTCCTCTGTTAATTCGTTTTGACAATGGTAAAATGTTTTTGAATACACTGTTGTTAAGATCACTGCAAAAAAAGACTGTGCCAAGTCTCCAAAGCGATTTAATTTCTATGAAAGGATACACCGACATATGTTTGACCCTCTCCCACTGCAAAGTACAACCTGTAATTTAAATTCACAATGACAATTTAGCCACAACTGATGTATCTCCTTTGGACAAATCCCAGCCTTATTAGAATGTTCTGACATTTTTCCTAAATTGCAAATGTTAGATTCTTGTGTCTTATTGCAAGAAATATCACAGATTGCTGTAGTAGTATTTTAATATCATGTCTCATTTCAAAGCATAGCTATCAGACTCATTTCCAAATTTATCATCCGACTATATTTCAAACTTCACAAAAGCCGAAGCATAAATCAGACGTGTCGGAGTGAGCGGTAGAGACCGGTGTGAAGGCCTCCTCCAGCTGCAGAGGGATGTTTGTTTTCACAGAGAACAGTCTTACCTCTCTCTTCACACATTACGGCGCAGGTTAATGGTGACTTTTAAAATTAACGAGCCTTATATACACAAGCACTCCGGGTTAAAGACGTGACATACACTTTCATGTCCTCGTAACTGTCCGACACATTTCTTCACCGAAGCACAAAGTTGTTTCAGGAGTTGAGCACCCATTTTGATACTTTTAAGAGTTTAGTTTCGTTAGTTCTTGTTTTAGCATGTAAATGTTGTAAGGTAAGGTCAACACGCACAATTTGGGGAAGAAATATATAGATAAAAGCCCAGTTTACACAGATACAGATGCCTTTATAAAGTAGTACATAAGAGCCTAAATAAGCATACCATACTGTTTGTCACCCATAAGTTTAGGACCAAGAGCTAAACAACGCTAGAGCTAAACACTGCAGTCGGTTGATTGGACGACAGAGAACACCCAAAACAGAAACATTTTACTTTAACAAAGCTTGTCTTGTTCTTGTGATAAACAGTCATCTACTAACATGTCTCTAATCAGCCACTGTTTCTTAGTTAAGGTAGTAAACAAAGGCAGAATTTGTGACATAAAAAGTGGTCAATAGACAATCAAAACACCATAATGCTTTGCGAGTTGTCAAAGGAGAACAGCGCAGCCATGACATTTCTTTAAACTGAATACAACACATAGGAAATAGATGAGTTACAGACAAGCTTGGCCTTTTGTGGCAACGTGATCATTTGTAAATTATTATTAAATAAGTCATTCTGAGGCAAAATCACTACGGTTTGCTAACCTGAGAGCTTTCTTCTTGAGGCAGAAACTTCAGACTTGTTGAATATGACACATAGGCTTATTAATTATGTATTAATACTTAAATATCACGTAAAGTTCAGTGGACTTCTTATTACATGTATGGTGCAGTCATGTGTAGCAACCGTTCGCTAACTGAGTGCACTACATTGTCCTTTATATATAGTCCAGAAGCTGCTATGTAGTGATGGAGGGGTTAGGGACTAGGGAGTGGATTTGGACACAGCTCAGGATTTACTCACTCCTTTCATTGTAACTAGCAACACACCAACATTTCAAAAGTTTGCTTCACGACACAATTTATATTTTCTAAAGAAAACAATGCGGGTTCACTGCTGTAGACACGTCACATAAGAGACAGGACGTGTAGAACTGTAGCTTAAGTTTGCTTTATTCACTAAACAATATCTATTAATGTCATACAGTTGCATGATATTCTACAACCTTTTGAGAATCTAATTTAGTGCACATCAAAAAGTCTAGAAAAGAAGCACCTTTGGCAATGGACAATGCTAGCACAACTAGCGTGCGCCTTGATATATTGAATTGAGCAATTCTAAACAACTACCCGTCTAATGTGTAAGAGATTTAAACCACATACTACAAACCTGTAAATATAGAAAAAAACGTAATTATTCTCAGTGTTGACTGTTGTATTCCTCCACTAAAGCCGTCTCCAATGGTGACAATCAGAGCAGTGCTTTGTGAGACTCATTTGCATTGATTTACGGTTTTCAGTTCAAAGCCGAACGAAAAGGTTATGGAAAATGTAAAATCAGACGCAGATGCTAATGCATGAACAAATCTGTGAATGGATTACAAAGGATAAAGGAACTGCTGTTTTACATTGCAGTTTAAAGTAAGCATTGTTAATTGAACGTCTTAATCCAACTAGTGTTGCAATCAGCTGGTGATTAAAGTAAATAAACAGCTTGAGAGCAATTCTGTGAAATGGGTGCGCTAAGTAGGAAGTAAAACCCAAACTTTCACTGAAATTGAAATATTTACAGTCATTGTTTTTTTTTTTTTTTCAATTTTTACCTCTTACTCCCTTTGGGTCGTGGGTGGCTGGAGCCTATCCCAGCAGCTTTGGGCCTTAGGCAGGGAATATTTACAATTGTTGCCAAACTAGCTATACTATCTCTATGAGTAAAGATTGTATTTTCCTACTTCCTGAGCATTGGGGCTGTGACTAAGATTATTTACAGAATAATCATTGCAATGGCAAATAGATGAATTAATATATGATTAAAAGTATAAAATAAACTGCTGTTAAGCCTGTTATTTTTCTGCTATCCGTTTAATAGGGTAGGGCACTGATTTTTGCCTTGAGTCACTTTGCTCTTATCTAAATTGAGTAAATTCTTGGGAGTTAAGAAGCCATTAGGACGGATAAATAAATGCAAAGTAATCTCTGAGGCCTTTTATTGATTTAATCATTGCTGACTGGCGCATATACCTACAACATACCTCCTCAAAGGTTCAGATGGAGCTCCCTCTACGGACTGACACTGATGTTCTCACCGTTGCGTTCAAAACCAGTCAGTGGATTAGCCGGAATAATAAAAAGCAGCGGTCCTCACTTCAGACTGGATGGGCCTATCTGACGCAACACCCAGATTGATCTCCCATAATGCCTTGCCTTGATGAGACAATGAAAAATGGCCCGCGCTGGAGACATGTCAATATCAGGCGCCGGAGATACACCGACGGCCCAGCTTCTTATTTAATCCGGTTTTCTTTAAGATGATAGCTCTTGTTACATTTTCGCCGGCTGTCTGTCAGCTTGACACGGCAATATTCCCCCTATCCCCACTTTCCGGCTGGCTTTCATTTATTTTAAAACGCCATTTCACACGCGGCTGACTTTAACAAGGCATTATACAGCACTGAGGGAAGGCCCCGCAGATAGAATTGTGACAGATACAATGTTTTTTTTTACGGTGGGAAATGGCGAATATTGTAAACAGCAGAGTGTATAAATGTAGCAGGGTTCACAGAGGACATCTGCTCATGTATGTAACAGAAAGACGGTTTTCCATCCGTCAAATCTGGGCTCGCTCTGCCTACAGATCAACAGCAGCTGATGCTAGAACGGAAGACTAGATTTAGTACAAAATCTATCGTACGGTACTTGCCTTTTGGATAAATAATGGTTTTTAATAGGGTATAAGTCAGGGACATAAATAGACTTAATACACCAGTGTCATTACATCAAATATGAAGTCTTTAATGGAGTGTGAAGAATTTAGTGGCATCAAGAGGCAAAGTAGTGGTTCAAAAAAGGGTCTTAACTCATTTAATTTATTTTAAATGGTCAAAGGATGGTAAAAATATAGCAAAAATATTATTGGCCAATTAATTTAGTTTTAGGAAAGGTTTGTAGTTCACTTCTTCTAGTTCAGAAAACAGACAACACTCCATCACGTCTATTTTGGTTAGCTCAAACAACAAAAAAAGACTAGCTAACACACTAAAGGTGTGTGGATAAGGGCTCAATAAGTAGATCTGTAGATCTGTTTTATTTTATTAAAAAAAAAAATCAGTTTGGACTAAAACAGAAGACGATCTGTTAGCTTAGTGTGGACCAAGACAAAAAAAAAAAAAATCCCTTTAGCTTAGCAGTGTCAAACTCAAAGTGGTGAGGTTCTGCGATAGTTAATAAGAATCCTTTCAGGGGCCGAAGGTGGTGACATTTGGAAGCTTTTAATACATTTTGAATGAGATTTCATCTTCATTTAAGTGTTACAAAACTAATATGGAAATGGGTTTTAGTTGGATTTGAAAAGGTTTTAGTTGGATTTAAATGGGTTTTAGTCAGATTTGAACAGGCTGTATTCACTGTATCTTTGCAGCAAAAATCAAATCCACTTAAAACATGTTCAAATTCAAATAAATAAAACCTAATGCCAAAAATCTCACCTTAAATGTATTGAAGGGCCACATAAAACATTGTAAAGGGCCACATTTGGCACCCGGACCTTGAGTTTGACATGTGTGCTCTAGCTCAATAAGCTCATCCACTTCACATTTGCTGTGGCATTGACAACAGCAAGAGGATCAGTGTATGATGTGTATGATGATGTGTGTGTTGAACCAAAACAACAACAAACTTCACTGTTTTATTTCAGTAAACTGGACGTGCTTTTTTGGTTTATTCCAGGAGAAGCATCTCATTCTGCTCTCAGGAACATGTCAAGTCACCTGATTTTAGTGTTGCATCTTGTCACACTCCTTTTTTTTTTTAGTCGTTTGGATGTCTTTTGGTCCTTGTGCAGTTTACATTTCAGGTAGGATTTCCATGTATCCAAATGAACTGCATTAACAGGCAACCACATCAGTTTGTTTTAACCACATCACTCCTGGAACTCAAGAATGACAGTCGTTTAGTTTTCGCCAAGGTGAGTTTTTTTTTTTTTACATGCTATGCTATATCTTATGCAGACATGTCAAACTCAAGGCCAGGGGCCAAATGCGTCCCTTTGCAATGTTTTATTTGGCCCTCCAATACATCTGGTAGGTGTTATTTTTGGAACTTTGCACATCAATCTGAGACAAAAGGCACAAAACTATTCTAAAGACATGTATTAGCGAACAATGCCACTCAAAAAAAAACAGGGAAACCATTTTAAAGGGCCCAAAATGGTGCTTAAAATTAGTGGCACAAATTTAAACAGAAGTGAATTCACAAAATGTTGCAGGAAAAGGAGGAAATTATGTTAAAAACAAACTGACGGAGAAATGAAAAGGAAACCTGACATTCAGACACTGTAAAAATGAATAAAGCCTACCCAAATGTGAGTCATTTGCGCCTGAACGGATTTTTATTTATTATCATGGCCCCTCACCGCTGACTTGACTTTGACACCTCTGATCTTATGCATTAGCTAGCATTTAGTAGTTAGCTCTCTTTAAGACACTATGGTGGCCTAGTGCTTTAATGTTTCCATGTGTTCTCTAACAACAATATAAGCTAATCTTACAATGTATAAATCTACAAATGAAGACTCAACTTTGAGGAAGTGGTCACTATCTCACTACGCTCAGGCTTTGTCCCCCATGCTTTTGGGTCAACTTCTTACATTCTTCACCTTTGTGGACATCTACTGAAGCTGGAACTCAGCAGAAACACTTGGTTTTTCCGTTTGATTGGTTGGAAAAATTTTTGCATATTCACACTATACCAGTCCACCTTTTCACATCTAAAAAAAATTTTCAATTTAAAAAATTTTTTTTTTTTTTTTTATTTTTTTTTTTTTTTTATTTTTTTTTTTTAATTTATAAAAAAGAGTCTAAAATTCTGCACCACATCTTGTCCAGTCGCTGACGTCAAGTGCAAGAAGCCTCTGATGTGTGATGACATTGTTATTTTGTATTTGTTATTTATTGTGGGTTAGGTTGTAACATGAAATCCTCTGTGACGGAAAAATATAGATGTCTAAAATGGCTTTTTTCGCTTTTCCCAGTCTCTTCTGGCGGCAGGAGGCTTTTTGCAGTGAATAGTGCAGTGACAGTACAAATGTAGTTTCTTGGTGCACCCTCCACGACGCAGCGGCGGGTGAAGCATGCCGCGCCTGACATATCAGTGATGTTTATTAAGAGACGAGTCTATCAGGTCTCATAAGCCACTTCTCGCCGCCGCCACATCTTTTGTTTCTTCCGGAGGGTGTCATCAATCTTGCGTGGCTGCGCTCTCCTGGGCTCCTGATGGGAGATCACCGAGCCCTCCCTCCCATCGCGGTGGGTTCAGCGGAGAGGCAGGTACACACTCACACACTGCAGAGCCTCTGTTCTGGGGTGGAGGCTGGAGTGGAGACGTGACATGGTAATTCTCTCACTGCTGCTGAGAACCTGCCAATAACAACAGACACAAATATTCATATTATTGTTTTGATAATCTCTCTGGACTTCTTGATAATAACGGACTTATTGCTTATTCAAAAGCTTTCAGATTTCATTTTGCTTTCATTTCTTGGAGTGCTGTCATTTCCATGTATATGAGAGGAGTGTATTTAGTCCCAAAACAACCTGATGAGGCGCAATATACAACTGCTCAGTAGACATTCTAATAAAATATCAAAAAAGCTGTCACTAAAGTAATGATAAAAGATAAATAGAGTATATATACTGTGTTATATTAGAAAAAAAACCCCAACTCATTTAAAAGCACAAAATATCTGTTCATTGAACTAAGTGGTGGTATTTCTGATTATATCATTGTGTGTATAAATTGTGTGTTTATATAGTATCTCTTCTATCTCTTCACTCTCAAAAAGAGTCTTTCCCAAGGACACTTTGGAACCATCTATAGGAAGATGTAAGTATTCTGTGTTTTCCTTTACTTCCTTTACGTCTTTGTCACACAAAATTATATTTTTGTTGTGTTTATTGATCCATTTTAACTTAAAACAATAAAATTGATGTTAAGTTAGAGACTACAGCTCATGTTTTGTGAGGTTTGGTGGAGGAAACCGGAGTACCTGGAGAAACCTCACCCGAGCACAGGGAGAACATGCACACTCCACACGGAAAGGCTTGGGAATTGAACTAAGGACCTTGTTGCTGTGATGTGACAGTGCTAACCACTTCGCCACCATGCTACCAGTTTGTGAATTGCTTCATCATTTGATTTATTTTGTCTAGTTTAGAATGTCTCTTGTTAGTTGTGAGTACCAGAGTCACTGACAGCTGTTTTGTTGCTTAATATTTAGCAGATGAAACAAGAATGGTTATAGTTTTACCTTTGATGTATTCTGCACAAGTTGTATTCACTTTAGCTAACATGATATGCTACATTATACCTTAATTAACACAGGCTGTCCTAAAACAACCTATGTATATAACTTTGTTTAAACCTTGTATAAATAGAGCAGCTAAATATTGAACCAGTTAAGTCAGTCACCATTTACCAGAACAATTCTGTGTGTGTGCAGAATTGACAATTTATATGTTAGGTATTGCAATCTGCCTAAATCCTGTTCCCAACAGTAAAAGGGTCTATTATCTTTGGAGTGATTGAGTCCAGTGTGTGTTGTCTCGACGAGGCCTAGCAGCAGTGTCTCGCAGCTGTAATATGAAATTGATATACTTGGCTGCAGGAATAAAAAAGTGCCCTCTGCACCAGCTAAACCCAAATGAAAGTAGATAACGGCATCGACTGGGAGCTTCTGCGCTGTCATAACTTGTATGTAAATCTCAGCGGCCCGGACTGTAGCCCTTCATTAAGTGTGCTTTAGTAGATTTATGAAGTGATCTGTGCAGCAGTCGTTTGTAGACGCTGTTCACTTCAGACCTGGCCATGATGAATATACTCCTCTTGGCTCGGGCCGGACTGTTGAATCTGAAATTGGTGCTGTCCGGAGAATGCAGCTCATATCCAGAGCTGGGTGGGACGCGTGTGTTTATTCCGTGACATGACTTGACCACGCTGACCTTTAATAAAAATATGCCACCATTCCTGCAAAAGGGCACCCATTCCTCCAAGTATTTTGTGCCATTATAATTCTTTTACAGTCTCTGCAGTGACGATGGTTACCTTTGTCAAGAATATGTGGAACATTAGGCTTTCAGGCTGGGTTCAGACAATACAAAAATAGACATAATGGTTTATCATCTAATGTCTTTTTTTATTGGCATGTAGGAAGTTTGTTCTTAGCTCTTAGCTCTTGTTCTGTCTGTAGGAAAAAACATCTACAGTTTTCAGTGTATTTTTGAAATATCTGTGATACAAATTTTAAAAAATACATTTTAAATGTCCCTATTATGCTCTTATTTGGATATATTTAAATATATTCTAAAAGATGTCCTCAGTAACACATTATACACTATTCAAAGAGAATTTCAAATGTTCCCCAAACTTTGAGTAAAAATGCTTTAATGTCTGTCCCTTTAAGCCCCTTCCACAGATCTTAGACTGGCTGAGCAGTTAGTGGGACCTCACTAATTGGATGCTTAAAATTAGTCAACTGTAGACCCTTTGATCCTGGTTCCAAGTGCTTTTTTAACTATTGAGTGTGATCACTACAAACTGTCATGTTCTGAGCTGCACTGTCCTCAGAAAATCTGTCAAATCCTGCTACTTCTCCAGCGGGCCATTTCAGGGGCTAAGGAAATTCCCATTTTTAGAACGAAAAGCACTGTCATACTAAAAATGTTTGAATAAACAATTTGAGTATGCCACAAAGATGGTTTTAACAATATATATTTTCCAATGAACTAAACTATAAAATAAAAAAAATAAAAAAAACCACTGTTATACATAGTTTTAACATATTTAAAAAAAATAATAATAAAAAAAATAGATCTTGGGCAAAGGAGTACCTCCTGAAAAAGTTAGCAAAATAAATTTCAAATTGTACAATAATAAAACTGAACGCAATCACTCACAAACCATAAATGTCAAATGGGGTGTCCCCTCCCCAGATTTTTTTTTTTTCTCTGTGTGCATCTGGAAGCAGGATTACGCAAAAACTAATGCTCCAATTTGCAGTTTAGGCGTTAGAGGTTAGGTTTAGGGAGCATAGCGGTGGGTTGGGACTGGGTTAGGCAGCGGGAACATAGACATGCTCCTGTCAATATTTAACTCTTTAAAAGCAAAAATCTAAAAGTGAACAACAGAAAACTACAGCAGAAAAAAATTACTTAAAAATCTCGTACCTATTCTAAAAGGAAACTTAGTATTTTATACTAATTGCTTTTCAAGAGAATCAAGTGTGATCAACTGTGGAGAACTGTTAGCCGTCAGTTGGGAAATACGTCCAAATGAAACAAACACTGGCTCGCTGCAGATTCTAATGTGCTCAGAACATAATACAAGCTGTTGGCCGGACACAAGGAAGGCGAGGAAGTTTAAATCAATATTTCCTATTAGAGACGCTGATGCTCAAACCAACAATGACCGGCGCTGAATGAGCTCCAACGCATTGTGTGTTTAGGTGTGTGCCGTAATTGAATTCTCCATTGAAAAAGGCTCCTCTGATTAAACAGAAGAAGAAAGGGAAAACACAATCAAAGAGACGGCTGCCTGGGACAAAGAGTTACCTTTAAAGGCTGTCATCAAAGTTATTTTGATTAATGTGGGCCTCGGTTCTTTGAATGGAGTGAGCCTCCAGACGAACATACTGGAGAAATGATTATGCCAACAGGGCTGTTTGTGTGAGAAACTCTTGTCCATGTGTCACATAAAGATACACTGGTTTAAAAAAAAAATTGGCTCCTCGACAGCATGGACATCCTTAAGTTCACAGTGTGCTTTTTGGACGGTCTGAGTTAATTGGGAAATGTCAACAAGGAAAGGAGGAGTTTTGACATTGATGTTCCGAAATGGTATAGTTGGTGCAATTATTAGCGCCATTAGTGTTTTTTGCCATTACTTTTCTTGCAGCAGCTTTGATAGTGGACTTTGGTACAGCTGTACAATTTTGTGGTCTTTTTAAGAGAATATTATAAAGAAAGGAATATCTCAGGACATGATTAATAGGAAAATTAATATGGAATTTCAATCGGCGATGTTGTCTATAACCACTCTTCTCACCTTATGGAGCTAAGAGACTAATTCATCAGTGCATCAACAAGCTAGAGTTAGTTTAAAACCTCTGTGGAGTAACCCTGCAGCTGCGCTAGCAGCTGAAGCTGTTATGACACTCAGTAGAATATACTACAAACTCATGCAATGATCACCACTGCAACAACTATTGTCCACTTTGTCATCCACCACTCATTCATCTGAAGAAGGCAGCTACAATGATGAAAAATGTTTTTTCAGTTCTACACTGATGATTTGTGTGTCTGGCTAAATTACTGTCAGGCTCCACTTCTTGTGGACAATAAATGCTTAATAATATTGAGATGAGACTGGTGCATTGATGATAGTGTATCTCTGCCTGTTTATCACAATTACTTATGAAGTATTAAACAGCGGTGTATGTGTCATTTGACTTTACAGTGGTTAGTACAATAATGTGTGCATTCTTTGCAGTGCTGCTTTTCAAACTTTTGACTCACAAGGTTTCTCCATTTGAGACCTCATAGTGCCCATCTATGTCGGATAAGCACTGACAATGTCAACGTGTATTTCAACTTCAGGTACCCTAATGTTTTCCTACTTTTGTAAAGTGTATGCTTATCTCTTCAGGCAGTCTTTAATGAGGAAGCACAGGTCCTAAAACCATGTGGAAAACTACAGTCAAAATGTTTTCTAACCTCTCATTGACATGTACATTCACATGTAGTCAGCTACCATTTCCAATCATATTCTTTATGCAGAATTTTCTATTCTTTATTGTTGGCTTATGTCCATTCACCCATTGAACAAAATAGAACAAATAGAGTCTCATTCGAGTCTCTTTTTTCCTCTGCATTTTCTTTTTCAGCCTCAAGTTCAGCTGTCGTCAAGTAGGCAACTAATGTTCGGGAAAGTCCTGAAAAAGCCATCTCCAAAAATGAACTGGAACTCCCGCTCGAGTTTGTTTAGCGCAACTCTCCTTGATGTTCTGTGTATTCATGTGAGTGTTTGGAGCTGCCAGGTGGTGTATTGTGTTAATAGACAGATAAAAATCAGCGAGGAAATGGCCCTCCCAGCGCTGACCCCTGCGCCACCCCGACTCTATCTGTCAAGCTGTCCTCCCTCTGACTTTTCACCCTCTGATCCCCATCTCCTGCTTCACCGTAAGAGAAAACAGACCGCCACTCCCCGAACAGGCCGCAGACCGGGGAAGAATGCCTTTGGACCCAAACGCACGTGTGCAGCACAGTGGAGCACAAATGTTAGAATGCTTAGAGAATGACCTCTGAGGTGTTGTCACATCAAAAAATTGATTTTTTTTTCTGTAAATGTGGAAGATATATTTTACTCAAGAAAGATTGCTTATTGCATATTGTATTGTATTTCTCAATGTCTTACTTACTCATAGGACCATGCTTGATGATTTTACTTATAATTAATAATAAAGATTTATTTGAAAATAGATTTAACATCTCTTTTAACATCTCATAGTGCGCAATTATCCAATCAGATGACTGCAGTGTTTAGCTCCATCTTGGCGAAAGCAGACCACAAACGCTTCGGACCCATTTTGATGAAGCAAACGGACCCGACCGACACCGTAGTGCTTCAGTGGAAATGAGGCTATGGAATTTGACAGTGTTGAGATCTTTACCAATGTCAACATTACCAAGAGTTACTTTTTCTTTTAACTCTGCATAAACCTAAAGCAGGATAAAGAGAACAGCATGAGGTACAAATGTGGCAGCTAAAGGGAACCCCACAGTCGGCTCAAGAGTCTCTGTGACTGAGGTCCATTGCACTGAGCCCTGTCCGCACCTCACCAAATACTAACCTCCAAGAGTCTGGACTTGGTCTAAGACTGGACTAACTCTGTCTCCTTCACCAAACACTAACCTCCATGAGTCTGGACCTGGTCTAAGACTGGACTAACTCTATCTCCTCCAACAAACACTAACCTCCATGTGTCTGGACCTGGTCTAAGACTGGACTAACTCTGTCTCCTTCACCAAACACTAACCTCCATGAGTCTGGACTTGGTCTAAGACTGGACTAACTCTGTCTCCTTCACCAAACACTGACCTCCATGTGTCTGGATTTGGTCTAAGACTGGACTAACTCTGTCTCCTTCACCAAACACTAACCTCCATGAGTCTGGACTTGGTCTAAGACTGGACTAACTCTGTCTCCTTCACCAAACACTGACCTCCAAGAGTCTGGACTTGGTCTAAGACTGGACTAACTCTGTCTCCTTCACCAAACACTGACCTCCATGAGTCTGGACTTTGTTGAAAACTGGATTTAGACTGTTTAGATTTTTTAACAGTTCCCTTGTGACTATTACAGTACACCTGACATAGTCTTGGTCTTGGTCATGGTCTTTATACACTCTGGTCTCCAATATGACTGGTTCACGTTGATGCGGTCTTGACTAATCCTAACACTGAATTCATACCTGCACTAATAATACAATGATGCTAACATTTTCACATGTCACAAACAACTCTTAAAACTAAAGTCTTCTGTCTCTGTTTTAAATGCGCTGTAGTTTTTGCCTGGTGAATACCGACACTCCCAACGGTGATTTATCCGGATGCGTCTTGTGCAGATGGTGTTTGATTTGATCCCAGGCGTGTTATGTCCTCAGCTTCTAGGATAATATCTTTGGATCAGTTGCAGATAATATTTGCGGTGATAAAAATGCTGGCGCAGGAGGAACGGGGACAATTGGTTGCCGCGCTGATTGCTTTCCTCCTGCCTTCTTCTTTCCTGTGTCAGATAGTGATCAGCCTCAAAACGGTGAGTGTGTGCAGTGCGTCCGTCCACGTGTCCATGCGTCCCTCTGCAGCGCCTCATTCTGTTGGCCTGCTGAACGGCTGAGGGAGACCTCTTCTTTAGGCTCCTCTGTATCTGATGGGACAGGCACAAAGGAGCCAATCACAGTAGTGCTGAAGTGGCTGTATTGGGAAAGCCTTCCTAACAGAAAGTAGAAGTGAGAAAGAGAGAATTAGACAAGCTGCTTGGTAACCTTTAGTGGAGAATTGGTTCTGCAATGAGTTTCCGAATACAAGTGGAATTGAGTGTGTGTAGTTACTCTGACTTTGCCAAGGAGCCGTGAGAACCGTTCAGAAGAGCCTTATTAATGAGTCTGGTGGCTGTTTTATGGCATGTGAATGTAAACTCCAGACTTCAAAGGTAATGGTAGCCTAACGCCATAAAGCTGAGTAAAAGCATTAATGCATTGACACTAGGGTAAACAGTACATCCCAGGGGAATAAAGATGGCCATGTGCAACAACTGTGCTAGTGTTGCTGCTGTTCACAGACAGAACCAGATATCTGTTCAGATTTAGTGTAACTATTCTTTTTTAACGGAAAAATAAATGCTAATAAAGTGCAAAACATAGATAGCTTTCATAAGACACTTAATGGCTAAGAGCTAAACAGTGCATTAACAAATTGTAGTTTTTCTAGCTAGTACAGGTGGTAATCTTTTTAATAAAATTAAAAATTAATTAAAAAGCTGTTTCTTTTCCCAAATTGAGGTCATGGTCAGGATTATTTTTTTATTCTGAAAAGCATTTTTGTGGTAACATAGGACTGCATAAAAGCAGCATGTATCTTCACTGAGCTCATCAGAGTTAATTCTTTTGGACAATAAAATGCTTTTTCAAAAAGAGAAACATAAAGGCCTTGGGAAGGATTTGGAACAGAAAGATGAAAGTAACAATAGCACCACAGTACAATCAATTTTAGGAGAAACAAGTTTACCATGTAGGCTACTAATTTTTCTTCATTCAAGGTTTTATAGTTCTATAAAGTTTCAACAGACATAATCATTATTGTTATTATCATTATTCAGTTCCACATCTCGCTTTGTGCTTGTGGAGGTTGTCAGTCATCCAGGTCATTGTGCACTAAGAGTAAAAAGGCCTCGACAACTTGTTTCCGTTTCCTGTGGCTAACGCAGCTGCACACTCAAGCTAGCGATGGAATAACAAATTGATATTTCAGATAAAGTTGTGAACCACAAAGTGAATGTATTGGTAATGCTCTTTAACGTACTGTATTTTATAAAGGTTTCTCATTTACGTTTATTTAAGTTATTTGTCAAATCATTTTTGCATTCATTAGACTTGGCTGTGACTCAGTTTTGAAGTCTGAACAATCCAAAATGAATACATTTCTCTGTAAAACTTATTACAATTTTCATGCTATACAAAAGTTAGAGTATGGCAAAGTTACATTCTGTTAAATTGAAAATTCAGTGTGTTTATTAAAAGTTGACAAGTTAATTACAGCTAGATTTGTGATTAATTTTTTTTTTAATCAATTCACATCCTTAAAAAATGTCTTCTGAAGCGGTGGGACACGGCTCTGCTAGGGTCCAGTGTATTGAATTATTTCTGCACTGTCAGTTCAAGCCGCAAAGTGTGTCACTGACAAATCTCTTGTGATGAGTCCCCATCCCTGGGACAGGAAAGTTATATTGAAGGTTTCTGTCCACCTGAGGGTACTGTGTCAGGGAGATAGGCCTGATTCTAGACCTGTGGTAATGAATCAGGTTCTAGTGCTAACAACAGGTTTACAAAACCTAACATTAGGTTTATTTTTGGGTGGAGTTTGGAGAAAATTTAAGCAATAAAAACAATAAAAATTAATTACAACAATAACTATTAATAATACCATATATAAAAATCAGACCGGTAATTTACAGTACAGGCATGGTTCCTATTAATTTATAAAACAAGGGTCACATTTTATTACATCAGTATGCATTCATTAATACCATCTACTTTTAAATTCTCAGTAGCCAGGGTAAAAAAACAATATATTCAACATCATCAATGGTTTAATTACTGTAATAGGTTTGTGAGATTTCTATTCCTTTGCCTACAGCTCAGTTTGAATTGTTCTGAATACTCGAGACAGTCGACTGGCTTTCACTCCCAGCTCTATCCCAGCGCCGCCTTTGAGGGAAAATATTAGGCTAAAACCATCTCAGGCGTGATGTGCCTATTAGATTATTCCGGAGAGCAACAACAGAGCCGGGAGAAGAGGCAGCCGAGAGGGTGGCAGACTGGGAGCACAGCCGCCAATCAGGTGGTATTAGGCTGCAGCCGTTAGGAGCATCAGTGAGGCAGACACAGTGCGCCGCTACAGCTCTACATGTGTACATACTCCCAGACACAATCAGGGAAAACGCAGATACCTTATCAAGCTAACTGTCAAGCCACGGGCCGAGCCGAGGAGATTAAGTGTGGGATATGTGTGACGGAGCGAGGGGAGGAAGTCAGCGTGAGAGGATAGAGGCGTTCAACTTCATGAGGCTGGGTTTAAATGACTAGTTTTAACCAAGTTGGGTTTACTACAGACAGGTTTGGAACTGATCTCAATTGTGTGTAAGCTGCAGAAATAGTGTGACCGCCCAATAAAGCCAGGGAACGAGATGAACACTGCGAACACAAGGGAATGATGAAGGACTTCTTGAGTTCACATAGATGTGTAACAGTAATGCCACTTCATGTTCAATGGTCAGGTAGATAAAGGGTCACCACACCAAGGGGCCCCCCCACACCACCTGTGAACCCCAAGGCCCCTGTCTTTTTTTTTTTCCCCCCAATACTGGGGCCCTTTCCTCTTTTTTTTTTTTCAAAAACAACAAAATGGGGTGTTTAAAATAGGGGGGACTTCATGTCAGGGGTCGTAGAAAGGCCCCCCCAACAGGCGCCCCCCCCCAAACGGCAAACGGCGCCCCTTTTTTTTTTTTTTTCCTCCCTTGGGCCCCCCCTCCT
This sequence comes from Rhyacichthys aspro, assembly GCA_036850595.1. NCBI lineage: Eukaryota > Metazoa > Chordata > Actinopteri > Gobiiformes > Rhyacichthyidae > Rhyacichthys > Rhyacichthys aspro. Next base: position 20,438,404 of record CM072151.1, read on the forward strand.
TTTTTTTTTTCCTAAAAAAAAAAAAAAAGCTCATAGGCATACAGGACTAAACCAAGACTTAACTACCCTGGATTACACCTGTACTTGGTATTTTGATGGCAAACAACATTTCTGTATAGCGGACCTCAGTTGAATTTTAAATAGACCTGCTACTTTTTGTTGCCAAGTTGAGTTTATGGAGCCTCAAACTGCCATCGTGTGAAAAAGAGTTTGCAAGGCATGATGACTACAGACCAGACCAGAATTGTAATAGTGACTGAATATTTACTTTGAATGGGAACTAGTCAGTCTTTGGCCTGATTGCACAGATAAGGGTTAATTTAAGTTTAGACAGTAGAGGGCGCAGATCCCTCTACAGACTCACTGTGTATTTAGGACAGTAAAGCCATATTCATGGATGTCAATCATTTACAAGTGGAGACTATCCAAACCAGTGAGTTTGGAAGAAAAAACATGTCTTCTGAAAAGGGGTAATTTTAGAGTATTTTGTATAAGTATGACTCTGCTGGGTTCCAGTGTATTGGTCTATTTCTGCACGCTCTATTTGAGTGCCAGAAACCATGTTACTCATGTCTTGTGGTAAGTCCTTGTCTTGGGACAGGAAAGTTACATTGGAGGTTTCTGTCCATTTAAAACTTATGTGGTGCTACGTTGAGTACAGTTGTGATGCACCATTTTAAATCAAACGTGGGGTTTAAAAATTAGAAAGGCTTGTTTACAGCGGAGCTTCCAGTTTGTAACAGGTTAATACATTGTTGGTGTAGTGTGCACTCAGCACACTGTGACAAAACCTACAAGTTGAATATACAAGTAAGCACTGCACAAATGATATACTGCCTACACAACAACAGACAGTTGGACCAACAGGAGCTGTAGTGGTCAAGTCTGCAGCAGATCTACAGCCTGCTGTCAGTCGCAGACTCCTCACAGTCACAGCAGCAGTTCATTTCTCTCACTGCCGTCTGGCACCTTACACCATCCTTCTGTTAAAAGGAATGAATCACAGTCTAAAGAGTATACTGTATTGCTGATTTGACATCAGTTGTTAAAGTTTAAACCTGCTTCAGACTTTTAAAAGGATTAAAATGTTCAATATTGGAATTGGAATGAAATTTTGGAAACAAGATTCAATTTAGGGAAAAGTAAACTCAGTAATTTGATGGAGTTAAAGGTTTCAACCTCGACCAAAAACTTCATACGGTCAAAACATTTGCACAACATCCCAATCTCATCTCTGCTGTTCCACTTACAGTTCCTAACTATATTCTGCTGCTTTGTGAAGGGACTGTGCAGAGTGGTGCAGTGTGGTTTTGTTCTCTTTATCCTGCTGAGATCTCCTCAGAGTGTTCTCTGATTGACACTGAAGATCCACCCACTCTGGCTCGCTAATGAGAAAAGCCCCGAGGACACAGAAATTCGGCAGTTCTGACTCCCTGACCTTTGTGGGGTTTTGTTGGGGACGCCGCGGCTTGGCGCTCACGCAGCCGGGGCTCGGTGCGTGTGCGTCAGGGTCCCCCGGGCGCCGCTGGGGGACGGGGAGTAACACTAGGAAGCCTCGTTATGTGCGCAACATCAAAACGAATCAGGCTCTGTCCGCCACCCCTCGACTAGGGGCTGCGGGGGGAGCGAGTGGAGGTAATGAGACCATGGTGCTCCGCGGCCCCCACCGCCACCTCCACTGTGAGACACTAACAACTACTGGTGCCCCGGGGATGTCCCTGAGATAGGCAGCGAGAAAAAGAACGAGTGGAATTGCGGAAAACATGTAAGTGTGAGAGAGATGGCGAGCGAGCAGGCAGTCCACCTTACCAGCTGAAGTGGAAGTTATCCTGATGAAGTGTGTATGTGCGTGACTCATACACTGCCAGAGGTTTTCAGAGGTCTTCAAGGAGCTGTGCCAAGTTGTGCGGAAGTTTCTCCTCTTGCCAACAGGCACAGAGCAGCCTGCCGTGTCCCTGCAGAAGCACAAAAAGCATTTATGAGTCTCGCTAATGATACATTTCTGAGCATTGCTTACATAGTCTAACTTCAACTCCGCACAATTCCACTGGATGGTGTGGTACAGGTCGAGTTGGTGCAGCACGGTCTGAATAGGGTTGCACTGTGGCCAGGGGTGTGTCATCTTCTTATGAGATATAACATTTATTCGAAGGGAACTTTCAATACTTGGAATTGTTGCCATAAATAAGAAAGAGAAAAAGCTTGAGATAGCCTCACATCAATATTCCTTGGTAGTTCTTCTTCTACATTAAACAATGTTTATTCCCAGTTTTCTGAACTTTATATTCCGAGAGTTGCACCATTTCCCTACATTTTAGCAACTCTGTATTAGGGGCCACAGTTACTCAGGGGATAGACAATTGCAAAAAATGCCCTTTTCAGACTGACTACATAGCACAGTACTGTTTAGTGCAAGAATAGTGATGAACACAGGGTAACTTTGGCCCTTTTACTATTTAACTGTCTAAAATGTACTTTTTTAGAAACTGAAGAGAAGAGCGTTTTAGTTGTGCTCATTTGTATTTAAAGTTGCAGCATTGTATTGACTTACATGACTTTCCAATGTGTGTGGAGACTGTTGCCCTGTACCACAAAACCAACCCGGGATATTATCAACTCGTTGGGTCACCATGGGCTTCTCTGTTCACATAAATGACCAATCACTTCAATACATTGTACTGAGTAAACACAAAGACTGAAACTGAACCTAAACTTGCAAAAAAAATAAAAAAAATTCTGGTGACTGAATCAACAACATTCAAGCAGTTAAAGACTTAAAACAACCAGGCAGTGTAGAGTCTACTGTTTATTTAAATGTTGCATTCAAATCATTATCATACTGTAGTTTCTAATTAGTGGTGAATCCCAATATAATGTACAGAATTAAACTAATACCAGTTAGTATAAAGACATGTATAAACTTATGAGTTACTACTTAATATGATATCACTTATAACGCAATATCGCAAGCTAAAGTTAGTCCTTCATAGAATGTATATTCAGTCCTTTTTCACTCCCTGCACAGCATCTTTTTCCCTTCTCGTTCCCGCCAACAGCTTGTTTCTTGCCCCTGATTGGTCAGTGGGCAGTATTTATATCCTCCATCTGGATCTCTGGACCAGCTCTGGAGCAGGTTAGCATTCAGCGTAAATTTACATAGAGATCTACCTCCAAAAAAAAGTCAACCAGCTTTGTGGTACCAAAAAACCCAGGGTTAGCCCTGCTGTTACCTGGCTAACCTCCTAATCCAGCTTCATTGTACAGGACCCAGGTCATAATCATCTCAGAGGTTCAGAAGAAGGTCTGTGGACATTTGTTTTGAAGGTAGAAGACATTACTAGCTAATGACTAAGCGCCCCAATACAATTTAATAAATATGCTGCTTAATAGTAAGTTAGCTGTTCACAAGACATTCTGCAACAAAGTAAATCTGGCGCTAATGTCAAAAGTAATGCCAGTGTTTAGTGCATTGCAGACAAAGAATGCATTGTTTTAAATTTATGAAGCAAGAGACATACTGCTGATAAACGGGATTTTGTTTCTGTAAAAGAACAAAAGGACAAAACAGGGCTATGTCCATGGAAACTGATCAATTTTGACTTAACCCATAGCTTTCTAAACTACTCCATTGAAAAGAGACTTAACATAAGGCAGAGGATTTAGTTATTCAAAGCCAGTCGTCTAAATCACATACATCTGTGTCAAAAACCTCCAGCCGTGATCCTTCCCGGCACAAATTCATGCCTGAATCAGTGGCAGGCCTCGATAACGGGAAAGCTCTTTGGTCTCTGCAGGAACACTTTGGATAATCTGCAGATCAGCCAAAACACAGCCGACTCGTTTGGCTGACTGCATACTCACTGGTTACCTTCCTGTTTATTACCTGTCAGAGTTTGTTTTTTCAATGCTATCTTTCGATATAAATGTATCCTTTGTAGATGTTTTCCTAAAATTACTTATCCAGCATCCATATTCAGTACAGGCCTTGCATTCCCAAATCTCGCACATAAGGTTACTATATTTCCAACCTCACAGAGAGGCCTCTAACAAATACAAAAGCAAAACGTGCTTTGCACATAAGGAAAATACAGTGGCCCCTCGTTTATTTATTCTAAAAATAACCTGCAATAGGTGAAATCTGCGAAGTAGTCACCTTTATTTTTTACAATTATTATATATGTTTTAAGGCTGTAAAAGCCCTCACCACACACTTTATACACTTTTCTCAGACAGGCATTAAAGGTCCTATATTATACTAACATTATACAGTGTATTTTGGATACATTTAGGTTACCATATCACGTTTTGCAACATGAAACACACAATAATGATCTTATACAAGCGGTTTGGATGAGCTCTTATCATGAGTCCAAAGTGAACGGTCTGATTTGGCGCTGTCACTTTAAGGCTCACCTCTCCCATGTTGGCTCCGCCCACTCATGACGTCACGCTAGAGCTGGAAACAGGCTGAAGTAAACACAGTACATCGTAGTAATAACTTTTCCAGCAATGGCTCTGAGAGTAACTGAGCCGTATATCTTCAACCTAGAGTCTGATTCTGAGTTCGAAGAACATGAGCAAACACAAAGACCTCGAAGGCTTCTACAAGACGTTTCTGCTTGGTAAATGAGAAACTATTTATTGTGTATGTTTCTATGGTGTAGTCCAAAGCATAGCACGTGTTAACTGCTTCTGTTTATAGGTGCACATGTAATAAAGTAGCCTAGCAATATGTAGAGCTATGCAGTAATGCTTGTTAGTAATACATGTTGCTGACTGTAAGTAAGCTAACACAGTAGCAGCGATGCTTCTCTGTGTCTGAGCTGCGGAGCACGGCACATGTTGACAGTTCAGGAGAGAGGGGCAGGAGGAGTGTGGAGGAACACTTCCTGGAGAGGAGTGGTTTATTTCACATATTGACGTCATTGCGTGAAACAGCTCGTTGAAAGGACTGTAGCTCAAACTAAATAAATTACTTAAACATGCGAATGCGAATGAAACAAAACACAACTTTGGGTATGTGTTTGAGGTAGAAACAACATTATAACATGGTTAAAAGCTCAGAAAAGTCGATTTAGCATAATATGTGACCTTTAACATTTTCTCACATTTCTCTCTTGTTTAAACACTCTCAAAGTTCAAACCTTAGCATCTTCCGCTGCCTTTTGGGTGCGACCGCAGGTGCCTTTGTCGGTGCAGAACGTTTCGTCGACATTGTGGGTTTTGTCAGGGAGAAAACTTGCGAACATACAGCACTTCAGAGTCACACTGCTAGCGATCGAACATTTATGTAAATTTGCGCATTCTGTACTGTACAGGAGACACGGCACGGAGGAGATTAATTGACAATGGTCTACAGTCCCTTAGCCAATCAGGACGCAGAACACAATGCGCGAATTCTCCCTTAGCCAATCAGGATGCAGAACACAATGCGCGTTCACACGCTGTAAAAAAAAAATTGCAATAAAAAAATTCGCGAAACAGCGAGGCTGCGAAAGGTGAACCGCGTTATAGCGAGGGACAACTGTATGTAACAACAGTAAACACAAGACACATCTGCATTGGTGTGTGTACGTGATACATTTGAATGATATGGAATATTTCTATCGGATATCTACTATTGGATAAAAATATCACAGCAACTGTATTACGTTTTGTATTAAACTTTATTTTATTTGAAGTGTGATTAGTTGAACAGGAAGATATTCTGTTCAGCTTTATTTATCCCCAAGGGGAAATTCAGCTTTTAGGTCTTTTCAGATAAATTAAAAGCAAATGAATTGATTCAGACTTCATTTTCCATAGAATTTGGGGGATTTTGAAAATATTGTCTGTTAACATGGTTATATCCTTTATTACGATTATGTGATCACTACTTTTAGCTGTTTGCTGGTATTTGATATTTCAATTTGGTATTTAAAATAAAATAAGAAACTGACAAGGAATAGTTTTGTATAGCTCAGAACCAAGCTAGCAAACCAGTCTAGTGTTGGCTTAAGTCATGTTTGCAGCTACAATGCTAAAAGCTAATGTTAGCTAAACTACCAAAACTATTATGTGCAAATTAAGAGGTACATCATATTGTTCTGATACAAGAAAAACATTTTTTAGTCAAACATTAAAAAAAAAAAAAAGTTGGCATACTTTTAGCCTTGCCCACTTTATTTGCAATAAAACAATTTAGCTACAAAATAAGAAATAGTGAACATAGGCCTATACACCATACAAATGAGCTAGCTGACTGAAATGCTGCAGTAAAGAAATTAAAAAAAAAAAAAATGCAGTTAGATGCCAATTTATAAACCACAGTTTTATATCAAGTTTAGAGCCTCAAGATTTTACAATGTTTAACCATTACATTCTATTAGATAATTAACTTTAATATATGGGGAATATTGTATTGTGAGTTTTTTACACATGCCTTCATGCTATTTTAATTACTAACCATAAAATCAGAGCACTTCGTTTGATACATAAATGAAATGAAATACCAGCGTAATAAAGTCTAATGTTCATAATAATTACTTCACTTAATGGCTGGTTTAGTTTAAAGTCAAGACAAATGTTATTACTAAGACGCACCAGTCAGATTTTATGTGTGAATTTTAAAGAGGGTGAAATAACATGGTAAGATAATGGCTGAAATTAAGATTCTTCTGGCATCACTCCTAAAGAACTCATTCAGTCTAAACATTAAAACAGTGAAATGAATGAGTATGTAAGGCTTGTTGTACATGCAGTTTGTAAAAGTGGCAGGGTTAACATGTCTGGCTCTGGGTTCGGTCACTTGTTTAAACCCGCAGGACTGTCCTTGTAGTGTGATTTCAGCACAAATTAAACTGGTGAACAGGAGGAAGTGTCTGGCAGCATGTGGCACAGCAGCTCAAGCTGTTAGCGGCGCACAGACGCAGCTGAGGAGCAGTCTCCCGAGGTCTCAGGGGGCTCGTGCTGCAGTCTGTCTGTCCTTACCTATTTCACTTCTTCTCGGTTCTCTTTGGGGACTTCTCCTGTTAGTGTAGTGTTTGCTGTAAGAGACGCGTCTGCCTTTCCATCTGTGCCCAGTTTGAGAGGGAGCTAAACTGCAGTCAGTGTCACACAAGAAGTTGCTGAATTATTAAGAGTTCCAGATTTGCTGTGCACTGCACATCTTTGATCCATCTGTTGGAGGAGCATTCATATAGCACACTGTACCTGCTGCAGTTGCTGGCAATCTGTCGTAGATCAAAATTTGATGCTTCGCACATTTGTTGTCACCATACAGAAGTTTGGCTCTCCATGTTAGGCAACTTTTACTCACTTCAGTTTAACTATGTTTCTGCTACATTCACAGACAGTAGAGAAGTGAAGCACCTTGGGATCAGCTGCTGACAAGGAATAATAATTTAGGGTTGGGTCTGAGAGTGCTGGTTTAAGTAACGGTTAAAGATCATCACAATATTTCAATATTTCTTCTTACAGTTATTAAAGCCATTTTTGCCCTGTTCGAAAATATCAGCATTGGAACCTTGACCAGTGTGACTGACAGCTGACTGACAGCTTCGAACACTTGTATACACCTCCTGCAGGTAAGTGTATATTTAAATGGCCAAGGTTCAAATCCAATAATACTAACATGAAATTCATTTTTTTCTTAGTGACCATTGATATCATGTAGACTCCATACTGATGTGTAAAAACACTGATAAACTGATTGATTTACTGATTTACTTTATTATTTTAGTTTCATTAACACTGTCAAACCTAAGAATATTATTACTTACGGTGCTATCCCCGTGACCTAACCAATACTGCATAGCAATTTGTAAGTTCTTGTGCAGACCTTGGTGCAGACTTTCAGGAGAGAAAATCAGTTATCAGAAATATCAAGCCTGTTTTGCAACTTCCAACTGTCTTCTACATAGACTTAGAAAGTGTGTTGGGTCTGACACCCTGCAATGCCAACAACAAATGTAGTGTCTAGAATTAGCCCTTCTAGTCTGCATGAACCTGCGAACTATCATGGTTTATACTGAAACGCCTTTCTTTTCCTATAATAATATGTCTGCCTTGTCTTCTCTCTTTCAGTTTTAGACCAGTTGATACCACTGACTTCGCTCAAAGCACACTTCCATCATTATTTGAAACTGGTAACAAGCACACAGATTGCTTTTAGATTGTTTTTATTACACAATGATAAAGTCAATATTGTGGACACAGTTTGTTGACTCTGTTTACAATGCTGCAGTTAAAATCCTGTTGGAATCTGAATACTTTAAAAGGATACTGTGATACCTTCTTGTCCAGTGCTTATTAATGATTTATTACGTTTAGGTGACACACAGGGAGAGAAGAGTAAAAATAGCAGTGTTCCAACACCTTCATAATCATCCGGCCCATTTCCTCAAGGTGATATGGCATAAAGGTTAGTGCTGGGCGCCCTTGCTGAGAGCAAAGGAACATTGTGTCACCTTTAATCACTGCTGCCTTCATCAACAGGTTTTATTAAGTGACCAGTCTTTGTTCTGCGGCAAATGAGGGCGATATCTCTGCTGTCTTTGTTTAACCCAAACCAGAGCATTATTTTTACTCCAGCTACAATTACAGGTTATATTTAAACGGCATTTATGTGACACGTTCTGGTGTAAGACTGTAATGCATAGTGGTACAGAGGTTCTTCTATGTAGCTCCTCTGTGGCAGACTTTGCACTTGACATTTCCATGATTCATGCCTGGTGTGATGGAGGGCCTGGAGGCTTGGAGAACCTTTGCTGAGAAAGAGCTTGGCTGCTTTCGTGTTTATGGCCAGAGAGAATTTCTGAACACTGTAGTTATATTGAGCTGCATAGTGTAAGAGTATGAGACTGGTTGTACTGGACTACAGGGCACTGATAAGAGGCTGTAGTTCGGATATATACGAGTTGTAGATATGTTAGGAATCTGGGCTGAGCTGGAAGAAGGTGTTTTTGTCAGTTAGTGTGGAAAAAGTAATATTTTGAAAACAACAAAAATGAGGTTTTTTGTTGTTTTCAAAACTAAAATTCAGCAATATTTGATGGAACACAAAAGAACTTTTCACAACTCTGTCACCAAAAAGACAGTTCAGTTTGACAATTGGTCACTTAAGTTGGCTAAAATGCATTAGCTTGCTTTAAAATAGCATTTGATACTTTGATTAATTCCGTGCCTTCAGCGTGTAAGCTTTATATTGAAGGTTTTCAACAACTGCAGATCATCAGCTTGTTTAAGACCAAAGCCTAGATACCAAGATCATTAGCTAGTAGAATACATGTGCATATTTCTCAACACACTCCACCAACAGGCATCCTAGAACAATATAGTGTGCAAATCTTTGGGTACAGCCTGTGTTTGCCACATAGTTATTCATGAGTCTTGTGTTTACCGTTGAATTTGGAACTTTTTTGGCTCCTGTTCAGAGCTGTACCCCAAACCCACTCAGTATGCTCACTTTTCATGTTTTACAGGAATCATAAAGTCAACCCGACGTGCATATGTTCCAGCGCTTTGGGGAAATGATGGTCGCTATGAATAACAAATAGATGTGAGTCGGTGCAGTGTTGAAAAGCCCCGGCCTCATCAATGAAGCTGGAGAACTGGATCCGAAGCGCACTGCTGATCTTTCTGCGGACAGATATCAAAGCCTGGCCGGCGAACGGGGGGTAAGTAACGGGGGACAGGGGCTCCCCGGAGCAAAGGGTACAGATAAAGGCATGTAGAGCAGATAAAAAGAGAAGAGGCAGAGCGAGCGGAGGGAGAGCCTGTGTGCCGTTGTGTACCAGACTTTGCTGCAGAAGGACTTCAAAGACCCCGCAGAGCAAGAGCCTGCTGTGCTCGAGCACTTTTTTTTTCTTTTTTTATTTCACCAAAGCTCGTCTGGTGTTGGATCCCCCTCTGCTCGCCCTCTCTGATTATTCATGTGTCTCAGCTCAAAGGCAGCCAGGCCTATTGGATTCTGTAGGGCAGCGCTGACATGAATATTTCTGCTGCATCAGAGGCACTCTCTGTCGGTGCCTCGCAGAGCTTCAGCCGTAATTGAGCGCACAATCCCTGAAGCTTCCCGCAAAGCTTATTGACTGCAATATTGGCTGCATTATGGACTGCAATGCTGCCTTCTGGTATACAGCAGGAGGGGAGCTTCTGTACTTATATGACTCTTTTTTATTTTAGACCTATTATACCATAACATGAATAAATGAGCACTTACAAAACACACGTTTTATTTTGCACACATTTTTTTTTAGTTCTAATCACTGCAAGGTTTAATCCCTGTTGGATCTTCTTGTCCAGTCTTCCATGTCACCTGTTGCAGTCCACGGCTCCTCATATGGCCTGAGACCTGCATTTGGACAAAATACCTAAACAATACATCTAAAAGGATGCAACTGAGGATCCTCTGTAGGCTTGCTTCTCTCCAAATTATCCACAATGCACCATCTTTTGAAAAAACAACTTAGAACAGGAACTTTTTATCAACTCGACCCATTTGTCTAGATGAGGTGGGCGTTCCAGTCACATGAACTACCGATTATTACCATTTACAATTAAAATTTTATAAACATAATATTCATAAACCTATACTTACCTTCCAAGGGAGTAAAGCAGGGGACTCTGCAATCTATGATTGCAACACATAGGGCACTAGCTCCCTAAGAATCCCTGCACGGACTATTGAGAAAATAGTTTATTATGATTATGTCCTAAGGAAATCTCGCAAGACTGATGTTTGAGCTCAGCTGGTCCATTGGGTATGTAAAAAAACGAATTGTCATGAAAAGACACACCACAACTGAAAATGACACTCTTCCACATAAAGGATTACAGAATAGATGTTTAGCTAAGATACTACAAGTTCATTGGGCTATATTTTGGCTCTTTTCCATGTCGTTCTGTTGTTGTTGTGGTCCCACTGCTTTCCCAACCATTCATCTCATGTCCTGTCTTTTAAATGACTGTAGAGTGTCTTAATATACACTGTATGTGGTCGAGGTCCACTAGAATTCTTCACCAACATCAAAATCAGGCTTAAAATTAAAAATGTTTACTTAGGTTTACACTTAAAAGTCGCCACTAGACCACCAAGTTAAAGGGTCTATGAAATACTTAGGGAAAGATAACTTATTCCCAACAGCAGGTAACAGCCCCTGTTTGGAGAGGCAGACAGGAGCAATGACCCAGGGTTTGTGTTATGAATGACTGTTAAAAGGGTCAGTGAACAAGTAACAAGGCATTTTTTAACTTCTAAAACTACTATCAGTGCAAGTGCGCATTACTTAGACAGTATTATATATTCTGTAGCTCATTTATACCACCCAAGCACTTCAAAGTCTCCATGTAGGCCATTTCTCAACAAAATATCGTTGACCACACATGGAACCACATTTACAAAACACAAAAGTATCCCTGGCCAAGCTTGAACCCCAGTTTCCTTCTTCTTTATGAGTGGAAATCTATCGCCCAGTCGTAATCCTAGACATGATTTGGAAAGTATAAGCTTCCATTTACATGACATTCCGTCTGCATTGTCTGTCTTGACGCTCCTCGAGGACTCGCGCTCAAAGTGAAGACAACCAGAAGCAGTGACATCAGAGCCTAAACCACAGGGCAAAAGGCGTTTCAAGTCTGCAGTGGGTGTTGATGTGCCTTCTCCGAGTGTGTCAGTCTGCGCTAATGTGAGTGACTCGCTCTGTGCAGTCACGGAGCGAGTCTTTCAGATGCCATAATGCCGATCGTGTTGCTCTTTGAAGACGGAGCTGCTTCCCCCGGAGGTACAGATGGCTACGCGGCAGCTCACATTGTGTTAGCGCAGACGTGGCGTTGTTGTTGTTAGCGCCGAGGTGGAGGGTTACTTTTGGGGAATTTGGGGGGAATCAAAGCGTTGTTTGTGCTCAGAGGCATAGGTGAGTGGGTACAAGTGGTGCCTGGCGCTGTCATACGAGGATGGGCTGTCACAACTCGACAATTTCTGTCTCTTTCTTGGTGTCGCCTTATCTTAAATCCTACTGTTATTTTAAATTCAAAGTCTGCAAACTAGAGAAGTCACTCCTAAATGTTTCCTGAAAGCATGTCGTTACAAATTATCATGTTGAATTCAAATGTCTTCAAAGTAACTTTATTTTTAGAGGGGTTAGGGAGATGTTGTTCTTGGAAACATCAGCAATTTCATGGTTTAAAAGTTTCTCGGCTGCATTGAAAATGAGATTGTACAGCAACAGTCACGCTCTCTACTACTTCAAAATGTCAGACTTCCCATGATGCAAAAGTTCCCGCGGAGCTGAGCAGACAATCCATCAGAGTGCCTCCCGGGTGTCTCAGCACGACCCTTGTTCAAAGAGTTTGACAGATAGATCTTTCTCCATCGTGTGTTTAAGGGCACCCGCCGGACGTGATTGACTTGCGAGGCCTGTATATTGGCCCTATGAATTTAGTTTTAAGACACTGGTTGTCACGGTGACACACGGGTCGTAGCTCATTACACGCTACGGGCTCGGGTTGTTATTCTGTGGCAAATCCGTGAAGAGGAGGCTCATCGCGGCGGTAGATCAACAAAGGGGACGGGCCGTATAGCATGAGTGCACAGTTGTTAACATTTAGAGGGGGGTGAAATAGTTACGAGCGTGTAAAATTTGATAGCTCCCTTTAGAGAACTTAGCAGCGAGTGTAAAGTTTGCACTCAGTGGGATCAATGTGTCTCTGTTTCTATTGTGCAATATATCTCAATATGGGGCTGCCCCCCCCTCTCTGGTGGGCCGTAGACGCGAGTTCATGTTGAAGTAATAGCTCCCACTCTCACAAATAGTGTCGTTTGATGCAGCATGCTTAAGATCTCGACGAAATTTATCACGGTAAGGTTGCTGTAAAACATATTCTGCGTGTTGGATGTTTGTAATACTAGTACTAAGTTAGGTCCAAGTCAGTAAAATAGCCATCATTTTCTTTTCCTTGTCTATAACATGAAATGTATGGTTTCTTTTTGGCATTTATGAGCCATATAGTTTCGAAGTACATCATTGCTGGATTGACAAATGTGGCCCGAGGGCTGTATAAAACATCTTACTACATACTTAACTGAGGATTGTTGGTACATGTCCATCTCTCCTCACACGGGGCCTGTAAAGTTTTTATTTGGGAAGGTAGGGCCGTAATTAGGAGCGCACACAAAAGCCATTTGAGAGTTTGAGAAGAGGGGGGCCCTTGACGTGTTAATGGGTCGACGCACGAGAGCTAATCACCGCTCGGCCGTTAACCACACACCAGCACCGGCGCGCTCGTTCCAGGGGTTAACTAAACTGAGCCGCGACACATGGCTGAGCTTTATGGGGTCCAGGCGAGGGGGGAACCAGGCCCTCGGATGACGTTAAGGAGCCAATAATAATGACAGCAATTACCACAATCGGCTTAAACAAATGGCCGCGCGCCGAAACCTCATCATACTCTGATCAGATCGGCCCTAATGAGATAAAGATGCCAATTAATCCTCTGTTAATTGCCGCGGCGCGTTCTGAGGAAAACACTGAAATATGCACATGCAAATGCAAGACGGGGCCTGCTGTGCTGTCCGGGATCCAAACTGCGAAGTGTTGAGAGCATATTTACATAATGATTATGATGATGACGGTGGTGTGGGTAATGATGATGATGATGCTCATCTCTGAGACGTATTTACTGTACAATATGAGCGATGACCTTGGCTAACAGATCACTTCATCCAATCACGGCGTCCCAATGAAGAGCCATTACAAGACAGAGACATGCCCAAAGTCAGACTGACATTCACATTAAGGTAATGTTTGGTGACGGATGCGCTTTCCTAATGATTGCTGATGCTGGGGGGGGTTAACCGCTCTCAATACAGGGCCTGAACCCCAAAGTGCTGAGATGACACTGTGCAGTTGGTGACCTCATTATGGCTATTACTGCAGTCAGGAAATTTATAACATACAAGTCGGTGATGACAAATTCTATAAATCACCGCATTAAGTCCTGCTCTGAAGTCCTTTGCGGTACGCATTCTCCTCAGCGCCAACCCCAGCCTGATCCATTTTCCTTCATGTTCTCTAATTGCTGTCCTCATAGTTTTGCTCTTTTTCTTGCCCGTGTTGACATGCCGTAATAGTCAGTCCATCCAAAGTGGCTGCGTTGTCACTTCTGCTATTATACGGGCCATTTTCATTTCATCTGCCGAGGTCCTGGCTTCTCACCACGCTGACAGCATTCTCCTAAATCATGCTCATGTGTAATTGCTGCCTACTTACCCAAATGGCGACGGCTGCTCTATTTGCCTAAGAGCCTTTACTTAGGCCTCCCCTGCTCCAACCTCTGACTAGTCCTTTACTCAAGTCATTGTCATCAGCTGCATTTTAGATCATTCACTGTAATGTCCACCTCCTTGTGGTGTTTTGGAAGTGGATGTGACTGAATAAATGAAGGGGTCCTCATGAAAACAGTGATAATGCAATGTGGCTTGTTCTTTAAACTTAACTGAACTATATTAAACCTAACTTCACATGACCCACCTAAACTAAACCTCACTACATTAAAACCTACTTAACAAAACTAACTGAACTAAAATAAACCTGACAAACAGTTAAAACTAAACTAAATTAAACCTACCAAACTAAATTTAACTAAACAAATGAAAGCTTAACTTAACTACTGTTAAATTTAAGCGTTGTGTTTAAAGTGTAACATTAGCCATGTGTGGCTTTTTTATGTTGTGGTTTTGTGTGTGTGTGTTTTTTTATTATTCTAAACCAAACTATACTAACTTAACTAAGCTAATTTGGGTTCATCCAAAGTCAGTTAAACTAAGCTAAACCTGACCAGCCTAACTAGAGTTAACTAAGCGCTACTAAACAAACATAAACCTAATTAACGTAGATTTACCTAAAAGTAACCTAGAAGTAAATCTAAACTAAACCTAACCGAGCTACACTAAATGTAACTAATAACTACTAATGTATAATATAAATAAATCCAACTAAAGTAATAAATCTAACTCAATTAAACTACATCAAGCCAGACCAACTTAACTCAACTAAACTTAACTAAAATGTTTGTTAAACTCCAAAAAATAGTTAACCTAACAATGTAAACACAGCCTAACTAAATCTAGCAAACCTAGCAATACTTAACCCAACTAAATTAAACACTTTTGACCTGACTATATGGTGCACAGTGCCAGAGTGGCTAGTGCTCCTGCCTCAAAACAAGAAAGCTATGGGTTCGATACAAAGTACAACACTCTAGATTGCCCCTAGTGGATGAATGCAAGAATGAATAATCGTCTCTGTGTGTCTGTGTCTAAATGTCAGCCCTGCAATTAACTGGCCATCGTCAAAGGCTAACCCTGCCTCAGGTCTAAAGCTGCTGGGATAGTCTCCAGCCCCCCGTGACCTCTAATGGGAATGAATGACCTAAACATCAAAGCTAAAATTAAAATTAATCCAACTAAACTAAGCTTACAACATAACATATAACATAACATATCTAAAACTACACTAAATCAAACAACTAAACACAACACTAACTAATTAAACCAAATTAACCAAACTAAACTAGATTAACATGAGCTGAACACACCTTAACTAAACAATATCAGCCGAGCCAAACTAAATTAACCTTACATAACTAAACTGAATCTAACAATAAGTAACAAAATCAAAACTAGACTTAACCCAACTCAACTAAACCAAAGCAGACCATTGTAAACTCAACTAAACTAAACATAACTAACCTGACTAACAGAGCTCAACTAATCCTAAAACGTATTAACTAACCACTGACAAATTTTAAACTACACTCAACAAAACAAAGTGAACGTAACTAAACTAAGCATACGAAACTAAATTACTATAGATACCTTACTGAAAATGAATAACAGGTTAAACCTAATGACTATTGATAAAGTTATTTATTTATTTACTATTACACACACATTAAAAAAAAGAAACATTATGTAGAGAAATAGATGGCTCTGACTTACACACACAGGGCCACACTAAAGCAAGCACGTGCACACACAGCAGCTGGCAGACTGGAACATCTCTATTACAATGATAATGGTGATGTGCACATGAGGCCACACTTTTTAATTTTGATTTGAGGGGGTCAATGCACCGTGGACCGTGGCTTTATACACCACTGTATGAGACTGTTACACAAACAAACCAGCACAATAGACCGACACACACACACAGTTACACTCACATCCCAGCAGTCAGTCCCCTTCCCCCCAGTGATTTGCCCTGCCATTAGGCCGCCAGTTCCAGAGGGCTGCAGAGCGAATAGGGTGTCCCAGACCCACTCAGCGTCAGAAGCACATCACTTAACCCTGGCGCTCTCACTCGCCTCCACTCGGCACAAAAAGCCAAAAGCCCTCTCCAGTTAGGCCCTCCCCGTCTTGGCGCTATCGATTTTGTGACAATGGGAAAGTCCAGCCTCAAATCAAGCAGCAAATCATTGGGAGAAAGTTTCAATTAGGTTTTTCTCCACTTTTGTTCTGAAATTAGCTGTTACAGCAGATGTGCACTGTTCTTCATCGCTCTTTTGTTGGTGGTAATGGGCTGATGGGAATGGCTTTACAGGCAGGAGGTAAGAGCCCCAGGCCAAAGCACTAGCGGTGGGATGAACATTGATGCATATTAATGTTACAGTGCCTCTCTTTGGTGGGGCATTTGGGTATTTTTATGATACAGTCCATCTAACGTTGCCACCACCGGCTCATCAGCGGGTGTTGTTGTAGGTGTTCCAAAGTTGAATCTGGTGGAATATGTTTAGCTTTTTAATACTGACCACAAACATCTAGACTCTAAAGAGGGACACAGGCAGTTACGAAAGCTAAGCACTTACAAGACCGGCAGAAAACAGAGCGAGTGTTTCTGTCGGCTTGTAATTCTACTGACGCATTGCACACCGGTGTGAATAAAGTCATGAAGTCTGTACTGTTGGAGTCCATACACCAGAAAAAGAAAGTTATTCTCATCCCCATTAGTGGTAAAGCAGGTAAAACCCAGGTTTACTCAGGGGAATGAACAAGCTTTATCTACTTCTTGTTTTGTGATGAATACGCAAGGTGTTCCAAGTCCACATTAAGGTTTTTTTAAAGAAAATTCTGCATATTATAGCTAAAATGCTAATGCTATGTTCAGTTTTTGTGGTATCTTTTTTTTATACATTAATTTAAACAAGTGGACCCTTTGCTGGAAAAGGCTACATGTGGGAATAGGACTTTAGTTTGACTTGTTCACACCAGAATCAGACCGAGCACTGCAATAACTCGCTACTGTTCATCTAGAGGGACAAAAAATTGACCTCTTTGGCTTTTTTGCAGCATTTTCTTATTTATATACTAATGTTTTCATTAATTGTTCTTTGGATATTCCTGTAACATTTGGACATACTTACTTAGCAACTCAAGCTAAATGCAGCACTATTTCAATCACCTCCTTTACTACTTGACTTCTCATCAGCTGTCTCCCTTACAACAAGTTAATGCTAGATGTCAATGTAGGAGGGAATGCTTGTCTGTGAAAAAATGTGTTTTATGTTTGCCGTCTTATAAAAAATGCTTAAACTTTATTTTTTGAATGAATATTAAAACAGTCGGATGCTGTCAAATATTGTCAAAATTCAACTGAACAAAGTTTGAGAGAGTTCGAGAGAAAAGACTCATTGTGTAATTTCTACCCTTAAAATACAATGTTCAAAAAGTTTACAACACATATGACATGTATGTTGTGTTGCATGAAGCCAGGACCATAATTGCCGGAGCACTCTGTAATGTTATCTGTCATAAAGTAACTTAATAAGCTTTAGGATTTGATGGCACTGAAGTGAAGAAACAAGCCAAGGAGAGAAGCTGTGAAGCTGTTTTGTGCACACACTTGCATTTGATTATTTGTCATCCTCACATGTAACGGCACTTAATGAGGAGTGTGTCTTCGGTGCTGATTGGATTAGTCTAGGTTCTCTGTCTTTTGACTTCCACATACTTGTAATGGAGATAAAACTGGCTCTAAAGCGATTACTGTCTTATTTAATCATTGGAGGAAAATGTGCTCTAATCAATTGTGCGAGTGTGCAGCCAGATGTTTGGAGTTTCTATAATTGAGTTATTTCAGTCAGACAAACGGAGATGTGTTTGCTCTAATTAGACTCTGTTGTCAGGGAAAATCAAAAATGCTTCAACTGGGAGCCGAACGCTTTTAATACACCATTGAGTGATGTATCATTTTTAGAATTAATTTCTGATGCAATAAAAACTTGTCTGATCTTCGGATGTTCCTGTTCATCAAGAGCTGTCACTTACTTCTGTCATAATTCTTTCAGAACAAACTGTTTGGAAAGTAGATTGTTTGTCTCCGTTTGATGTTCCCAGAGCAATCAGCCGGTCACAGATATTTATAGCACTCCTCCTCAATCTTGGCTGGAATTAATATTTGTGCAAATGAAGGACCTCTCTTCTGTCAACGAATGGGGATGGATTTGATTTGTGTTGTGATGGTAAAGCAACTCTGCGCGTCTTATAGAATATTCATTTTACACTTTAGTTTTTTTTAGTTTCGCTTTCAAAAATTAAATCAGAGGAGAAGAAGAAGAAGAGCCCGATGGTCAATCCACAAATTTTTTTTTAAAATGTTTTTTGGGAGTCATGCTGTGATGTGGAGACACAAAAACAAGATTTCTAAAAACACAGATGCACACTCTTCTGCCTGGTCTTCTGTTTTTCTGGTTCATTCGGTGGAGAACAATGTAGTATTATTAACATAACATTAATTCCAGCTTTTTAGCTGCCAATACATTATTGTGGCTAGAGATAAATTGCTGTAATCTAAATGAGTTGTTCTGTTTTATTCACCAACTGTCACTCTTTTTTTTTCCTATAATTTTGGCAGATATAACAGATTACAAAGCAGCTGTGCATCTAGCGTCTAATAGCTGCTTTAAGTCCAAGGTACGTCCTCAGAAAACATTTGGCTCTCCAAGTACCAGCTTTATAGCAGTACGATACAAAGGTTGAAGTTCCTATTAAATTACATTTATAACAGTTTACACATTCATTCATTCATCTTCTACCAGAGGGGGCTGGCAGGGGGCTGGAGCCTATCCCAGCAGCATTGGGCCTGAGGGGGGCGACACCCTGGACAATGGCTAGTTACTCGCAGAAAAGTTTACACAGTTAAGAGCTTTATTCCTACATTAATCAAACCAAATAGTATCGCAAAAACATATACATACGACATACATTTATAATTTTATTTGTGCATGCGTGGGAAAGTAATACAGCTGTTAATGTCTAAACTACAAAAGTCAACACAAAGAAGAGGAAGATTGTGCAAAGCCAGATTAAATGTA
This sequence comes from Rhyacichthys aspro, assembly GCA_036850595.1. Taxonomy (NCBI): domain Eukaryota; kingdom Metazoa; phylum Chordata; class Actinopteri; order Gobiiformes; family Rhyacichthyidae; genus Rhyacichthys; species Rhyacichthys aspro. Next base: position 20,457,754 of record CM072151.1, read on the forward strand.
AAGGGCCTAATAGAGAAACAGTAAGATAGTGTAAGAGATGTTTTTTTTTGTACACTCTTATTCTTTTGAGCCTTACAGTGTTGAATGCAGTTGATTAAATCACAAACTCATAAAACAAAAGACACTGGTGTTCTGTGTTCATGTGTGTTGACATTCATCATTAGTGTTGTATTTTGTCACATGGATGTACACATGTAAATACAGGCCATTCCACATAATGAAAAATGCTGAAAATGAGCAAAAAGCTACATGTGGGAATGGACCAAATTCATCACCTGGCTCGCCAGATGGTCTGTGTCAGTGGCGTAGTACCATCTGGGAGGGGTTTGTAATTGGGCAGGTACTTTAAATGAATACCTGGTCAGTGACTGGCTTTATCATCTGTGAGTGACCACAGTTTTATCCCGTCAGAGCAACACCAAGTTGTTTAAGTTAGTAACAGTATAACATTCACTATTTTGCCAAACCTCAAACATGCCTAGAACATTATTGACATGATTTATTTCATATTTCATATTTTTTTCTTTTTTTTTTATGCGGCTCATTGCACATGCATCAAAATTGTGTGACCTATTTGGCATACCACCACGATTTATTTGAACAACAGTATGTTTTGGACGTTTTGGGAGAATTCTGAAGCCAGCACATTATATCCAGCCTCTTCAAGGGCAAGCTTCATTGAATCAGAAGAGCTGGCAGTTTTGTTTTTTCCCTGTGTGACTTCATTACCCCCGTCAGGCCGGCCAAGCACATTGGCTAATTACTCAGTCAGTCCAGCATTGGCAGGTAGTTGCACACATATTGATCGAAGTGCTTTAGGCTGCTCTCAGAAGAAGAAATTAATCCGGCATTATTTTTGCAGGGGAAAAAGTTAACTCTCAATCCGTGAATCTAAGATAGTAAAATCTTTACAGAGCAATATTTTTTCGATGAGATTTTTGCCTGGTCATGACTGGATGTCGGCGACACAGAGACAAAACCGTAAATGAGCTGTTTTGATCGCAGTCTGGCTGTAGATGGCTAATCAATGGGGTTCAAAATGTCCACATGTGATTACAGCATCACAGCACTGCAGAATATTAACTCACAGTTAAACACCACTAACACCTACAGCCAGGAGATTTGTTTCATGAAATCAATGCAATTTAGAACCAGAGAACTGCAGTGATTGATGCAGGTTTTGGTTTGCACACTGCTAACAAAAGATGGCACTTTTAGGATGAATAATAAGTACTGAGCAGATGGCGTAGTTAATCCACGAAATGTTGCTGTCAGTGTTTTTCATTTGCAGAAAAAACAAAACAAATAAACAAAACCAAACATTTTCTGACCAATTAAGAACTAGGGGTAAGTACTATATTTGAATAAAGATGATGAAAAAGCACAAAAATGGGCTAAAATACTTGTAGTTACCATAGTCTGTGATGTTGCTCGAAAAGTTACTGCAATATCATATACCCTGTTATTATTGAATTTGATAGTTAGATCTGTGTGTCTCCTAACATGCATATTAAACATTTACTTTGGGCAAACACCACCCACTGCTTCTGCTTTTAGGGTAAAGGGTAGAACTGGAGCAACTTGCCACCGCAAAATACCAGAAGAATAATAGATTACATCAAACCAAAATTTAGAGCTTACGTTAAACTGGTCCAGGGTCTGATCGATGCAGTACTGCAGGTATCTCTGCCTGGTGAAAAAAAAACCGCAATGCCAGTATTTATCATTATGGCAGTTTGCTTACCTTTTTTCTATGTATAATGTTTTTCCTTTTTGCACTGTTTCTCTGTGTAGCCAAATCCAGTGCTGGAGCAATTTCTCTGTATTATCAGTACAGGAAAAATAAATCAGGTAAAGATTTTTCCCTTAAAATCCAAGCTAGCAAATTGCTTGGAAGTATCATAAATTACGTGTTTTAAAAATGTGTCTCTGCTTTTTGCATTTGTTTTTACCTTTTCTCTTATGCTGTACAGAGCCTGTGCGTAGTCCAACTCCAGTCCGACTAGCCTTGGGAGCTTAGCGTGACTGATAACCGCATTTTCAAGATATGTTAGCTCAGGTAAGAAAACAACAATGTGAGACTCAAACATTTACACGCCCAGTTTTAATTGATGGTTTATGTTACACTGCAGTGATCTGCTGGAAGCTCCAAATGAAAACACTGACTAAGTTTGGTTAGCATGTGGAGCTCAGATGAATGTTCCATGTAGCTCCTTGGATTTATTTGTGGCCATTTATGTCGCTCGGTTTGCTGCCAGTACACCTGGATTGAAACGCACGTCAGCACTTTGATTAACTGATAATGACAGACCCGGGTGTCAATATGTTCTGCGCTTAGATTTGTAGCATGGACATTATCACCGGCTCTGGCCCACTATATCATCCAACGGTGGAGCCATGCAGAGACTCAGCCCACTGTAAGGAAGGAGGGCTGGAAAATGAAGAGTGAACAGTCTAAATCCCCCGGCGCAGCGTGGAACTTATTTCTCATTTTGGAGCACAGACAGTAAATACCTCGCTTTGAGAGAGTGCGCTCCCAACTTGAACCCGTGACCTTCCCGTGGTCTCTGATGAAACTCCCATGGTCCTCAGCTCAAGGCTACCGAGCAGGGTCCAGGCCTTGTAATTCACCGCCTTCGAGATCGCCTGCCACACCGTATTGATTTTTGTTTCCCCAATCTCCAGCGCTGGAGCAAAGGAAAGATTAAAAACACTGTCAGTTTGAAGTTGAATAAGAATCCTGCACAGGGGAGATACCTGGGAGAGCGCGGGGTCACAGCGCAGCTCCACATATCTCTTTATAGCTTTAACCCCTTCCATAAAGTGTAGTCCAATTATTAGCATGAGAGAGGTGGGAGTAACAAACATGAACTGATAATACTAGATGTAGTTCAAGTTAGAAATAGATGCGTATAGATGTACATTTATCAGTTGCAGAAGAAACAATTTTGTTACTTGGACCATTAACCTTTTACTTACATTGTTTGAAAAGTAAAATTTGCAAGTTTGTGTAAATTTTTTTCAATAAAGTACCCACTTAAGTTGTTAGAAAAATGACAAAGAGAGGTAAAGTCAGGGACAATGTTTCGATGGTTCACCTGGTAGATTGCAAACCCTGTACTTTGGAGACCTGGGTTTGATTCCTGCTCCAGCTCTTTCTTTCCGGCCAAACGGAGCAAGGGAGGTGGGATTTTGGTTTTTGTCATATTGAGCGCAAGAGTTTTTTCAACCAAAACGGTACACAGGTTTAGGTCTCTTACTACAATCAAAAATAAGCACTGAACTTGATATTACATCCTGTGTCCTCAGATTTTTCTGACAAAAACAACAGAAGTCATTCACCACCAAAGCATCTTCTTTCTCTAGCCATGCTGGTTACGCTGTGGTTTGTTGACAACTGGAATTGGACAGTAGTGTTAATTACGTCACATCCATGGTTTCTGTTACTGGTTTACTCAGAGAGCATTAGTTCCACCCATGGTCCCACCTTGAAATCCTGTTCAAACCCAGCGCTACTAGACTGACTTTCTCTGTATGTAATACAATGAGAACTCCATCTGGCTGGCCAGGCTAGCTTTGAGTATCCTTTATGAAATTCACATCCACGTCAGTCATTAATGCAAATCGCTCCTGTTGTTAATTCACATGTACGTTCGCTTCATCCAGTTTTAGCAATAGCGTTTGTTACTTGAACAAGTTGCCAACCATAAAGAGGCAAAATATAATGAATATTTAAATATATCTACTCATCTATCATCGACTGTAAAAGCCAGTTATGCCATACCACAGTGGGTCACATTGCAGTTGTAATCTAATCTAAGAATAATCTAATCAGACTCAACCTTTTCATGTCTCCATTTTTAGGTCATAAAATTCTCATGATACCATTAACAAATATGTCTTCAGACTGTCATGTGGGTTTGATTTTTAGAGACACAGACAGTGGGCTTCGATATGAAAGAGAAATGATATGGTTTCAAGTTTGGTAACATGTGCATACTTTGGAAATTGTTTTTGGAATCCCAAATATGCACTGAGATTTATAGTACTGTTATGTGCTTTGTCAAATTTATGATCAAAAAGTAAACTTTATATTTATGTGTCACAGATATAGCTGTTTATAGCTTATGTGTACCTTCTGGCCTTGTCTACACATTGTGTTGACAGTGGCCATGTGATCAGGGCAGAACAGTCAGAAAAGGAGCCTGTGTATGTTTCATCAATAAAAAAAAATCAGTGAAAGCCAAGTCCTTTTCAAAGTTGAGCTGTGTTTGATAATTTCATTGCTGCAATTTTTTTCTTTTTTGCAAAAAATCTCAATACAATGTTTACATCTACATCTACATAATCATATGAATTATATTATTTATGTTTAATTTTCCACATTTCATTTTTAATTTTATTTTTTTCAGTATCAAAGGTGCTAGGCTAAATTTAGTTGAATCTCCTGGATGATAACTTTTTCTCTTTCTAACTTTACCACTACATAGGGTCATTTCAAAAGTTTTCTGCTCAATATCTATGAATCAATAGCAGTCTATTGTATAGTAATGAGTATTGATTTTTCATGGTTGCCTTACTTCTCCATACTAAGTTTTCATATTTATTTTGGTTAAAAAAAATTAAAAAAAAAAGGGCTGCAAAATATATTGCAAATTTATCAGTATCGCAGTATTATTATTGTCCTTATATTATCGATCAAAAAGAATAACTTGCCTGAATAGCATCATCCAAACAGAGCATTAAATCAAACTGGCGCGTCTACATAAAGTCCTGGTTTAGTCTTGATTCATTCACACATTCGTTCACAAAATTCTAAATAGTTATTGCATACAGCATGTTTCCAATATCATGCAGCCGTAGTAAAAATGTGTTGCTCCTTCTCTACACAAAACAGTCCTTGTCAGTCACTCCCATCATCAGCCACATCCCTCTCTGTCAGTCTGAGGCTGTTTGTATGATTATTAGTGCTGTTCAGCCTGTGTTTTACATCTCAGAGCTGGATGTATGTAGCTGGCATTTTGATCACGGCAGTCAGGCCCCATTCATCTCTGGTGCTGAAAAGGCCCCTTATTGGCCCTGACCCTACATGAAATATTGTCTTATCAGCTGAGCGTGAGTTGCCATGAGGCATTAGGGTTGGCACATGTCTCTGGCTCTCCTCCCTAACAACCCCCGTCCACTGGAGGAGATCACAAATACAGCGCTGTCACTGCCTGTCTGCTCTGTTTATGTGATTTCTATCAGTCTGGACAGAGCAAGGATGGCAATCGATTGGGGTTTTTTTGGAAGGACACTTGGCCCAATATCTTTGTAAACAGATATTTTTTCTGATTTTGTTTGACAAATATCTTTATCAACACGATACACATACTAATACTACCAGGGCTGTTTGTCAGACCAATAGTATCACTACAGCATAGGCAGCAGTTAACTGATGTTCTGATGCAAGGAGTGTCAGAGGGTTTAGGGGTATGATTATTCAGGTGCGAGAGGTCTTGGGTTCAGATCGTGGACAAGACCCTAATATGTTCCACCCCTCTGCTAGGAAAAAGGGGAAGTGACATAGACTGAGATGTTAGAAGTTTAAGTAAAGTGTTTTGTTTTTTTAATCACTACAAGATTAAGAGGCAATTTAGTGAAAATCCAACAAAGTAAGTACAAAAAAGGTCATACTAAACCAAGAATGAATAAATATAATAAAAAGCGTCTCTATTGCAGTATTAAAATCCTATTTACAGGCTATTTACAAATAATTCAAAATCAGTTCAAACAAAAACAAGTGTCACACTTCAAAGGCTTTCTTGTCTCACAGCAAAAATGCCAGGGCTGATTTAACAGAGCCCTTCTATGTGGAGTTTATAAGTTCCCCCTGTTCCCCTCAGCTTTATCTCACTGTCCAAAGACATGCCAGTAAGTAATAGTGTACCCTACCACCCAACCTGAGATGAGCTCCAGCTAGGGATGGGTGATCAGTGAATAAACATTGTATTGTAATGTATGTAATGTAATTCATACATGTATTTTTTTTTTTTGTTTAAACGATGGACGCAATCCTTTGTAGTAGTTGTAATCCTTTGAGTCAATATAGAGAATAATAAACATAAATAAACTTTGTCACATGAAAAATTGTGATGTAATATTTTGGCCTCCACTGTCTCAAAATGAATGATTATTGACAATATAACAAGTCTCTGGCAAACAATTAATAGTATCTATTTACACAAGGATACATGCATTTCCAATGTAGCTTAATGCCACTTTAGAAGGTATTACTCATAATTGGATGAGTAGCAGAGTTAAATGTTTTAGGAAAGATCAGTTCATGTGTGGACGTGCTCCTAGCTCACTCTGCGTATATGGAGTGTGTTAGCTTAGCACTTAAGACAGTAATCCACATTAAATGGCTGTACACCTATTGTACTTAAGACAATATATGAACACAGGTGATAACTGTAATGAAATTTGACAGAAGACATAAGAAAAGCAAATTACAGGGTGACAATTTGCTCAGATGCTGTCACCTGGCGGTTCAAGTGGCAGCCTCTGTGTTGTATTATTTATTGCGTTAGCTGATGAAATGTCATGTCTGATGATGTGATGTTCACAGGGACGGCTGACGTCTAAGAAGTTTAACTGACACTCATCGCCGGAGCCTTTCCGAAAACACGGCGTTGTCTTTAAATATTGAAGGCCTACACAAGGAGGAACATAGAGCCCTTTGTGCTGCCTGTCATTATTACACATGTTTCAGCTGCAACACATTAATTGGCCGGTGTTTTTTTTTTTTTCCTTTTTTGGATTCTTGATTAAAGGAAATGACTTACCTTCCTGAAATGGCTGCTGCGTAGCTTTCGCAGAATGTCCAGAGTTTCTCAGAAATCACAAGTGTACGGCCAGAAGTGCGCTGACACTGAACAGACGCCTTTGTTTTTACAGTATACACCGCCGCTGTACAGTGGACTGTCAGTTCAATTTATGACGACTGCATGACTCCTATTGAGAGGCTTCAGCCGCAAAGACAAACTACAGATCATTTGGCTCACGATAACGGGTTAAAAAATATGTTTTTGATGAAGCATTATAGTTGTAAAGAGTGTGCGGAGAGTGAGCCAGCTGCAGACAGACAAGGTACACGTTAAACTGGAGTCATGGCATTTACTTTGGCCACTACAGTAATATGTGTCACTGCTCACAAACAAAACTGACCCTTTAAGTCTTTGTAAAACAGTCAAGCTGCACGCTCATTTTTATTACAGAAATCATGCACACAACTATACATTTTTAATGGATGACTTAGCATTAACCACAAAATATTCTGGAAAAAAGATGGTTTTGGCAAATGGCAACCAACCGACTATATGTCTTTGATGTCAAAGCCTGGAAAGAGAACATTAAAAACTGGCTTCATATTTTTCTTCTTTTTTTTTTCCCATATAGGAGCAATTAGTGCTACATAAGCTAAAGGTTACATGCCATTAGTCACTGTAATCACATGTTATGGCGGACAAACACAGAACCACAATAGTCTGTCAATGTTCAGTTGAGGTTTATACATCAAAGATTGTCAATAACTTAACTTTGGCTGATGAAAACCAACTACAGCTGTGTGTGCTGTTAGTGAGTGGGTAGAATATTTGAGAAAAAGAATGGAAAAGACCATTACTTTCTTCATCAAAATGTACATAATGTCCTTAATGATGCCTGCTGGTGGAAGGGGCTATAGTTACATGTTTTTAAACTTTTAGTAACAAGAAACCTTTTTAAAACTACTATTATCGATCCAAGCCAAAGTTACCTGTATTTGCTCCTTATAGTATAATAAAAACGTCTGGAAAGTTGTGTTACATAGTGTTTTGTTACAGTCTCTTACACAGTTCTGATTGGTTCTCTTTTGTCTCTGATTCAGCTTTAAGGTAATACACTAACTGTTTACAACTTCTGCACTTACATCCTCATTTTGTCAGTTTGAGCACTGTAAACCACCATAAAATATTGTTTTTCTCGCATTAAACCACACTGTGATACGATTAATGTTCAGTGAATGTGACAGTAACAGCAGCAGAAAAATGCAAATAACAGGATGCGCAGCTTCTATTATATTCCACAATTTACCTGGCAGGATATGGTATTTGATGTTTTTTTTACAGCAGAGTTTACCCTCAGGCAACTTCGACAGCTCTAAGTCTCACACACAATACGCCCGGCCTCCTCAAAGGGCGTATTAGTGTTTGCTGTTGCATATTAATTTTGCATCCAGAATGAGTGAGAGGATACAACCCACCACGCTCCTGGAGGGTAAATATTGTAGAGTTATGAGTCCTGTGTGTTATATTTATACTTCCCCCAGTTGTCGTCTTGTTATCTGCCGCAATTATGTCTCTCAGCCCATCAATCTGTCACTCAACATCTACTTAGAACACAAGTGTTGTCGGGAGACGCGACTGTGTGTTCATTCACGGGTAAAGCACTTGACTCCTTGCTCTGATCTGGTTGACGTCTCACACTTTTTCACTGTGACCTGCAGGTGTTCGGCTGAGGTGCAATGTCATAAAGATGGGACTTTATACAGTGTGTGTTTTATGACAAACGTTACATTTAGCTTTCTGCCTACGCTCGTGAGAAGTTGTGTCAGCTTAGATTGTGAGGCAAGTTAGAAAATTGTGAAATGTTGCAAAAAGTGAATGTGTTTCTTTGTGTTTCCAGGCTTCAATGGTTCTCCTTTCCAGTGATGTTACCTCACCAGTGAATCCCTGGTTTAAAGAAGAAGGATGCTGTTCCCAGTTGTTTCCTCGTTTTATAACCTTCCAAGCCGAACATCAAGAGACTTGCACCAAATAAGTGCTATTGTCACCAGTTTGTTCACAGCCAGTAAATACTGTGGTTTTAATCCACCAAGTGGGCACCACAACACATAAACGCTGGAGTTCAAGTATTCCTAAATAAGCATTACAACAGTTTACAACAATTTAAAATTGTGTATGAAAAAAAAGTTTGAAATAAAAAATAGAAAACTGCCAACAAAGTTAAAAACTGATGGGAAATAAAATTAAATAAATAAAAATAAGATTGTTATTTTCAGGTTATCTTATATTATGATGTGTGATCCTCATAATGAGCCACTGTTACATTGTCTAATGCTGCAGCTGGATTCTTGATAGATTTGTGAGTTTACAAACTGCTCAAAGCATTGTATTCACGGCCAAAACATGGCTCATTGTGACCAATGATATGGCAGTATTAACAAGAAGTGGCGTGTTTTAGGATTGCAGATGTAGCCACTGTTTTATAGTGATGAACGTAAACAACATGATGTTGCTCTGGCTGGATAAAACTTTAAAAAACTTCAGTTAAAGTACCTGCCCTTTGCAAACACTTTCTATGGAAGCCCTCTCAGATGGTGCTGTGGATCAGTATCTGGCTTGTCAGGTTAACTGTTGAGCTCCATTTTATTGTGTAATGGTGAGACCGGTTGAAAAGGCTCAAGCATAAGTAGGACAGCTCAGCATTATGGGAAGTTGTTCCAGTATAGGCATGTATCATTAATGCACACAAACAACAATAGTGTATGTTCACTTATGAAAATGTGATCTAAATCTGTTTGTGAATCATCATGTGATCTCAAATTTTTTAGCTTCATTTATTAAGACTGAAACATGGTGAAATGAGCTTGTGTGGTGTGAGTCACATTAGAAGTCATTGGGCAATTTTATGGAAGGTAAGTAGGACTGTGGAGCACCTTTGTAATGGAGATGGGATATTGGAGAGAGAAATTCTGGTTGAGCATAAACGAGGGCCTGTTATTGTGACAGCAATTCCGTTGTAATCAAGACATAGCAAGACATTACTAATGCTGTAAACAGTGGACAAAAACAAAAAGTGTATATGAAATCATACAAAGTGCAGAGATTTCACTTGGTTCCTGTTTCACACACATACAGCTGACCCTTGTCCATGCCATTTTGATGTAAAGACTTGAATATCACTGTAGCCAGTAGCTGTACAGAAGCAAAAGTGATACTATTTTTATTTTTTTATATTCTTTGTATATTCACCTCTCCCTCCAGCTTCTGATGTCACTACTCACACAGATGAGGCAAATACACCTAATTAGCATTTCCCTTTTTTTTTTTTGCCACATTTCAAAATAGTCTCCATGTTATTTTGGCTATTAAAAAGTCCTCTTTTTTCGGTGGCGCTGATGTGTCTCCATATGGCTGTACAGGTGTGAGGGGAGAACATGTGAGGAATCTATCACTACTGTAACCGCTGTGCTGCTAGTTATTTTTGTTTGTCCCATCCTCTTTGGAACAGGAGTAGCGGGGGGGAGTTCGGGGGGACGGGAGGGGTGTGACGAGCTAAAAATGTTTGTTCCCGAGGATCAATGGAAAAGCGATGCAGGACCGCGGCGGCATAAAGACACAGGAAGCAAGCACGCCTACACATCATAAACAGGCAAACATTATAAACACAGCCTAAGCCCAGGTGGATTCGGCACAAGCTGTTTTCACTGGCAACCACACACACACACACACACACACACACACACACCAGTACCCCCCTTCCCCTCATCCCCATCCCAGCCCTGTCACCGCCACGGCACTCATAATGAAGGCTAAAATATTTTATTCAGATTTATTAATTTGAAAATGAAGCATGCCTGTCGACAGAGGGACAGTTCTTCTCAATCTGTCAGCACGGAGCCACTCGGCGCTGACACCAGGATTCATTTGTCTTGTCGGCTCTGACAGGCGGATTCTCCCGGCGCTCTGCGGAGAGGGAGCGCCCGGGGATTTTTTTTTTTCTTTTTTTTTTTTTTTTTTGAGCCGGATAAAACACATTCCGACAAGGAACAGCCTCTTTATTAATGCAAATGAGGCCAGAAAAATTCCAGCAACAGCTACTTGGCTCCAGAGTCCTGGCTCCGTTCTGTGTTATTTTTGGGGGGAGCGTTAATAAAAGCGGTGTTTGTGAGAATAGGGCCTGCAGGAGGACCTGTCACGCTGCAGCTGTGACACTCTCCACACACATGGGACCCACAACACATTTCGGAGCCTCTCCCTGCACTTTTTTTTTTTTTTTTTTTTTTTATGCCGTCCTTCTCAGGTATTATATCTCATGTTAGTTACACCAACAACTGGTTTTTTACATTTGAATTTGGGACCAGTTAAAAACACCAATTGACGCAGACACATTCAAACTGTTACATCATTCACAGTGTTTTGGGCTAAGTTTGATTGATGGACAGCGCTTCTGGTTGGTTCATAATGACGTAAGGCCAGGCTTGTGGTCTTACAGTCTTTAAAATGAGCTAGAAACACCCCACTGCACAGGGGCATCTGCCGCAACAAAGCTTTAAAATACTGCCTCAAAAACTACATAAGCTCAGTGTCTATTGCGCTTTTAGACTAAGCATCTTTTGTCGCTCATTCTTTCTCTGTTTCTCTCCTTCATTTGTTTAATTGTTACTGGTGTTGAAGAGTTTTTTGACACTCTTGCATTTACCATCACTTATGGCCTAGTTTTAGGTTGTCTTGTAGATGTATTGGTTTTCCCCATCAAGGCATGACTTATAGATATAACAATAGATCTGATGTCAAGTCTGGTCTAACTGATCATAGACATCCTTGCACATATAACTCGACTCCAACCCTCACTTCAAAGCCAGATACTTTGCGTTGCTGTTGCATGTTACATTCATAGAGACGCAGTATAAGCCTTGATACACATCTCCCTGTGGAAGCATAGGCAGACTTGAATGTTCAATACTATTGCTCAGTGAGTGTTCAACTGTCTCAGGACTGGCACTCATCATAAATAAACTTCTCTTGCCTAAGATCATACCGAGTGTCATTGTTTATTCTTTTAGTATGTGTCCACATTTGTAGTCCGCCTAATTTAGTTCACACCAAAACAGAAAACTATCCATTTAGTTCGGTCCATTAGCATATGCTTCAGTCCACCAAGTGCACCAGAGTTCAGTTGGAAGCGCTCCCGAGACCTCTGTTTTGAAGGAGTCTCAGAGCATGCTTGGTGCACATTGAGGTTTGTATGGCAGCAAATCTCAAACTGGTTTCTTGCAAGCAAACCGGACTCAAACCACTTTCTGGGACTAAATGTTCATTTCAAACCCCTGTCCACTTAAGCTTTCACATCTGAAATTTAGACTGGAGTCAGACATGTTAATAAGTTAGTATAATTAGATCTCGAGTATCCTTTTCAGTTTCCTACATTTTACACAATTGGTTCATAATTACAGAGACTAAGGATCTGTGTTTTATTTTACATTTATTTCCAGGGGCTGTCTAGATGTACAACAGCAGTGAATATACAGTCCTCTGTTCTACATCTATGGGTAATGTAATGACCTTTAATGGAACTGAGAATAGAACTGCTAGTCCTCTGTATCCACGACAACCCTAACAAGTGTTCTTGGTTTTCATACAACAACTTACTCATACTTACATTTGCAGGTTCCTGTTTTACTACAAAGTGATGCATATTGGTTGTTGGTAGCACTTTATGGCTATTTATTGGATTGCAAATAGAACAGAGACTTATTCCTTGTAGATTTTATAATGCCATGTGTATCTGACCTGACACTGTATAGTTTAGACCTGTCTTTTCTAAATTTTATTTGCGGTGAGCCACATTTCAAAATGTCAAGGCCATTCTGACCCAACAATTCTGTGTTGGACATTATCGTGTTACCTTCCATTTTCTTTATTGTTCCTCATCACTGTAGTTTTGTTGTTTCTGACCTTTCAACACATTTCCAAAGCTGATATTTGTCATGACTTCAGTTTCACAAACATACTTCTAGAGATTTTAAATGACGCAAAGGGAAATAGAGCCAACCACCTTTGGATTGTGGGAACAAAGTAGCATTTACGTTAGCTCCTTATTTACACAAAGCATAAATCTGTAGTTAAATTCGAATCCCCAGAGTATGTATCAGTCAGCTGACTCTCCTGCCGTCCATTTTCTATACTGTTTACATTACTCCTCATGTATTTCTCTGTGCAGTGTCTTCTTGGAGCAGAGGCCAAGCACACTCTGAGCTGAGGCTGACTTGTGCTGCCTGGATGAGTGCGGGAGAGTTGTTGTTTTATTTGGCCGAGAGTCCTTTGACATTTATCTCTCTTCACCTGCTCCGTGAGGCTGATTCACTGTGACAGGGTCTGCTCTCTCTGCCTCCGCTGTCGTCCTGTCTGTCTTTTCTCCCCGTCTTTCTCACACGGTTTTACCTCCCTTCCTTTGTACCATTACCCCATCCCCCATTTCTCCTCCCCGTAACGCTGCAGTGTTGGCTGTACGATTATGAAACCTGGACTGAACCTGGCTGCTGTTGGTGTAAGGCTAAATCTGGACTGTCATTTGAGGAGAATCCCTAGTTCCCTCCATAGAACCCAGTGGAAGAAGCCATTTTTGATCCATTCCTTCCTGTTTCTACAGCTGCCCCAAAAGAACTAACTAAGCACTGCTGGAGGAGAGGCACAATGAGATGAAATACCGGACTTTGTCGTATGAATATCATGTTTGTACTGGTTGGTATATGTTTTCCTTACAAATGTTATAAATGAGGCAAAGTAGAAGACTGATGGACCCATGGATTAGTTGCTGACAAGTAAGCTCATGTGAAAGTGAGGGCTGGCTCAAAAAACAATGACTTATTCCCAAAGAATGACACAAAATGTAAGTTAATATATTTTTCGAGTTTTCTTTTGTATCTATTTCTGTTTTGAGACAAATATGAGAGTCTGTTGTTTCATTTCAACTTTATTTTGGACTCGCGGTCTAATAATTGAAAACAGACAGTACAAAAATATAAAGAAAGTTAAAAAACACATTTTAAAAAGTATTAGTGTCTCCAAATTTGGACTGGTATAGTACTGTATTGCACTAAAGCTAAAATTTGGCAGGCTCAACCACATTTACAGAATCATGTAGCCAAAAGATTAATCTGTACATAAGATTGTAGATTGGGAAGAATGTGCTGATTCGTGCAGTCACTGGTCCATCTAGGTCTCCTCATTGAACAATTATCTAGACCTTTCCATTAATGTTTCTTAATTGATTGTTAGCATCTCTAGCTAGCAAGAACTTACTTATGCAACAATATGCTTTATTCTCAAAAACTCACCCTGACTTTATGCAGGTGTGAAAGCATCCTGTCACATGTGCAGCTCAGTTGTCTCATCTTACACTGAAAATGAAAATATAGAGCAGCATGCATGAGTTATTATTTCATAAAAAAAATAACAATGGATGGATGGATTCAGTAGTTCAATACATCTTGTGTACGTAAACTCAAACAAAGACAGAAGTCCATTTAAATGCCTACATAAAGCTTTGAGCGTGGTACAACTAAGCTGTGCATGTAAACATAAAGACAAAAAAAAAGAGTGGTGCTGGTTTGACAATATTTGCACAATATTTCTCCATATTTCATTTCTATATACTGTTTGTCTAATAAAGGCTGAAAAATGCCCCAAAACTATTACACGTTCGTCTAAACTATGCTGTCTTTTGGCTGAACACTGTCATCTGACCAACAGCACAAGGTTGGTGAAGAAGTGCCTGATGGGATTGCTTGCTTATGAAATGGGCTGCTCTTTCCAATCCTTCATTTACTTAAGTGGCCCTCCACTGTAGCCCTACTGTAACAGTCAGATTAGTTAATTGGTTATCCCCTGCCACGAGGTCTGGGCTGTATTTCACAGACAGACAGACAGGGCGCATCACTTCTCCACAGTCCTCCTACTGTCAATACACCGCTCCCTCCCGCAGCGAGGCCAGAAGATAGATGGGGCCCATATGTAACTAACACACACACACTCTCTTTTGGAGGATCCTCACGTTGAGCTTGTGCTGCTGCAAAACGAACATGGAGTAAAATGTCAGCCAGAGAGGTGACTGTTTCAATTTGTTTTCATCTGCGACATTGGCCGGCTCTTATGGGAAAAGTCACCTTAATTGCAAAGGCTTCAATACTTGACCCCGGCATCAGTTCATTAACCTGGCAATAAACGAAGGCCTCATTCTGCCAGAAATGCGGCCGTTCGGCTCATTTGAAAACCATCTCACTTCCACACAACGTTTTCTCCCGAGACTGAGCGCCTTTGCGAGCCACCCACTTTATCAATTGCCTTCATAATTTTAAAAGCCTTTTTTATGTTGTTGTTTTTCCCTCATATACTAAATGGAGCCATAATTTAATATTTTAATGCATGTTAATGTGTTGTTTAACCTTCTCGCAACAATCAGGCGTCTCTAAAAGGTTAACCTTGAACGTGGGCCAGTGCAGACAGCAGCACAATAACACGTCAATCTTTGAAAAACATCTCTGTCTAATGGATTAGTGCTTGATTGCGCAGCCCCATCTCGAGGTAGATGCCGTATATATTGGATAGGCATTAAAACCAGCATTTCTCAATTTTCTCACTGCCGGCTCCTCAGGGTCAATGGATCGCGAGGCCAACAAAACGCTGAGTCAACGCTCGCCTCTTAATTTATCTTGGGCTTTGATTATAGCTTCATTTAAAGTTCCTGAAGCCCACCATCAGCACGGCGAAAATGAACCAGAGGAAAAGGGAGTCTCCGTCTGACAGAAGCAAGACTTGTTAGACTGTTACATATCGCAGAAACATGGCACATCTGCACTGACATGAGACATAAACAAAAGTGTAAAGATGATGACAGGTGGGTAAAAAAGACATGTCTCAAATTGAATAAGAGGAAGGGTGTGCGGCTAGTGATGTGTGAAGGGTAAGGAGACTGTCAGTAACCTTTATGTGAAGGATTGACATCATACTAAGCAATAGTCAGGTGGAAAAGCACTGATCTGGAAGAGTTTGAGATGGAAAAAATGCAACATACAGTCAATTTAGTTCATTTTTATGACCACAAAATATATCAAATTATTAAACTTAACACATTTCTTCATTTCATCATATGAGTAGCCTATATATCCATTAAAATTGATATAGACAGATATTATCCTCTTATATTATTATTATTTCATCTGACTGGGTCCCATGGTTGGTCAAAATAACTGCCAATTAATTCATAACCTTAGTAGTTGCCATGTTTTAGTTATAAGATAATACAGAAAGGAAGCTGAAACCTATTTTGGATTATGTATTAAAAATATGAAGCATAAAGGTATACATTTTATGTAATATTGTTTGAGTAAATGTCCAGTAAAAAAGTGCATGAGTTAATTTCTACAATCAGTATTTGACAAATCTCAAAAAACTGAAATGCAATTTTCAGGTTTGGTATGGATGTTTTGAATATATTCGTGTGAAACATGTCAGTACCAATTAATAAATAAATAAGAAATAATATTACTGTCATTTGGGACATTTGTTGTAATTTAGTCCAGTATAGATGTGTTTACAATAACATTTATGGTGAATATTGTATGGAAAACTACACAAATATACAAATCGTGGATGTCAGCAAATATTCAACAATGCACTCACTCCCATCATGAATGTTAGCATATATTCAACAGTGCACTAATACCCATCATGAACTTAAACCAAATATGCAACAATGTGCTTACTCCAATCCTGAATATAAAAAAAGATATTAATGCACTCACATGTATCATGACTCATAACATATATGCAACAATGCACTCACTCTCATTGTGGCTATCAACATGTTTGCAACTGTGCACCTATTACCATCATGGCCTTTAAAAATGGTTCATTTGATTTGATTTACTATAATAGATTATTATGATAAACTTTAAAATTGTAACTTGACAAACACTGGTAACAAAATAGTGCACATTTATTGTAGAAAATTATAATCAAGCTACACAATAACAATTTGTCAAAAAATTCAGATCACATTACTTTATGTATAAATTGCTTTCACTGAAGAAGCTCGATGTTTGTTTGTGAAGTTCTTTGTCTGTCGATCTTGATGGTGTCCCAAGTTCCCCCCAGTTTATCCTGCCCTACACACATCCGTCTTTATCCGTGTTCCGTTGGAGGAGGCTCCGGGCTGAAAAGGTGCATGTGAGATGCCTGTGATAGTCTGCTGTGACAGTGCTTGAGCAATGGGCCTGTCTTGTTCTGGGGCCCCTGCCGAAGCACAGTTCCCCTTTGTTCTGTGATGTATTGATCCATTCAGACCTCCTCCCGAATGTACTCCAGTGGCGCCTGCTCTGCTCCAACCAGCGGGCGCCATGGATCTTCCCTTAATGCTCTCACACCCAACAAGTAGCACCAGTCCCTGCATCATCTTAAGACTCTTCTCTTACCCAATGGGTTTCTTTACTAAACAATGAGACAGTTTCTTTGGTCTGGAAAATGAAGTTTTGTCATAATCCAAATGTAAAACTGTCTTTACATTTTACTGTTTTATGATGTATGTATTTTTGCATACATTGATTCATTTGTATGTCACCTTTTGACCCTATTATAATGGTTTTTTGCTACAGTATCTTGCCTAATCACTGCAGTTCCTTTTATCTAAGAAGCACACCAAATCAGACGATTAATGGAAAGAACTTGGGAACTTTTTTGGGTCTGAATGATGCAAAATCTGCAAAGTGCCAGTGGGAAAAATTCTTTGTCATAACTTAATAGTAAGAGTATTTTTTATTTTTTTTTATGTTTTCATTTATTACAGGGGGAAATATATTTCAACAGCCATAGACAAACATATCTGCCGCATGAGATAGTAGTCTTTAGCATCTGTGGTTTACTATCCATTTTAAAACACCTCTCACTGACTTGCCCTTGCAGATGTAAACAGTCCAGGACATACAGTGGTGGAAAAACATTTTCGGACACCCCATGCATTTGTGAAATATTGTATTAAGACTCACTCTTAGGTCTTGAAGTGCATTTTTTTAGTTTATTTTTTGTTCAGTTTTGAACACATTCTCTGTAATTTGTTGACTTTGATACTGACAAGGTTGAGAACTGACATATTGAAACTGTGAAGAGTATAGTTTTGTTAGTTCTTCTTCTAAACAATAAGCAAAAAAATAATAATAATAATTTGTATTTGTTTGTGTTGCTCTAATGCTGCCACACCTTAAAGGTCCTATATTATACTATTTTGAACATTATACAGTGTATTTTGGATACATTTAGGTTACCATATTGTTAGAGAATTTTGGGATCTATTGTAAGGTTGTGATGCCCCTTGGGCTCTGTCAACAGATAGTCTCAAACACCTGCAGGATAACATGTCTGAATAATAACTGAATAACAACTCTTTTGTTATTGTACTGTTTGCGTATTGACCTTCTATGAGGTATTATAAGCTCTGACCAATGAAAGCATAGGGAGACTTGAATGTTCAAATCTATGCTGTGTTGACTGTTCAACTGTCTCCGGGCCTGTATCTGATGGTAATAAACTTCTCCTGCTTAAGACATCCAGACTCTCTTCAGTCCTTGTATGTGTTCCAATACTTTGAAGCTCTAAGGCAGTAACCCAATTCTCTTACACATATCACCTTTTACAACATGAAACACACAATGATGATCTTATACAAGCGGTTTGGATGAGCTCTCATCATGAGTCCAAAGTGAACGGTCTGATTTGGCGCTGTCACTTTAAGGCTCAGCTCTCCCGTGTTGGCTCCGCCCACTCATGACGTCACGCTAGAGCTGGAAACAGACTGAAGTAAACACAGTACATTGTAGTAATTTTTCAGCAATAACTTTGAGAGTAACTGAGCCGTATATCTTCGACCCAGAGTCTGACTCTGAGTTTAAGAACATGAGCAAACACAAAGACCTCGAAGGCTTCTACAAGACGTTTCTGCTTGGTAAATGACAAACTATTTATTGTGTATGTTTCTATGGTGTAGCCCGTAGCATAGCGCGTGCTAACTGCTTCTGTTTATCGGTGCACATGTGGAAATGGCCGTACAATGCCTACTGAAGTTGAGAATGTATGCTGCCTGGAGACTCCTAAGGTAGCTGGTGTGCAGTGTATTGAAAGAACTATAATAAAGTAGCCTAGCAATATGTAGAGCTATGCAGTAATACTTGTTAGTAATACATGCTGCTGACAGTAAGTAAGCTAACACAGTAGCAGCGATGCTTCTCTGTGTCTGAGCTGCAGAGCACCACTTGTTGACAGTGCAGGAGAGAGGGGCTGGAGGAGTGTGGAGGAGCACTTCCTGGAGAGGAGTGGTTTATTTCACATATTGACATCATTGCGTGAAGCAGCTCGTTGAAAGGACTGTAGCTCAAACTAAATAAATTACTTAAACATGCGCGAATGAAACAAAACACAACTTTGGGTATGTGTTTGAGGTAGAAACAACGTTAGAACATGGTTAAAAGCTCATAAAAGTTGATTTAGCATAATATGGGACCTTTAAGGATGTCCGAAAACTTTTTTCCACCACTGTTAGCATTATAGGTTGGCCATGTTAGCCATCATAGCGATAAGTAATGTAGGAGCTACTCAAAACTACTTAAATGTTAAACTCCATCCTATTTTGCACATATAGAATCATGGAAGTCTTGGGATTTTAAACTGAGACAGGCCAAGACGACAGCTGCTTCATTTCTTTGTATCATTTTTGACTAAATGGAAGCATTTTTCTACTTTTGTCCTAATCTTAATAAATAAATAAATAAATAAATAAAAACTCAATCACCCAGCCATGAGTTAGGATGTGACTTTGACTGTCCAGATCATATAACTGTTGTCTAGGATCTTTCAGTATAAAACAATCCGATAGGGTTCTCTTGACTCACTCTTGCCCTGCTGTAGTTTTGGTCTTGACTCTTGGTCTACAATCTGGTCTTGTAGTTTTAACTTTGCTCCCAACTCATCTTGCACTTTTCTGTCTGTGTTGTAAAATACTAGATATTTTTGTCTGATACACATCACGAGTAACATTAGACTGAAACTCAACACTCAAAGCATTTTGTAATTTTATGTAGATTTTTATAACTTGTGTATTTATGTAAGCTTACATAAGCAGGCCCCATAAGTATGTTTTTTTCCTATACAGATGATTGACAGCTACACCGACCAATTTGCCATTCATTCGTGTCCCATTCAAGACAGATCAATCAAGATCAATTTTTTCTTTACTTTGCCGTGGAATGCAATAAGTGATGCCAAAACAGCAACATGGTCATGGATAACTTATGTATCTTATATCTATAAGTGCTAGGCTGATTTCTACAGTACGTAACAAAAGTACAGTAACAAAAAAACTTTACTTTTGTTTTGTATGTAACATCAAAAAATGTCTTGTCATTCTGGCAAAAGACTGTGTAGTTTTAAGTAGTGTTGCATATCGTTGCTCAAATCTGGGCTGTTCCTTTGCTCTTTAGGTCTATACTTTATTTTTATATAAAGTGAGGCAGAAATTAAAACAACATAATAATAACAAACAAAATGTGGCTTTAATGTATTTTTAATATTGTATGCTGTTTCAGTTGCCGCTAATGTGACCCATATCACAAATCTTTTTCCCTCCATCAATCAACATGCCACCATGAAAAAGTCCAATATATATAACAAATATATAATTTTAAATTATTTTATTTTATTGTATTGTGTACATTATGTTTTTCTCATATAGGAAAAGGAATTGAAAACTGTTTTCAATGTAAAACAAGATAATTATCTTTCAAAGAAACATGATCTGTGAGAGGTGGTAAACTTGATCACTTGAATACTGATGAAAAAGTTGATAATTTGGCTCAAGAAAATGTATTTAAAAAAATGAGCACTCTTTTTGAACATTGCCAATTTGAACTGTGAACTTTAGTGTTGTCCCTTCCATATGAACAGGGTTAAAAATAATAGTCAAATACTGTATAATGGCATTTTGTCTGCTACAAAGGCAAACCCCTCATTGCTTTTTGAATAATTCTTTTATGAGCCATCCTTCACTACTGTTGTTACATGCTGGATTGTACATTTGTAAACAGATCCAATATGGCACTCCAACGCATTCGTTTCACATAGAGTCAAGGAGAGACTTGTGTGTACAAATCTGTCCCATTAGCGCTGCCTTCTTCCACACAGGCCAAAGGCGTCAGGATGAAAGGAGGATTTATCTGCACAGCCGCGTCACATGGTGTGACCCGAGGCCCGGACTGGAAAGGTCTCTCTCTCAGGTGCCATGGAAACCGGCCCACCTCTGGCTCCTGTCCTGTCGCCCTCCAGTCGCCCTCTGCGCTTCTCCCCCACATAAGTGAGTCGAAACTTCCCAGGCTTGTATAACATGTCTGCGAAGATGAAAGCTAACATCGTGTCAGAAAAGTGTGTTTTATTCTTATTCTGCACAGAGAAAATGGGTCTGTTCTGTGAAATTATCAGTGGCTCATTTGCTGGATCTTAACCCCAAGGTAATTCCACTAAATGTGAAAATTAAGGGACTTGGAAATTATCAGGGGTGTCTCTCTGCTTCAGACAGTTATTCAATTAATGGAGAAATTAAGTGGCAGAAGAATTAATTAATATCATTATGATTAGTTGCAGTTTGCAAAATGATTTGGCTACACCCCTAACATCTTGAGGATATTAGATTTTTTGCATTATATAATTAAATTTCACACAAATTATATAGTTTTGATAATAATATGTTGATGTAGAACAATGCACTCACTCCTATCATGGATGTTAGCAAATATGCAACAATGCACTCACACCCATCCTGCTGTAATTTAACCCATATTGATAATAGTGTTGAGTGGGTAATATGGCTGCCCAACGTCTTTGCTTTACAACAAACAGACAGAGAGTATATTTTCTGGCCTCCTGTTCCATTTAAGCCAATCAGAAAAGAGAACTCCTTGCATAATAACTAACAAAATGTGGCAGATGAACACTAGCAGCAGGTGAGATGGATATGAACAAGGCACCTGGACATAGTTTCAAAGGTAAAAGACATTCTGTTCCTTATTCAAAGAACTTTTTGGATCTGGAATTGAGTGATGTGTCTCCTACTGTGTCCAGATGCCTTTTATAACCTGAGGATCTCTACAAGAAGAGAAGAAGAAGAAGAGATGACAGATGAGCAAGATTTGTAAAGTAGCTATATGCAAATGTAAAGAAATTGGCTAGATTTGATGTCAAAGGCTGGTTTCATTGGACATACTTGTTTGATGTAAATGAGGAAGTCACTCAGTTCTTCTTTAATATTTTCCAGGAGTTTGAATCAGTGGATAGTCCTGTATTTTTAAATGTAGCTCTGTTAAAGTGTATAGTTGTCAGCACAGAGAAGAAAAATAGGAGCAACAAGAGAGACGAAAAAACATGTACTCTTGGAAAAGGGGCCAGAGAAAAAACTTTTAAAACTCGGAACCACGCCATGTCCATTTAAACGTGTGGTGCATTTAGGATTAATGATTAATGTTGCTTAGAAATAGCTTTGATTTTGGGTGAGACAGCAACATTGAGGGGATTCTCTAAATGAATAGTACAATATGAGCTTGTATAAATGATAGGGTAACATAGAAAGCAGTCACATGTCAAAATAAATGCAGGTAAACACCATCTTGTACTTGCACTGATGGTAGTATTTAAAGTTGTAGAGGTCCTGTTGGTTGTTTCTAAAAGTGTTTTCACTGGCCCCATCAGCAGACATAAATATCACAAAGTTGCTTCTGTCTGCTTCTCCAAACTCTGAGTGTGCTCACAATTACCCACTGATTACTCAAGATATTGATCTGTAAATATATCATAGACTTTGTTTTCAAAATACTGGACCAGCCCTTTAATTAGAGCTACATTTAGATTTTTATATTTATGATTTTCTTTTCCTGAAGAGACAGTTTGAAGCAAAGGATGGGACTGTCTAGTTATTATAACTGCAATTCTGTGAGTACACTTTTAACAAACTACTACAACAAAAAGTAATTTTATCTTTCTTTTGTATTATTTCTTTTTAAATTGCACCTTTTCATAAAATAAGACAAACCATTACAACACAGAACATGTTTTAAACCTTGATATTCTACATTTATGAACAAAAATTACACATATACATTTGAATTCTTCTTGTTTCAATTAACAGTAGCTTATTTTCTAAACCCCAAGGTGACTCCATTATATGTGAAAATTAAAGAACTTGGAAATGATCTGGGCTTTCTTGCCGCTTCGGAAATGTAGAGCAAACGGTAATTCAATTAATGAAGAAATTAATTGGCAGAAGAATTAATTACTATCGTTATGATTAGTTGCAGTTAACACGCTCATTTGGCTACACCCCCTGACATTCTGGGGATATTAGATAAGATCCTGTGATTCATTATTTGATACTAATGAATTCACTCTTGGTTTAGTCGTCTTATCTCATTGTGATTCAGTGACCAAACTGTATTTTTACCTCCTGCGTCGTCCTTCCAGATGCCAGAGTTCGGGGTGAAACCGGAGCCGTCGTTCCGTGCCTCACCTCTGCGTCATATTTGCCACTAATGTTCAAGTGAGCCTGAGTCCCTTTTAATAGCACTGATAGAGAAGTGTGGATGGTAGGATCTGTGTCAGCTCAGCACCAGGCCTCTAATGGATTGTTTACACGTCAGCAGCACATTAGGACATCTATTAGCATTTCCTGCTTCATCACAAGTAAGTAGCGATCATACATCCAGCGGACGAGAAGGCGACGATCACCGGCAGCGCTGTGATTTGTTTGCCTTTGCCGTATAGCCTTAAAGCATCAGCATATATTTAGGTTTCTAAATGCCGCGCCGACGTAACGGAGCAGATGTTGGGGAGTCGTGCGGATGTTGGTGTAACAGAGACCCCCTCAGGTATTCTCATTATTCTACTAGTGAGCAGATGGCAGGGAAACTTAGCACACTTACCATTATCCATCATACATATTCCACTCCCGATTTACATAGCCAGTGCTTCTCAGGAGCTCCTACGGGGAGAGCAGCCAGCTCTGGGAACACGCCGGCGCTCCACCTGAGGTTTACAAAGACAGTCTGACATGTCACCGCAACTACAGCTCAAACTCAAATATGCTAATGGTCCTACCAGCAGCTCCACTGGGTGCAGCCCAGTTGTACATTTGAAATTCTCAGAAACACAAATCTGGAGCTTAATGAGTCCGAGATACTTACACTTTAGTCTGGGTTTTGGCCTAATCTAAATAATAATAAAGCTGCATTACCCCAAAATTCTGTTTTCTGCTTTTTAAGTAAAAAAATACAGAAACCAAGTGGGTTGGTAGAGTGGTTAGCACTCCTGCCTCACAGTGAGAAGGTCATGGGTTTGATCCCCGTGTCTGTCCGACTCTTGGTCTTTCTGTGAGGAGTCTGCATGTTCTCCCTGGGTTCTCTCTTCCTCACACCATCCAAATACATACATGTTTAGGTGAATTGTAAAATCTAACTTGCCCCAAGTGAATGAATGTGAGAGTCAATGGTTGTTTGTTACTGTCTGTGTATAAAGTGTCAGACTTGCTACTAAGGCCCAAAGCTGCTGGGATAGCCTCCAGTTACCCATGACCGCCAATGGAACTAATTGGAAGAAGATGAATGAATGAAATCAAGTCACACAGGTAAAGTACTAATAAGTTACATCAAACTTAAATTTTACCTGCATTTTACTTTGCTTCTTTATATCACTAATTCAACACTGACAAGTGGTGTAGGCCAGCAGCCAAGGGGCATTCCTAACCTGAAACAACCTCTCTGCGAGCCTGTGATTGGACAAAACATCTCACTCCTTCATAACAAAGCAAATATGACACCTTAAGTTTTTTTTTATTAGTAGTATATAATAATCACATTAAAATAACACTGCATATCTCTGAAAAATAGAGATACAGTTGTCCCTCACTATAACGCGGTTCACCTTTCGCGGTCTCGCTGTTTCGCTAATTGTTTTCAGTGCAATTTTGCATGCTTTTTTTTACAGGGTATGAACGCGCGTTGTGTTCTGTGTCCTGATTGGCTAAGGGAGAACTCGCGCATTGTGTTCTGCGTCCTGATTGGCTAACGACGAAACGTTCTGCACCAACAAAGGCACCTGCGGTCGCACCCAAAAGACAGAGGAAGATGCTAAGGTTTGAACTTTGAGAGTGTTTAAACAAGAGAGAAATGTGAGAAAATGTTAATGCCTGTCTGAGAAAAGTGTATAAAGTGTGTGGTGAGGGGTTTTACAGCCTTAAAACATATATAATAATTGTAAAAAATAAAGCTGACTACTTCGCGGATTTCGCCTATTGGGGGTTATTTTTAGAACGTAACCCCCGCGATAAACGAGGGACCACTGTATAGGCTAATTTCAAATACCTCCAAACCAATTCTTGCTTCACAACTTTTTCTTTCCCCTTTGAAGAAAGCTGGATCACGACAGAATATTTGACTGCTCAGTTGAATAATAAGTTGTGTGCAGAAGAAAAAGTCCAAAGTAATGCTCATTTGACATATTCTTTCCTGTGAAAAATCAAATATCTTTTGTCATGGCGACCAGAAAGAAGTCATTGCCTAGGAGTCAGACACTTTCCTCAGTATGTCCATGTGAGCTATTAAGATTTAGCTTTTAACTTATAGTCATAGAAAAAAGAATCTTTCGTTTGGTTCCTTTACTTCCTGTTTCTGCAACTGTGCACTGCTGGATGTGTTAAATACATTCTTGTTCAGAGTTAATGTTTGTTGCAGAGTGGATCCTCGGTGCCCCTCCTCTTCCTCGTGTTCCCTCAGAATGACACTCGGTGGTGAAGAGGAGCAGTGCAGTGAGGCAGCGCTGGGGCTGAAGGGCACTTTTCAGCCTGGACACACACACTCGGGCATTGCTGCTTGGCTGCGCAACATGGGTCACCGCCTTACATTAGGAGGACCCTGCCAAAGCCAGTCGAGCAGAGCCTGCAACATACCTGGGAACGAATCAACACAGTCTGCACCACCTACAACACGACACAGCATTTTCAACAGTCACTCTGGCCAGATAATAGTTGATCATGATTGGATTTTCTGCAACACTGCAATACACCATCTACTTTACATGATATAACACAACGAATGCCCCTACAGTGGTGAGAATGTAGTGCACTGTGGAGTCGGTTTAACAGAATTAGATCAAACCAATGTGTAAAAAAGTGAATGGCAAAAATCATCTTTTGAAAACACAACTGACATTTAAACAGTGCTGAAAAATTCCGTGCTGTATTTCCCAAATGGCCCACTGATAAAACCATAATGCAGGGTAGAAACACTTACTCCATTAACCACAATGTTAACTATCTAGAAAGCCACTCAAACCACCAATATAGTCAGCTAAATTTCCTACAACCCAATTGGCCAAACCCATCGTGCTGAATTTCAGACATAAGGTCACTGGGGCCTGGAGCATATGCCAGCAGCTTTGGGCCTTAGGTGGGGTACACCCTGGATATTGCCAAGTTAATGTCTAATATGAAGACATAGACATTAAAACTCCAGTACATTCTTACAGTTCATTCTTTTTTTATTAAAAAAGGTAAAACCGGACCAATTTTTCACCACAAAAAACTAATATGCCACATTAAATTAAGTTTACAGCTTACCTGAAACTTTCAGCTTTAGAGTTTACCATTGTGGACTGTAGCTTTGTTAAACATTGCGTTGAAGCATTGCCAACATTTATTTATATTTAATTTGCTGCCTGTTTCTCTATTTTTTTCTTTTTTGAGCTGTCTTGCTGTAAAATAAGCCATATTTTGCAACGGAATAACCCATTTCCTTGGTTTATTTCCTTGGTCATCAGTGTCGACCAATGGGAGAGCTCCTTTTTTACTGTAAGTGAGCTGTGATTGGCCAAAATCCTGCTGTGGGCTGATCATTCTCATCTATTAAAATCCTTAATTGTAAAGCCTAGATCAAAGGAGAAAGTATATTTTTTTCACAGATGATTCTTGTTACAATAAAGTGTTAGGTGATTAAACTGTCAGACTAAATCCAACAGTAAAAAAAAACAGTTAATGGACTTTAAATGAGAACCACTCATTATAACATTTATTCACTAGGGGCAATTTAGATTGACCAATTCACATCTAAATGTTTCTTTGGACATGGAAGGATGTCGGAGGACCTGGAGAGAACCCACAGTAACACAGGGAAGAGCAGAGTGGTGGAGTTAGTGCTAACCACTCTGCCACAGTGCCAACCAGATAGGAAAAGCTATGTATAAGCAGCTATTTCTGTTAAATGGAGAGTACTATATGCAAATGTTTTCTTGCATATGAAAAAAAGTGTAATATAGTTTGTGAGACCTTAAGACAGTGGTGGGCAAACTAAGGCCCGGGGGCCACATGCGGCCCGTTGAGCTGTGTAATGCGGCCCGCCAAGCATTTCCAAAGTATTTGTATTTTAATATAAGACAGCACATATTTGGCCATTTTCCTTAAATGCCTTGTGCTTTTGCTACAGCTACCATCATATACATCAAATACATACAAATACAAATACATACATCAAAACTTCCAGTCACACAAGTTTTTAATATGGAGTGGACAGAGATATTTGACAGAGATTATTGACTGAAGTCCAGTCAGTACCATAAGTCTTATTTGCCAAGAAACTGTGCAAGAAATGGTACAGCTTTTCTAATGTAATTAATACTAGTAATAATAGTTATTTAATAATAATAGTTTAGTGGTCCGGCCCGTCTGTCAGATTTTAAAACACAGTGTGGCCCTTGAGCCAAAAAGTTTGTCCACCCCTGCCTTAAGACGTCATCTAGGCTTTGTTATCAAGGATTTTAATGGAGACTGTGATAGAAAGAATAAAATTGGATAGTCCCACTTTAAGGCCCAGAAATCACAATCAAAGATACCTAGGCTGTGACAGAGGCCATGTTCAAACTTAACCTCATGCTCACTTTTTATCAGTCTCCTCAGCAGCTCACCTGAGACATGAGCTACGATAACAATATTGATGGAAAACAACAGTGAAATGAGCCACTATCTCATTCAGCGACGTTCTCTCTTGACGTTGAGGTTTTGACCCTTGTTGCCTAAATTAAAATCTGCACAAATCCTACAGTGGCATTAATAAAGCCACGAGCCAAAAAAGAGATTAGATCATAGTTAGTCAAGATTACAAAACAAAAACAAAAAACAAACAAAAACAAAACAATAAAAGCCATTGTCAGGAGTTGTAAAGTAGTAACAGAATCTCATAATAGGATGTGATATATGATGTATTTGTGTGTGAATATTTGTGCCACCTTTACTCATCAGTGAATGGACCAGTCCGGGCCATAACTCTCTCTGAACATAATCTACCTCATCATTTAAACAAATGAAAGGGCCGGGCCAGTGCTCCTGATGCGTCCTGCTTCTATCTTGGCACTGCTCTGAAATGAAATGGCGTCCCGTGGATCCAGCGGGGGCTTGTCGGGGGTCAAAGGGGGGCTGGAGTAAAGCGCCCCTCCAGCTTCATCCTCCATTATTTATTTGGAACCTTCGCCTCTATCCATCACCGTGTTACCATCTCCTCTGCATCCCCACCTCTTCCAGAGCCGTGATGGACGTTTCGCGAGAGGCAACCTCAAGGTGGGGCTAAACGGTCTTATATTCCCAATCATGTGGCGTGGGCGGGGCCTGACTTCTCACGCTGTGCGCTGCTCCTGCTCCTGCTCTACTGTACTCTTCATGACAAAAGCGAGAGGATGGAGACAGCCCCAATAAATCCACACTTGTGATTCCAGCAGACACTTGCTCTTTTAATTTTGACAGCGACACCTTTTTCGGACCGGCTCGTCTTGTTCTTGTTTTGCGCCAAAACAGCAAAAGCTTGTCTTCTTTTTTTTTATTTTTTTATTTTTACGCACAGCCTACTCCTCAGCACTTCAGATCAGATTTCACATTGACCAGCTGAGACTGAGAAGGGGAAAGCGGGCTCGTTTCTCCGCTTTCAGTTCACTGAAAAGGAAAAAGAAAAAGCAGCAAAGGATCTCCTCCGTCTTCCTTTTTTTGTTGTATGTATTTTTGCAGGATTGCTACGCGAGCGGCGCTGAGACTTACTAGATAGAGAGAAAAAAAAGAGAGCGGAGAGGCGATGGACGAGCAGCCGAGGTTGATGCACTCTCACGCGGGTGTAGGCATGGCAGGGCACCCCGGTCTGCCGCAGCACATGCAGGAAGGCACCGGAGCGGACGGCGACGGGAGGAAGCAGGACATTGGAGACATTTTACAGCAAATCATGACCATCACGGATCAGAGTCTGGACGAAGCTCAAGCCAGGTAAAAAGAAAAAAAAAAATACAAATACAGATAAACGCACTGCTCTGACACCGCACTGGACACGAAAAGACGCGCCAAACTGGGAGCATTTAGAAACAAACAGAACTCGTGTGATTATTTGAAAAAAACGCCGCGTAAAAACCAAACACAGAGACAGCGTATCGCAGATTCTTACCTTACTTATTGAATTAATTTTAAGCGACATCTCATGGGTGACATATTTGCAATTGTACTATTTTTAACATCACTCAAGATGCAGTTTTGAAGCAGAGGCTCGTTTCTGAATCGCGCGTAATTAACTGAGGAGCAGCAGTATCTCGTGTGGCTTGTGTTTGTGCGTAAATGCGAAGCAACTTTTGGACTTGCGATGCATAATTCATTGAGGAGATATTTAGCACAGCCAGAACGAAATAGATATCTGTTAGAAATGCTGAAAATGTATATAAATATAAAGTGCATTCAAGACATGTTGAACACTTACCTTTGCACATGAATGTACATAGTCTATATTTATATTTACATACTGCCCTTCTTCAATTATTATCATATTGATCTATTTCTATACTTTTCTTTGTTATGGCATTGGCAGCAAAGA
Organism: Rhyacichthys aspro; assembly: GCA_036850595.1. NCBI lineage: Eukaryota > Metazoa > Chordata > Actinopteri > Gobiiformes > Rhyacichthyidae > Rhyacichthys > Rhyacichthys aspro. The sequence goes on from CM072151.1 coordinate 20,487,533, forward strand.
AAGAATATCATTGTACAGGTAATATATTTTCTTACTGTGCATATGACACTTTGAAGCTAGAAATGTAGAGATAAGTCCCATAAGCACACCTTGAAAATAGCTGTATATTTATAAAGTGTTAACATAGAGTCTAAATTACAAAAAGGCATTTATTGAAACATTGAAAGATATAGAGTTTATTTATGAATGTACTTTTCTCTTCCCAGGAAACACGCTCTCAACTGTCACAGAATGAAGCCTGCCCTTTTCAACGTTTTGTGTGAAATCAAAGAAAAAACAGGTAAGTCGTGCCTTTTTTGTCACCCATGAATAACACTGCAGGCTGGTGTATTATAACTGTAACTACCATACAAACGGCACGGTATTCAAGCACAAGTGTGGCTCCAATCTAGTTCAACGTGGGTTATTTTATCAGAAAGGGATCATTTTCCATCCCGACTTTGAAATATCCACGGCGGATTTCCAGTCACAACACAATCGAGCATAAATTTCTCTCCAGGCATGTGTTTCCTCTGGTCCGGACTAACTCTTTTCACAACACAGGACAATTACCTTCGAACGGTGCTTATCAATTATGGTGTCAAAATAAGAAAGAGATTTTTTTTCTTTCTTTCTGGAAGCTATTGTGGAATAATACAAGCGGAATTGTCACGAGCACGCCGACGTCTTCCCCTTGTGAGTTAACTGTCAAGTCGAGTGAATGCGTCTCCTTCCATTGTGTCTCTCTATTAAAGCCCTCGTGAGGGGAGCGTGGCGGCACAATAATTGCTGGGAGAGAATAATCGAACACAGGAGGTGTAAGTCGGCTTTCCAAATGATTTTTTTTTTCTCTACCCATGATGCTTTTGAAATCCAAGCACTTCAAGCAGATCGTGTATATCCTGTCTTTTATTTTGCTGTCTTTAGACTCCCATTTGAGCGACAATAGAGGCACGTCCACACCGATCGATAAAAATAGACGACTGCTGTATAATATTTGGAACTAAATTGCAAATTCACCTGTCATTTTATTAAAAAGAGCTGGTGAGATCAGGATGTTAGACCTGCGTGCTATAGGCTGAACAAGAGTCTATGGACTATGTGTGGTCAATAATGTATGTCTTTATATGGCCTTATAGTGATAGTATAGTGTAGTCATCCAGATTTTTAAAGTGTACTGTTCAGATTTGCCATTTTACAGCTAACAACTGGTTTGATTTAGATTTGTGGGTTTTAGATGAATTCAGAACAGGCTTGAACTGCTGTGTATGAGCATTAGAGTGATTCTAATGAGGGTTAAAAAATAAAAAGTAGTCACTGTCATCTCTAGAATTTGGAATTTTTCTAATATTTAATTGTATTTGGACTTCTATGCTACTTATTGTAAAATATAATAAGCATATTGACATATTGTATTGACACGTGGAACCTAATGTACAGTGATTCTAATTATCCCTACTAAAGCACTTGAAAAAGTAGTCACTGTCTCTAGAATATGGAATTAGACTAGTCAGATTTAATTTAATTTAATTTAAATATCTTATTTGGACTTAAGGTGCTATAAGGAACTTCATATTGTTTATTGTGGATGCACGATAAGTACATGTCCACACCAATGTAAAGTGATTCTGGTGATTTATACCAAAGTGTGGACAAAAAGGAGCCACTGTCATCTGTAGAATTTGGAACTTGTCATTTAATTGCTAATATTTGGTTGAATTTAACTGTATTTCCACTTTTGTGCTATATAAGACATTTCATAACAGTGTTGTACAGTTGTATATGGACATTAGAGAAATGCCCAGACTGATGTAGAGTGATTCTAATCATGCATAGCCAAATTATCCACAGATTTTATTAGTCTTTTTTTCTGCTAGTTTATGATAACTGTCTTAACATACTTTTGTTATGGTTCATTTTAGAAAAGTTATAATTATGATTGGGCATTAGGGGACATGTCTCCATTCTCCACCATCTATTGAATATTGGATTGGACTGATAATATTTCTGGGGTAAAAAGATAAATGAATGAGTTTTACTGCTACAATCTGGTTTGATTTAGTTGTCTTTAGACCTGTTGTTATAATATGTTATAATGTTATAGTATATGTTGAGAGCAGAGTAGTAGTATAGTAGTGTATGGACAATAGGGGCATGTTTCCACCATCACACATTGATTCCAAACACGGATGAATATGGACCATGTTCATGTCTAGGATTAAAAAGAGGAGTTAGGATTTGATTAATAGTCATTTTGCAAGTGTTGATAATAGTGTGGACAACATACATGCTCCCATTACCTAAATACAAAGTGATGGAGACAAATCCAACATTTTATCTGCAAAATTAGTACTAACCAGCAGTTTCAGGTCATTTGGAGGAGTTAGTTTGATACACAGTGATTACAGGAATAAATAATACACCGACCATTAGCTGTGTACACATGCTTTCTTTATACTTCCTACAATTCTAAATATCATATCTGTTCTGAAACATAAACCACAATAGACGGTGAACAATATTTTTTATTTTTTTTTGCTTTGATTCATTATTTATGGCCTTTGTTAAAGACGCCTGTTGACTGTCTGTCTCCATATTTAATCTCTTCAGTTTTTTTTCCTGTTTTCTTTAAACACACATTTTCAAACTCTTGATTTAAGGTGCTTTATAAAATAACGCTTCATTCTTTTGAGACTGTGGACATATAATTGAGCACTTAGCATCAATTGTGAGGCGCTGATTTGTTGACTCATAATATAACGCTGCATTTTTTATTCTTAAACGCTGGTAAGTTTGTGTTACAGTCAATGCAGGTGAGATAAGACAATTATGTGTATTCAGAGCTGCGTTTGGGCTTCGTTGTGCTCATAATTCTAGACGCCTCACTGTTAGACGCGTGCTGTAATGTAATGTCAAACTGCACCTTTGTCAAAAATCAAGGCTGTTCACTCACAGCATTAGTGACTGAGTTGCTAAGGCGTGTCGGTTTATGGCGCGAGGCTTCACACACATCATTAGTGCATGAAATCTAAGGCCAAGACGGACCATGAAGAGGACTGTTTTCATCGTCTCCACAGTCGCTCTTGCTCACACTTGACCTTTTGTGGTGGTGGCCATGTCTGCTGCTGTTTATGTTGTTTTCCCGTCTGGAGCTTTCACAAATGTTTTCATTGAAGTTCACCTCACCGCACACCCCTCCTCCCCTCCCTCCAAGCCCTTCTCTCGAAAACCCGGCAGTTTATCTTGAATGGGCCGCTGCCTCAGGAAGGAGCAGGGGCCCGTTTGAAGCCCGCTGGCTCCATCTTCTTTTTTTTTTTTTTTTTTTTTTTTTTTAGGTTGTTGTCTTGGTAGGTTTGTGCAAAAGGGGGGAGTGACACAGTTATGCATAGTGTTTTACTCCCCGGCGCTCCTCGAGAGTTCATCCAAAGTTCGAGTCTGCTGAGAGTACAAAGTAACTTGGACCTCTTCCTGCCTACACAGCCATTCTTCTGTCGCTCAGCTGGCAGACTCAGAGTCCAAGGTGAAGCTTAGAGAACTGCACACATGAGATGAGGGGCTTTCTGGTTTTTATTTTTGTGTTCAGCTTTTGTATAGAAGCTTTTGCAAACACAAAATTTGTATCGAGTCATATTCTCACTTGCAAAAAACAAAAAAATGAGACATGAATTCACTATTTATCAGTTTAAATGTGCTCATATCACAGTGGAGCACTAAATTTGGCTAAGCAATATTTTCCACTCCTAAAATATATTGCTTCAGATAATTTGACTCATACCTCACAGAGATGACAGCTGGGAAAATAAATATTAAAATTAACGTGTGACGGCTGAAAAAGTTTTAAGCCATTTTTGTTTACTTTCTCTTCATTCTATAGACGAGACTGGAATATACAGCATAATGTTAATTAGAATATAGATTTATTATATAGGTTGTATGGTTCACTTTTTATGAATTTTATTGAAGAAACAGTGTTAATGCTATAACAAAACTTTTCTTTAATAAAATAATGTGTATTTGATACTTTTTTCAGTTGAATTTCACTGCACATTTGTTCTCAGTCCTCAGATCCAAATTTAGCATCACTGTTGTGTATTTACATGTTAATGTTGTACCACAATAGTGCCCCCTGGAAAATCTATCCACAGTTTTCTAGTCTTGGGTTAGGAGTAAGTTATGGGAATTTGGGAAATATTAAAATGTTGTAAAATATGAATAACTGCACGAAAATGCAACTTTTCAGTTTTAAACCAGTTTAACTGCTGATTTCCATGGCATGAAAATTCAAACAGTTACAAACTCACTAGTTTTTCCATAAAACTAGGATTAAATTTTAACCTGTCTAGCTTTAAAGCAGATCTGGAGGAAGTTAGACTTTTTAATTACTACATTTTGGACTGTATTAGCCAGCATACTGTATTATTATGCTGAGTCTCTCTTTAGATAGTGACTCATACTTTTAAACAGAAGGACTTTGTTAAACTGGATTACAGCTCCTATTCATTTGCAGGGCAATACATCCTTTTTGTAAAGCTCATATACTGGCATAATTGACTCTATATGTTTGGTCACCAGTCAAAGACACTCTGCTGAGCCACAATCAAAACAAGACATGAAGTTACAAGCTTAAGCTCCACTGTAAACAACACAGTGTAGAATGTTGTAGGTTAAAATAATGATTTGATTCATTTTAATATTGCTTCTACTGAACCAAAATGTACACAATGATGCGTCTGGTCAAAGTTAATTTAGTGATTTAGTGATTTGTTCACTCTCAGCATCCCTATGTCTCTTGTGTAATTTTGGACCGTTTTGACCATAAACTAATGCCTAAAAGAGAGCAGTGTCATTTAAAAGCTTTAAATAAAGTATGAAATTTGTGTTACCAGTGCTTTGTCTCTTATATATCTCAAATGCTAATGTCTTTTTACTACGTCCAGCTCTCATTCCTCCTCCTAAAAGCGCCGAGCCTCATCCACAGAGGTGCATTTTCCTCGCTGTGTGTGTATATATTTCCCGCGGCTGACAGCACCTGCGGGACACAATGGCCGTGTTGATCTAGGGCTTGAACTCCTGACCCCTGTGTGTGTATTTTTACTGGGATGAAAAGTGGGATGGCACTCCGAAATATTGCGCTGTATAAACAAGCACAATGGCGCACAGGAAGGAACACTTGATTTAAAGCCACAGGCCTTCTCTTCTACCTGCGCTCGTTCCAAACATACTTGAGGCTCTCGGACTTCAAAGGAATGCCATTTGTCAGATCCTTCGCCTGTGTGTGTGTGTGTGTGTGTGTGTGTGAGACCGAGCATTCCTAATAGGAGATGAAGTATAAAAACCTATTCATTTTATTACAGAATGCGTCTGGAATGTGCATCCCTAACTTTAACTTTGGTTGAGTGTGTGAAAAAGTTATTCCCCGGTCTTAAAAACGAGATTATCTGACGGTATTAGTCTTAGTTTGAGGTAAATACAACCTTAGCTGAACAACAGCTTCTCTTCATCATTGATTTAACAGAAATTAAGCCTAAATAAAAAAAAGACCCACCTTCAGCAGCAATAACTTGTAATAATGGTGTCTTGTTTTGCAAATAGTGCAAAAAGTCTTTTATTTTAGACCATTCTCTTTATACAACATTGCTTCAGGTCGTGTAGGTTTTTGGGTATTTCTCTTAAGGTCCCGTCATAGTATTTCATTTGGGTTATGATCTGGTCCAATATGTAGTATATGTATGTATGTAGTTTGCATTGTAATTGTGCATGACCTGATTTGCGTCAGAAAACGTAGAGTCAAATTACAAGGTTGATCTAATGACTGCAAGGTGCCCAGGTCTCGTGCCAAATAAGCCAAAAATAAAGCCCAAATAAACAGCCGTCAATCTCTGTGTGTTTTTGTGAAATACTGTGTTTGGTTTTGTCATACTATGTTTTGGTTTTTGGGCATTAAGGCCACATAACTCCATTTCAGTCCACTCTGTCCATCAGAGAGCTCAGTATAGGCCAGTATATAGCCCTATTGTCTCTGTTGATTAATGTATATACAAGCAACAGGGCCAACAGTTTCATCTAAACATACTGAGAAACTTGCTGTTGGTTTGATTGGCAGAGCACAGTTTGGATCAGGTAACCAATGATAAGGCTTTTGGTGCATAAAAGCTGTGTTCCTTTACGTTATATAAAGTAACATATTATTACATGCATTGTCATTTATTAGAATAAATAGAATAAATTGGTTTTAGTGGTGTAAAAAGGTGTAGAGATAGCCAATAAACACAGATATTCTCATTTAAATTCAGACGGACATCTGTATTTGCCACTATTTAAACTTGTTTTAATAGAATGTAGACAGACAATACAGTCTTTTAAATGCAGACACTATCCTAAACTGGAAATAATAATCACTTCAGTTCTGAGAGTTATCAGGGTGAGAGAGTTCGAATGGTGTTTTTGTATTAGTTTGGTGTTCCATTTTTCTTGTAGCATCTCATAATTTTAGGAAATAATCCAGAACTGGAAATATGTCAATTGTAAACTTCAAATAAACTTGAAACAGCTGTTGCCCATAAACACTAGTTTTGTTTTCCAGAAGAGTACAGCATTAAGCATTCTTTCTTTTTGTCACAAGAACAAGACAAGCTTCATTTAAGGAAACTTTGCTTTTTTACCATTTGCTTTTCATTTTGACCCGATTAAGGATTCCCATTTGTCCAATCAACACACAGCAGACATATTTTAGAAACCGGTTGCCACATCAGTGCGAACGTTTATGCTTATTTGGGACACTTTTTTATCCTTTTTTGAACTAAACCTCCAGGAGAAACGAGGCTGTTGCAAAGTGTGTCAATCTGAAAACGTTTAATTTGGTAATGTTTTCTGCTCCTTAAGTTTCCCTCACTCTACTCACTGCCATTATACCCAGCCGATGCCATTAGGGTACACTTAACAAGCGCTCGGGCTGCCCTTCCCAGATATATTAATTATCTTGTCACAGCCCTATCCAAATGTTTGCTATTTATGCGTCTAATATAGCTGTCTGCGTAAAAAAAAGAGATGTATATTTTGTAGGCGGACTGTTCGTGATGGATGAAACCACCTCTTCAGATAACAAATTCTTGACAAACTGATTTGGGAAAATGAGCCAGCCTTGACCTCTGTAAACACTTCAACAACGTCATAAATCTCCCGCTGTGTCAAACAAAACCACTCCTCGACCGAGCTCGCTGTTTCATTTTTTTTTTTTTTCCCCTCCTCAAACTCAACAAAAGGCCAGCTTTCTTGCGGGCTGTGTTTGTGTAGTGTAAGGTTTCGAGCCTAGGGGATCCTCCATTTATAAAAGTGACTGGGCCCGGTGATGTAATGTTATTTTTCGAAGGGTGAGAATGGGGTGTTTTACGGCGGGCGGCAAGCGGTGTTTGACAGGATGAAATGAGCCAGAGGTCTGATTATAGGAGGTGCGCGGAGGCCGACGGCGCGTTGACTTGTCAGTTCATTCACTTTGCTTGGCATCTGCCTATTTGTGTTACACAGAATAACTCAGCCCTGCCGTGCACATCAGCAAGCGAGCGCAGATTTCATGCTTCGACGTAGAATACAGTGTGCAAACAGAGACTGGCCGGGTCAAAGAAGAAATACAATCCTGTCTCCAAGTAGAATGTGGCTGTTACATATAAATACAGTATTATGGCTGCACTGCATGTCACATATTCATCTTTATCGCAATATTATTGTTATCGCAGTATTCGTATCGCAAAGAATGACTCAAAATCGCCATCCAAACAGCACTCAATCAAACTGTGCATCAAATAAAAAAAATTATTCCTACATTTAGTTCTACTTTAGACCTGTTCTGTCTTGATTTAGTTTATTCAGTCTTTAATATCGTTTTAACTCCTGCTTTGAAGAGCGGTAGTTAGTCCAGAGACTTTTGAATTCAACATTTTTCCTATGTCAAAGAGTATTCAAATATTGGAGCTCACATATTGCATGTTATTTGTAATTTATGCTACTTACAATATGAGATAGAAATCATATTTGAAGCTGCTTTTAAAAACTTGGATGTGTTACCAATAATCAATATAAAGAAGAGAGTAAATCCTGGTGTGTAGTGATTGGTCAATTTTTCTTCAGCTTCACTGTTTACATTTTGACTATAATCATTTTAAGTGTTGCAAAGTGATGTAATTTTACAAGTGTTTTAAAATGGTTTATTATGTATATACATTTATGCACTGTGTTTATAACCAGCAGCTTTTATTTGTGCCTATGTTGTGGTGGCAAAATGCAGCAGTCTATCTTTGAGCCTATCAATTTTTTAACGTAAGCTTTGTTTTGGTTCTTGGGTCACTTTGGCAAAGCCCTGTTATGGTTCCTCCGGCTCATAAAGAAAAAACTTAAATATAACTGATTGTTTAACGAACTTTGAATGTCCCCAAGAATAGTTTAGATGGAACCTTTTATCACATCACTTTTAGTATATAAACATGCAGCACCACTTTTCTTCTCCGATGTTAAAAGTAGTGTTTTTGTGTGTGTGTGTGGAACTGTTAGTCTAAAAGTGACACAGTACAAAACACTGGGAGTGCGTAGTCACCTGTCTTGAGTGCTACAGCGGTCTTGTTTGCAGCAGGTAGTACCAGTGTATTCTAAGCCGGTGCAGATTCTGATAGAGCACCCCTCTGTCAACACTGACTGTAATACGCGCCGCTTTTGTCTGTTATCCTTCCTCTCGATGCTGATACAGCAGCGTTCGGGGGAGAAATGCCAAGCTCGGCGCCACAGCTGTTTCCCTCATCTCTGCTTAAGCATCCTCCCAGAAAGAGGAAGAGCCGGAGTCTAATTCTGCCACAGACAACTGGGATCTGTGTGTATTTTTATCAACCACAGCTGCTCTCAGTGACTTCAGCTGAATTTGAGGCAGAATCCTAATCAGTATCGGTGACAGTGTTGTAAATGGAGTGTTAACGCCATTACCGTATAGAACAATGTGCTTACATTATACATTATGCAAATTGTCAGTGGCCTAATTGATACATGTTAATCATATTAAGGAGCTTAATTATAGGAATCTTACTGTGATGGCTTTAGTAATTAACACTGACATCACATGTGCTCGTTTTTGAGCAAGAATTCGTGCTTCTACATTCAGTGATCAGCCAGATAAAACGCAACAGTCCAATTAAAATGTATTTATGTAACATTTTTAAAAAGTAAGCTGGGAGAATAAGCGCTCCTAAGGAAAAATAAAAATCTCCTAAGGCAGATTTTCTTCTTGATTTGTGAAAAGAAGCAAGAAAAAAGGCTTCAAGATGGTAAACGTACTACCAAGTCATGTGTTGGCAAATCTTTTGGGGTGTCACAATCTCCATCCAAAGTCTGAATTGATTGAAATAATGTTTTAACCATCAAAATCAAAGAGGCCATCAGCGATTGATTCCTGCCAATGGGTCATGTCTTACCAGCGTGAAAGCCACAACAAGACAGTGACAGAATGTAGTGAAAGCATGTAAAGCTATCGCAAGAGAAACGTTACGTGTTGCTCTTTCTGATTTTAAAGCAAGCATGGCTTTATCGTGACGCGACGATAACTGGAAATGAGCAAAAGATGGAGATGACAGCACTGACGACAGCTCAGAGCACCATACCCAACATGAATCTTACCTGTTGCTTTGTTTACTGTGCTAAGAAAATACGTTTGTCTTGTCATTACAGCCTCATTCACAAGGTCACTGGCTCTAAGTGATTGATCTGCAAACTAGAACCACACTTTAAATGATTGATTGCGTGCTCTCACCTGGCATTATCACCACAGTGGAGTGTGTGTATTACCTCCAGAATATTTACAGGTTTATGGAAGGGAGCACAACCATCAGCCACACACAAGTAAAGGAAGGGGAATAGTGAAGTGTTTGTTCTGTAAATGGCTCCCCATGAATGTCCTGTGACAGCCTCTGGTCAAGTATAAATTAGCAAATAGATGCTTGCCAACTTTGCCGATTATACCAAAGTCAATACTGTCACTTGTTTGTCTTGTTACTTTGTATTGCGCACAAATTATGGAATGAGAATGTCGTGAGTGACCCTAAAAACAGATGCTTTGATTTTAACAAAACAATAGTGTTCTGTATAACTTTAATGGATAAACTTCTCTAGAGTTATGGCATTATCGAAGTGTGACAAATGACACACTGAATGCTCTGTGCTCAGTCAAATAGATGACTTTGATTATCATTGATTGTCAGTATGGACATGAAACTGGCATTGATAGAACCATTAGTGCTATAAAAGGTAGCAGTAGTAGCCATATTGTACATCATTCTGTGTTCGAAACATTATCTGTACTTCCAGTGTTACTGATTAACACTGACTTCACATGCGCTAGTTTTTCCACAGTAACTTTTCAGCTCATCACAGTCTCCTCTCAACAGAAGTCTGCCTCTTTTGATATGATTAACTGCCATATTTTCCCCGCTGATGAATGCTTTTCCTAGTCTCCTCTGAAGGCCCGTTGGAATTCTGTTTGTCGAAAAATTGCATTTGCTCCGAGCTGCGCTGCAAGTGTGGAAGATTACAGACCAGAGGCGCGATCCAAGTGGAGTAGTAAAAGAGCACGGGCTTCAATATTTTAGCCTCCTGTCGGCTGCTCTACGCCGAGAAGTGACTGCTTAAATATCAGCCTTTTACCTCGTTCAAGCCTCTCAGCAATCTCCGTCCCCGCAGGTCCTCCTGGCCTTTTTTTTTTTTTTTTCTCTACACCCGCCACCTTAATATGTTACCAATTTAATCAAGTCTGCAAATTTGTTATGCACGTTAAATTGAACATGCAATGGCACTTTTCAATGCGGTTGCCATACCAACCCCCCCAGGAGTTCATTTTCCATAATGCTCTGTTTGGAATCTCATTTCCTCCACTCTTCCCCGACGCTGCCTGCCGACGCCACCTCCAGGCCTCCACTGTAGCTTCGCCCCGAAAGACACCGAGGCGGGGAGAAGGAGAAGCCCGAGCGAGAGGAGTGGAAATGACACAAATTAATATACACTACTTAAAGCAGACCAAGATTAATGGTTCCCTTTCGCCGCAGCTTAGTCCCACTGTCAGTTGCCGGGTGCTCGTTGGACAAAATCAACACTAATCAACATTTATTCCACTTTTGCCCTGGGCTCTCAGGAGTCTGGCGGGACTGCGCAGCCCCCCCCACCCTCCGTCGTTCTCGTCTTCCCCCCCACCCCCCTTCCTCGCCGCTTTGGGTCCGTCTCGCTACGCTTTTCACCTCTCATCCAGCTCCTCCATACATCACCCTCCTCACACGGCGGGCCCCTCACAGGAGAGCGCCCCCCCCCCTCCATCAGGCCGCATTAAAGTCATGATAGATTTTCTCTTTTCATTTGCATCTGATATTTAACACGGCAAAGCAGTTGCTCTGTCACTTCGTGGCACCAGTGTGTGTGGAGGCTTTGCGGTGCTTCCAGTCAGTAATCTTATCTCTCAGACTCGAAACTCACTACTGCATTATGGGAAACAGGATATGCATTCACTCTTCACTAAGTGTCTAACTCGGATTCAGACCCCTTCTATGGAGAGTGTATTGTTATGGCACGGGTCGAATTGGCGTGGTACAGTTTGGTATGAATGAACCCTGAAGAGGTGTGTGTTTTTCTAATGTTTACACAGTCGCAGCTAATGTAAACAGTGACGGCCACACAAGTGCTTTACAAGTGTGTGTTTTGTATGAGGTATAAATAGTGTTTTAGAATGCACATGCACTGCCAGTGGCTAGAATAAAGAAGAAGGTAAACAGACATTTTCTAATTTCCTTCTCTAACACTAAACAAAAATGTCTACTTAAAGCAACACTATCTAACTTTTTAACTTGATACTGTATGTATAGCCTCATTTGACATGAAACTCACGTCGGCCGCTGATAGACTGTATGATGTAAGTTTAGGTGAGTGACTTACAATGATAGATTCCGTTGTCTTTCCTCCCTTTATGTTCGTGATAGACAATTCAAACCATGCAAACTTTTAGCTAACCCTAGTCTGTAATAAATGCCCTCTTCACTGTAAACACAAACATTTTTGTTGTTCACCAAAACATTACGGTGACTTACTCTTTGCCACTAGCAGTCATGGCCTATTGCACTTTAGAGAGCCAGAAAATAAAACCACAAAAGTAATTATATATTAATTATATTGGGTTTGTTAGGGACAGAAAAAAATGATTATTGTCATTAAGTAGAATAAAGAAGTAAATCTTCATGTGTGACTGTACATAGGTTGGAGGTGTCAATTCTTTGTTGTTGTTTTTTTACATTCTAAACAGAAAACTCCAGCGAGAGCTTCAGTCTTTGCTACATTTCAGAGACTCGTTCTTTCTGTGTTCTGTGCTCGTGTTTAATGCAGCGTACTTTGTTGTTGTTTGAGTTTATTCCAAAAAATATATTACATTTGGTATTCTTAATACTTGGCATATGACTGTTTATTCCAAGAACAAGACAAGCTTTGTTCAAAAAAGTATGCTATTTCAGGTTCTCCCTTTTGACTGAGGGTTCTGTGTCGTTTAATCAACAAACTGCAGGGTTTTGTAACCATACCACACTTGTCACAACAGTGGAGCAGTGGCCAAAGCTGGTTGAGTACTATTTAACAGTTTACTTATTTTGGTAATGGAAAAGCCTCCTTAAACCTAGCCGTTCTTGTTTGCCAGTTTTCCAGCCAACATCATGAAACATAGAAGTCAAAGTGGACAAAATTTTGTTAGCCTTTGTAGCAAAGTTTCAGTCATTGAGTATGATCTGAAAAGTGCGACACTGACAGTTCTCTTGAATGCTCTAATATTCAATAGTACGACTCAGTCCAAATGTGATTGCTGTTGAGTGGCAGCAGCGGCGGCCTCAGATCTGCTGACTCCACACTCCTCACAGGCTCATAATCGGCCCGAGCTAATGTAGTCCATGATTTCAGCGGTGCGCCTCATCTCTTTGTCACCAGCTCCGTTATAAACACACTCAGAGGGGCCATCAGGAAGAAATATACCTCAAATTAAACGCAGGCTATATCTCACACCGTGTCCATCTGTGAACGTAGTTTGTGTCATTAATAATCGTTCATTTTGATTTAGGACGGATTACAGTTAATTGAAAAATCTCTTCCTCGCTATGATGCGGGCACATGACATGATGGACAGAGAAAGTCTTTTTGATGTAATTAGACATTTTTCTTTGGACATTGTTGTGCTGTCATAAAAGCTAACTAAAAATAACTGAATTTAAAGTAAAATGTTATTGGAGAAGATGTGAATAAGACATGAGGTTCTGGTATAGCAATTCATTTTGCTATTGATTTCTATCAAATATTACTGTTTTATCTACAATTGGGCAGTGGAATAGTTTTGTATTGTTTGAGCAGTTTTGTGTTGTTGTTTTTTTAAATTAATATTATTATGGGATTTTTGGCTTTTTTTTATTTATGGCAGATAGCAGCTGGACAGGAAATGAGATGAGAGAGTGGGGAATGACATTGGGCAAATGACCCAACCAAGATTCGAACCCGGGCCTCCTGCGAACTGAGTATGTGCTCTGCCTGAGCTGCCAGGGGCGCCCCCCAGTTTTTGAGAATTTGACTTTGCAAAAACACATTTAAATGCAGAAATAGATCATTTTTAAGGATAGCTTGTGGTCTTGCATTAAAGAAAAGGCTTGGTATAATGAAAATATACTTGTACTTAAATAACTTTATAATTGACATGAATTTTAGTTCCACTGGTTTTAGTTCCACTGGTTTCTCTTCCTGCCCAGAGAGGACACTTTTTTCACAATTTCTAATTGCACAAATTTCTGCAGCATGTCCCTGCAGGGCTACTGTAAATGTTTACATGCTCTAAAAAGGAGTGTGAGATGTGAAATTGCAATCTACAATGTAGACACCAAAAAATGACACATTTTACCTTTACCCACCTTTATGTAAATATTATTATATATTTAGATAAAGAGAAAAAAGAGAATCCAGCCTTTGGTGATGTTCCTAATGATAAAAGAATGTACATTTTGAAACAACAAGGCAACAAAGGCTATGGAACAAAACTGTTCATTGTTGTCAACATACTAGTGAAAATATGTTTTTTGTTATTATTACCACAGGCCAACTTGTTAGCAACCAGACTGTATTGTGGCCGGATATAAATACCAAAAGGACTGGAATTGGCCCTCAGGCCTTGACTTCGACATGTACAGCTGTGTACAGCAGATTTGTGTCCTCTGTTTCCACATTCTTTCAACACACAGATGAAGGATTTATGTCTGCGTCACATTTGAGTCCGATACATATCTGCTGTATTAGTGAGAAAATGTTGATCCAGCCATTGTGTACAGCCACTTGTTTCTATTTGGAGCTGGACGTGTTGGACCTGGTCCCAGCATGTGTTGGGTGGCAGCCAGGGAACACCCCGAACTGGCAAACAGTCCATCACAACAGTTCACTTTTTATTAACGTCCAGCAATGTGAGGCAGCGTTCCCATTCACATTCAGACGGCCGTTTGCTGAGCTCTCCTCCCGCTCTGCCAGCCCCGGTCGGTGCTCTGCTGTCCATCTCGGAGGCTTGAATGGCCAGAGGCATTGTCATAGCCCCGACTGGAATCATCGGAGTGACACCCAGTGCTTTGTCAGCTTTGTGTCTCAGGTGCCAAACCTGCGCCTTCCAAAATAAACTGTCATGCAATGTATCACCATGGCACTGGGTAGAGGGAGCATGTTTGGGACACGCACCCGTCTGAAAGGAAACAAATGTTCCATAGCACACACGTGTCATTTGGATGTCTTCAAAGGCTGCAAGATATTAGCCTGGCCAGGCAGACGGCTTTCTCATTGTATTACATACAGAGAAAGTCAGTCTAGGATTGTCCAATCTGCCCCCGATTTCTGCTCCGGCTCTTTCTTACCGACCAATCGTAGCAAGGGGGCGGGATTTTGTTTTGCGTCATATTGAGCACAAGGTTTTTTTTTCAACCAAAACGGTACGCAGGTACTTACTACAACCAAAATAAGCACCGAACTTGATATTACACCCTGTGTCCTCAGATCTTTCTGACAAAAACAACAGAAGTCATTCACCATCACAGAAGCATCTTCTCTCTCTAGCCACGCTGGTTACGCTGTGGTTTGTTGACAACTAAAATCTGTTTCGCTTTCCTTACATCACATCCTTGGTTTCTCTGATTGGTTTACTCAGAGAGCGTTAGTTCTGCCCATGGTCCAGTCTTGAAATCCTGTTTAAACC
The DNA here is from genome assembly GCA_036850595.1 of Rhyacichthys aspro. Classification (NCBI taxonomy): domain Eukaryota; kingdom Metazoa; phylum Chordata; class Actinopteri; order Gobiiformes; family Rhyacichthyidae; genus Rhyacichthys; species Rhyacichthys aspro. The sequence goes on from CM072151.1 coordinate 20,502,780, forward strand.
CCACAATCCCAGACTGACTTTCTCTGTATGTAATACAATGAGAAAGTTGACTGGCTGGCCAGGCTAGCAAGATATTAGAAAAACATGCGATATTGCGATTGACGGAGTAAAAATGTTTAATAATTAAATTTGATTTAGAAAATAAAAAGAAATACAAGGCTCTGGCCTCACTTCCACTCATCAAAACTGGAACTAAATCAGTACTCAACCAAACCAGACTAAATGTAGAAATGAACCTGGTCTAAACCAGGACTTTTTATTTAGACATACCACAGTTTCATTTAATGCTCAGTTTGGACGATGATTTTGAGGCAAAAAGTAAATGTCCATCACATAGAAGAGGATAACATTATTTATCAATTTTATTAGATACAAATATTGTGACTGATAATAATGCAACAACGATATTGCAGCACTAGTAAAAATCTAAGGCCCAAGAATATCTTTCAGTGGTCACACAGCTGCCACTAACCATTACATTCAGTTGTGCCACATTTGATTTTAGACTTAGATTGACCTATTATCCTAACATGCTTGAACCCTCTGTTAGCATTAGACACACTGAGTCAGAGCCCAGTTCATACGCTTTGTCACCTCTTTTGTCACCCACATTAAAAATAAATGCCACATATTTTTGTCTATTTTTTGTCTATTTTTGAATTATAGACGTAATATCGAAGTAATAACGAAGTATCACAAAGATGGAAGTCTAATAATCTTACATACTTTTATATCTATATCATGATAATTGAATATAAACGGCTGTAGAAAACCACATCAACATTGGATAAAAAAGCCCAGTTGTAACACATGTCTTTATACATTAGCATAGCTACGGATTGATACAGAGGTGTGCCACTCCACCAACTTCTAACCCAATAAAGGCTTTAATCCTTTTCTTCCTGTTGGTTTATCGGTTTCTATGTTTGAGATAAACAGTTTTAAAAGCACTTTACCGTTACTCCTACTTTACTACTGTTTCGTGCAAATGAAACCACACACACTCACACATCACGCCGTGGTAATGAGAACCGCCTTTGCATAAACAGGCGACATGAAGAGCAACTTAAAGTGCAGCAGTGATCGTCTGCACCCTCCGCGGGGGGTCACAGCAGGTGTTCTCCCCAAAGCACACTCCAAACTTTCTCTCCGCATTTAGCCTAAAGTGCTGTTTTATTTATTTGGATGTCATCTGAGCGTAGACCTGTTTGAATCTGACAGCTCTTTGTTATTTGCACACATCCCTCTCCAGAAATAGCTCCTGCTTACTGTAGTTAGCTCCTCTTCCTGTTTTATAAATGGACTGTCATTTTCCCTGCGCGCTGCAACACTACACCAGCAGGAGAGGGGAAGACAGGATGTGCTCCCAAGTCACTTTGAGGCCGGCGTTGGAGGTGGGAATGGGGCTGAGGATGTGGAAAGTCACGGGCAAAGGTTCCTCTAAAGGCGACCTCTAAAGTGTAACAGTGTCTGCCCGCTCGTCCGGCTCCTGAGCATGTGATTACAGCCAGATCTAATAGTGGCCCGCGTGCTCTATCGCCGCCGTGACATTTTTATGACTAGTGGTCTGGAGTAAAAGGTGGGAGTCGCCGAGCTTAAAATGGAAGTTGAGCGCGAGCCTCCGTAATGAGGAGCCGCGGATAATCATGCAGAAAAGGCAGGGCTGGAGTCTGACAGTCAGAGAGGTGAGCTCATTAATGATGTTCCACTAAACATGGCTCGCCGAGACCGAGGGGTTGTAATTTCACTGTGTTTGAGCCAGACGTGTCTAGAGGAGGTCATGAGGTCAAAACTGAATTAGTATTCTGTCTAATAAAATTATGGCTGGTATGTAATATCGGTTAGGTATTCTAATGGCAAGAAATGGGAAGTGTGCTACTATCCAGCTTAAAACTGCAGTAGCTAAAAACTCATTCCCTGATTCAGTGTTAACGAGACAATGGGAGTGTCCCGTACTTGGATGGGAGCAGTCCACTGTGTGTGTTAGCATGTTACGTCCTTAATCATAGTCTAAACTAGGTCTGTAGGTATTTTTTTAGCTGTGTTTGAGTTAGCGTTGACAGACGTGTAGTTATAATTCAGTTTCCTTTCCTGTAAACTTTTAGCTCAGATTTCAGTCCTCCTCGTTGAAATATTGTGTGATTGAATTGCCAATATTTGTCTCTGTTTCGTGTTGTTTCCATTTTCTCTTTTCATCTTCTCCTCTTTTTGCGCTGTTTTGTTGTTTGTACTTTATCTTTTTTATCAGAAGCTGTTACTTCCTTTTTGACATCAGTGTCGACCAATAGGAGAGCTCCTTTTTGGGAAGCAAGCATGTGATTGGCAAATGCTGTTGTCTAGAAAGTAAAATTCTCATTTATTCAAAGATAGATAATAAATCCTACATGACATCTTAAGGGCTTGTTTTTTCACAGATAATTCCTGTTACAATATGTTAAGACAATAAACAGTTAATCAGATTAAACAGGCCTCCAGTTAACTTGTGTTGAGCTCCCAGTTGTACACAGTATTAGCAGCAGTTAAATTTCTCAAGAAAACCCAATAAATTCCTCCTTCAGCAGGCACATCAAATCGAATTACCCGGCTGTAATTGCTATGGTCTGGCTGTACATTCTCTTCTGAATGGCTGTGCAATTGTGCAACAAAACCAGGCACACCTCACAATCATAACCATCAGGACCAAAAACCTGTGTAAATAGTTTAGCCTATGGAATTTTCAACTGACAGTGGAAACAGGCTGCGCTAGCTCAAATCACTGTATCTGTAGCGAGGATGAAGGTAGCCTTAAATATATTGTTGGCAAGCATTATAGTCTGATTTAAAAATATCATAGTATTATTTGTGTCAAAGTGTGATGTATTAAAGAGATATGAACAGCAGGCTCAGAAAGTGCCATCTAGGGAAGCTTGTTATATCCCTTCATACCACCAGATGGAGTTATGTTACTGCAGCACACAGCCTCTAAAACTAAAAAAAAATATTTAAAAATGTGTGAACTATACGAAAACTATAGGACACATTTACACTTAAAAAGTCAACTTTATTATTTTTTTCAAATTTTTTATTTATTTATAACATTACACGTTTTATTGCCATTTACTGCTACTAAACTCAGCACCCATTTTATTTAGCTGAATAGCCATTGGAAAAAACGTTGCACATAAAATGGCATTAAATTGTAATGACACTAGTAGTAGCTGGTAAGATTTATTTTTGTTTGAATTTTGAGCTTTTCCTATAGTCTTTATGGGATATTTTGTATGTTGAGTAAATGTCTTATTAGCACCTTTACCAGCCAGCCCTTGTCGGTGCTATCGCTGCTGATAAATCCATCCGCGGCTGCTGTAAAGAGATGGTGTTGATAAGTTAATATTCCGACAACAGAGCTGAGATAAAGAGGTTTTTAGGAGTTTGGAGGATAGTGTAACCTTGATAAAACGCTCATCTCAGTGACATTGATTCCCACCATCCATCTTCATCTGATATGAAGTATGCAAATGGTGGCATCGGCTGGGAGTGGAGTACAGTGCTGTTAAATGGGCCATTTCGAATGTTCTTTGTACCATGCCGACTTCCCCAAAAAAAAAAAAAAAAAATCACTGTCAGCTGCTTGGCGCACTTGATGTCTTTTTGGAAACAGTTTTCTACCTTTACCTTGTGTCTTCTTCCGTCTCTGCCACAAACGTTGGCTTCCCTCTGCCATACAAATGAGCTGCACGGTTACAGTGTCAAAATGGCTACTCATGAAATATTAAGAGCTTGTCGAGGATTTTACAGAGCTACATTCTTCTTAATGTTTCACTGCAGTGTGTCGGGATTTTTAGCTCATCAGCCATCTTTAACATTAACCCATACATTTAATACAACCGTAACAGTTGCATTTCTGCGCACTAGTCTCCATGTTCTCTTTCACTTTCTCTGCCTGTTTTTGTCGGCTGGCCCTTCCAAAGATGGGGCTGTCAATCATGCGCAGGCCCCGAGGCAGTGTCACTTTTCATTGAGAGGCCAGAACAATGAGTTCTGTCGCCTTGGCTTTTCTGTGGACGGCTAGGGGACAATGTGTTAGCCTTTAATTAAATCCATGCCATTGCTTTATGAAGCTCAGAGAAGACAAATAAAAGAATGATACTGGAATGGTTGTTCAGATCTGGTGGGTTGGTTTTACAGTTTTACGTTGTGTTTTTCAGCATTTAGGTCATTTAATGCAAAGTATTATGGGGAAATGTCCACAATAATAAGTCTAAATTTTTGAAACACAGCATCAGTGTTATTTTACTCATACACTGTGGACCAGATTTTGTGTTGCAGTGAGGTAGGACACGTAGTGAAGCAGATATCTAAGCTAAACTTTCTAAACAACCATTTACATGAAAATTAAAAGCATTAAACTATTATTATAAACCACTATTCCCTGATGTTTTCCCATAAGATTATCAAACCACCACAATCTCATTCCCTTGTTGTTGTCCTCGGTTTGTAAGAATGAACCAAATTCATTTTCAAAACTATTCCTGAGTTTCAGGAAAGCAAAAATTTGGACTCACTGTTGACCCTATTTGACTTTAGAAGTGCTGTGTTGTGTTGTACTGTGAATACTTCTGAAAATACTGACGCTGGTATTCGCTCCCTGCTTGTCTTCTCTGTTTGGTTCTCAATTGAAAATAATACGACATCCCTAGCCACCAATTCTAATTCTTACAGCCTGATAAGCCCCATTAAACTGTGCAATTTTGGACATTACCAATGAGTCACTTTTAATTAATTGATTTAATTCAAATGACATAGATTGTACAGTTATAGAATCAACAATGGCTGGTTTTATAGTCACACAACCAAATATTGACTGCAACAAATATCTGTCAATGTACAAAATGTAGGACAATCAAAAACTAACAATGCAAATGAAAACATGACTTAACTATAAACTCGTCATGCACTTTGTTTAAACCAGCTCAGACATTCCAAACTAGTCCAAGAAAAGTTATATCCTGCCAATGCAAGGTTATAATTTTGGTTCAGGCTGTTGCTTTTTTCTGTCTTCGGAGTCATTTCCTTCTCCATTTTTTTTCTGATAGTTGTTTTACAAAGTAGTATATTTTAAACAATCAAGAAAATGAAGACAAATCCATGTGCTTTATCACACTGGCACAAATGTCCCATAATTACCCACAGATATAGATGGAGGTTGTACTGCTGTATTTCTGCTTGATATAAAAGGTTGGTCTATATTTCAAGAAGAGATAAGTCCTCAAAAACAATAGTTCGATGAAGAAGCAGCTGTGAACTCTTCTCCGTTTGATTGTGTTGTTTCTGTAAAAACTAAACGGGGGGAAATTAGCTAATGAGGTGTATCCTCCTCTCTTATCACATGTGTCTGGGTCTTCCTCTGCTCTTGACTAATGATGATGTGTGGCACAGGTAGCTGTCAGCGCCACCGTGATTAATTAAAAGCAAAAGTAGGCCAATTTGTCATATTGTTCAAATGTGTGGTCAGAGAGCAGCCACCACAGCCTCTCCTGTACCTGTATCCACCCAGATCCTCCCCGGACTGCTGCGTGTGAGCCGTCTCATGAGTTTAAAGGAGTTTTTGCCAGGCGTCTGCTCCCACTGTCTCAACACCGAGCCGATAACAATTAGGAGGCGTCTGCTCCGGAATGGCACGCAGAAATATGCCGAGCGGGGCTGACATAATGAACAGATCCGGCTCAGAGGAGAGCACTCTGGTGTCTGCTCCAGTTTAAAGTCTCTGGGAAGCCACTGTGCCACTAACATCAAATTACAGCTGTGTCTGATTTGGAGTGTTGGTGTTGTGCTGTGATGAGCAGTGTTCAGGGCAGAGGAGGACGGCAGGAGAATTTAAAAAGTGCCAGATGTGGGGGATCCCTCATTGACAGTAAACAGGAGAGATAGTTAGGAGATAGTTTAGAAGCTCATGCCATCTTTTCCACTGTAACTTTTAAAGGGAAATCCTTAGATCTGCACTACCCGATTTTGTTTTTATTTTATTTAAAAAAAAGTTAAAGGTTAAACCAGACCAGCCTTCATTCACAAAATACTAATACATTACATTAAATCGAAGTTTAGAGTGTACCTGAAACTTTTAGCTTGGAGTTTACTGTTGGAGACTGTGGCAATCCCGCCTTGTAAACATTGGGTCCAAGTATTGCCAGTATTCATCCATGTTTAATATGCTGCCCATTTCTCTATTTTTATCTTTTTTGAGCTGTTTCGCTGCAAAATAAGGCATATTTTGCAACAGTTGCAACCATTTCTTTGGTTTATTTCCTTGGTCCTTCGTTGTTGACATCAGTGTCAACCAATAGTAGAGCCCCTTTTTACCAGAAGCAAGCTGTGATTGGCTATATTCCCTCTGTAGGCTGATCATTCTCATCTATTCAAATCCTTAATTCTAAAGCCCAGATCTCTCAGGTCTCATTTTTTTCACATATGATTCCTGTTACAATAAACTGTTTGGTGATTAAACTGTCAGACTAAATGCAACAGTAAAAGAAATAAGGTAATAGAGTTTAAAAATAGGTGTGTGTTTTGTGGTGAAGTAGGTGAAAACTAGCAGCAGGCACAGCTGGGCTGAACGGTAAAATAAAAAAGACAATTGTGTTTGGAAACAGCCATACTTTGTGGCCCCGTTTTTCTTGGAGCCCTAGTGAATTGCCTGGTTTGTCATTGCAGTTTATTTGGAAACAAATGACAAGCTAATCAACGTCTTTTTGCCCTACTCATGGAGTAATGCCACGGGCAAGTTCCAAAGTAGACCATATACAGTGCGCTCCAGTACTTTTTTTGTACTTTACTGGCCATCAGCATGACAACCAAGCAAGTCATTTTTGGAACTGACTTTGTTACACAACATATTGCCAAGTCATTTCTGGCTTCATGAAACGCAACATTATCTAACATTTGAGGCCTCTCCCAGATGTGTAATGCCACTTTCTATTAATCCTTTTGTTTTTATTGCGAGTGTTCTTGCGGCTGAGCACAGGTCTTGTTTATGTTGGACCGCGCTGAGGCTTATAGCTTGTAGCCTGGCCTGTGTCAGCGGCCCTGTCATATTTGTCTGGTGGTGGTTTCCCACGTCACTACGGCAAACTTGTCCTGGAATAGACAGGTGTCAGCAGCCCCTAGTCCCTGACCCTACTCCTATATCGCTCCTTCTGCCAGATGCCTGCTGCAGCCTGGCCACATACTTGAAGCTGAGCATCTTAGAATGAAGGCTCGTGTGTGGGACCCATTCACAGTGGCCACATATCATTAGAGTAAGAAGCTCCATGAGGCTGGGAGAGCACTCATGTCACACACAGAGCACCCCAGTGGAGAGAGCCCGGTCCCAGAGCTGCGTCGTGACTGACTGACACTCTGACTGACAGCTTCATTGTGTCCTTTGAGGAACGGCCATGAAAGGCTCTCGTGAAAGAAGGCCTTGCAAACACGGACTATGCTCAGTCGTGCTTGGGAACAACTGTGTGCTCCTTTGTATTGTTTTGTTGTTTCTTTGTGCAGACTATGACAAGACTTAATGGAATGGAAGATGCTCAAAAGTAGCCTTGGTAGAGCTTTTTTTTTTTTTTTTTTCAATTTTCTCTAACATGTTTCAGTTGTGCTAATAGAATTCCTATTTGTTCTATATTAACGGGTGATAGATACAACATTGCAGCTATGGCTTTAGTCATGCTAGGTTTTTGTCTTAGCATCCATTTTTGAAAACAAATCTGTGCTATATATTGTAGCTAGACGCAGGCAGGAAATGTTGCACTATTTATTATAAGCTTTATAGTTTAGAGCTGTACTAGGGAGTTTTTGCACCAAGCATTTAATTGCTATAAAAAGGTTTGACTTTGCATTGTTAAAGGTGCCCTGTGTAATTTATGGCAGCACCAAGTGTGACATCATATATTGCTGTTCTGTGCCTCACATCCTACTTTTCTACAGCCTGCGAGCACTGCTCAGTTTGTCCTCTCTGGGCTGTTGTAGGAACAGTAGGGAATGGAGCATTTCCTCCTTCAAGTGTTAATCCCTTTCATGAATTATTTGACCTGAGTCTGTCTGTGGCGCTGTGGATTTTCATTGGAAGTTCATTGATCCTTTTGTGTCATAAGGCCCATAGAGCAAGTGCACTAGAGCCTTCATGTAATAGGACTTGTGTTTTACATTTTCAACAAACAGTATAATATTTTATTGCTGCTCTTTTTGCATTGGAGTCTGATAGAAAAATCCTCTCTGTGATTGATGTTGGAACAGAGGGAGTGTTCCTCCAACCAGCTCTGATGATATATCCATGAGTTCAAAAGTACTTTAAATGTTGATTTGTTGCATGATAGAAAAAATGCAGTTATACACTTTAGTAAACTTAGTTTATAGACTGCTGTGTTCCATTGCTACTCATACTTCTGTTTCAGATACTGCTGCTGTAGTTCTGGAGAATGCAACACATCCTTTCGCTTTAGAAGCCTCTTTGTCTGTATGAAGACGAAGCCAAATCCATCATGCTCTATCATTTTTGGGAGAAATTGTCTATTTTTCACTGGTTTTGCAGCCGCCAATGCACGACTCAATGAAACGACATGAAATAGTGCAAAAAATATGACTAATATACCCTTTCTCCCTGGTTCCTCTGTCTTCATAGTCTGTGGCCATTTTCTCACTGCGTGTTATTTTTGTCGTCGCCTAAATTGATCCACACTGAAGGCAGACAAAGATTGTTGTATATTTAATGTCTTTCCGTGGTCACATTAAGAGTGCAGTTTATATAAAAGCTGCTGTGACATAAATAATTTAATTGCAGCCATGTATCTGAATGTTGCAGGCAGCTAAAGTGATGGATATTTTTAATGATATCCAGAGTGGAGCCCTGAAAGATCAATGGCGACGCACACACTGTCTGTCAAAGTGGATCTGCCTTTCTGGCGAGGATGACTGCGCTCCCACACTAATATTGTTTTGGTCCGCAAGCCGTCTGCTCTGATCTTCGAGGGCTGAAGGTCTCCGGCCCAAATGACTCTGTCGCCTTTGCCGCGGCTGTCAGAACTGACAGTCCTCATGTTTATTTCATTTTGCGTCTGGCCTGTCTCGTTTCCCTATCCTCCAATGTCATTAACGCTGCAAGCCAGGACCCTGCAGTGGCGCGCCTTAATGAATTCCTCTGCGGCTTCTCACTCCCCACCTAGTTACCCCAGCTCAAGGTGTCAAATTAAAACAGGCTGGGAAAAGAGCGCAGCGCTGCACTTGTAGAGATGTGTGTTTGTCATCCACATGTACAGCACTCTATGTCTCTCTAATGCATTATTTATGATGTTGGGCCAACCATTTGTTTTAAGTGGTGACGATTGGGAAAGATGGGATTTTCTCCTGACCACTAACAGCAAATAAGCTGAATTACAGCAGCACTATGTAATTGGTTCCCTGACATTAAACAGCAAGAAAAATCTCTCTTTCAAATAGACTGCAACAGACTCACCAGTTACTCCACTGTGTGCCTTTGGTTGCCTGCCTGGCACCGGTCACATTCACCTGTCTTATGTTATATCAGCCTGGATGATGTTGGACTGGATGTGCACCATGGCCCTCCTGCAATCTACTTCATGGTTATCCTACTGTTCTGTATGATTGGTTCTGGCCAATGGACTCAAAGACAGACTGTTAGATGTAGGTAAGGGGTATCTTTTCACTTTATGGTGTTTTCATTGTGCTGCGTGGGTGGTACCACAAATTGCCCACTGGTGGAATTGGCAACATGGATGGTATCAACACAAAACCCATAATAACTGGTCACTTCAGTGTAACATAACTGTAAAAGATGTCTGATCAAGCAACAAACCACCAGCAGAGGGTACATCCTAAATATTCAATGTAAAAGTAGTTTCTTACCAGCACCGTATTGTCTGAAGTGTAGCTGCTTTATGGGCGTTGAAGGTCACCCAGTATAAAATGTCTTATCCCAGTTCTTTGGTGGTGTGCATCTCTGTCTGACCTCCCCACTTTGACGTTTTTGTTCATTTTCGTTCCAATAAAATCACATCATGATTTGAGAGACACTTCAAATGGCTTGTCAACTTATGCTTATTTTGAAAATTCAATGCACCTTCCTTGCTCCCTGTTCCTCCAGTCCAGTCAATTCTGCTGGACGTGTGACATATATAAGTCCATTTTATATCACAAAGCCATTTTTTTTCTTAATAATAAAAATTGATTTATGAAACTTGGCATGTAGTAACAAATCTTTCTTTGTACATTATGCAAATCCCATAAATTGTACTTAAACAAAATTGTTCTTCAGCTCCTTGCCAACAAATGCAAATAAACATGTGTACTTTGTCTAATGTGTCTTTAATGGCATTTATGAAGTGTCTTCTAGATTACACATATCTTAAACGGTGCATAGTGCCACTTTAACTTTCTAATTACAGATCTGAAGTGTGCACGTCTCTGCTGTTGCAATGAGTTTGATGGGAGTAATCCTGTAACAATGGCTGTGTTTGAAGTCAACATGCTGCTTTAACCTCCCTTTTCTTTATCATCTGAGTGATGCCTTTCTTGATGCAGAATGGAGGAACACTGGGATCATTTGGGGAGTGGAATCAGATGTGGCGAGGATGCCTGGGTGACTGCTAATTGTGCTTATTTAGTTGTCATTGTGATAAGCGTAACGAGTTTAGACGTGTTATTGAGCTGTGAGGCAGCGGAGGGAAAACTGCATTCACCCCCTTGTAACTGCAGATGGATTATCAATCTGATCTCCTCGGCGATGTTACTGTCAATCCCAAATCATTTCAAGTCATTGTACATCACGCCAAAGCATCCAGCGTCACAGCAAACACTTTATTTTCAATCGCTAAAAGCTTTGCAGTGTTCGTCTTGTTAACCATTTCATCCTGAGTCTTGTGTAGTCGAGTAAATTCGCATGACATCAACTAATCGACTGTTAGTAACGTCAAGTAATATTGCCTGAATGTTTTCTGTCATAGCAGCTGTCACTCACAATACTCTTTAATGATATTCTACTGTACATATTAATGAAGGTATTAAAACGCAATTATTGAGCTTCCTGTGGTGCATCAGCTGACTTTCCAGCACAGACCAAAAACCTTGCTCCATGCAGCAAAAAAACAGTGATGACGACTCGAGTTTGGGTTTGAACCAGCTTTAAGTCTCTTAAGTAGCATGCACACTATTCAACTGAGATTATAGATGACTGTAACGTCATTAGTTAATTAGCCTTGTACTTACTGAACTTGTTTGATATGGAAGTGTTATTCTGATGTCATCATATTGATTTGATTAATTCAAGGGTCTGTTATTGGTGAGTGCCAGTAACAACATATACTTTACAAACAAACTATAGGAACACTTGTCGTACGATCATAATTAAGGGATATAAAAGAGAATCAAGCCTGAAATATGACTATCTTCTGATATTGTGTCATTTACATGATATCCTAAGAAGTATTCAGTATTAAAGGCTTTGTGTTTGAGGTCAAGTGAGGCCACTCTGTATGTATCCACAAGTCTATTTCCCAGCTTTCAGAAATGACCACTGCAGCAGCCTCCAAGTGTCAGCCTCCCAGTGTGTGTCTCTGCTTCTCTGACAGCGCTGGAAGATGGAAAATGGTGTCAATCAATTCATCAGAGCCACCCGGGTGGCTGTGGGCCCAAGAGAGAGGGGGCGTGGTAATGGCAGCCGGCAGGAGGAGCACAGTGCATGATTATGGCTGCCTCCTGCTGTAGCTGATACTGCAGTGACTTAATGGACTGACAGACGAGGCCAGATTCCTTCAGAAAGCCTTCACAGAACTACAAAGGGGTGGATCTCTGACAAGTAGGCTAGACTTAAATTACATTTTGAATTTGGAACTGACACATTTCTAAAAGCTGTATTTACACACCTAGATAATCCAAATAGAATAAAACTAGCTACTCCTACAGTACATCTATAGGTTTATGTCTTCGCTGGACTTTTGAAATCTGGGTGGTTTTGGATTTATATTAACTTATTCATCATATTCATTTATTACATTCTGTTAATTCAGTGCTTTTGTTTAGTAAATCCATTCTACGTGAGTGCACATAATCATTCATGAACACATTCTTTCCAGTGATGCTACATTGTATCTTGGGTCCTGCTTTTTTTTTTTTTTTTTGGTGGCGTCAAGTGTCATTGCAAAAAGGTAGCATACATAAGTATATATACATTCTCTACCTTCACTGTAATCATGTGCCTTTTGGCTGTTTTTTGTTTTTTTTAATTACAGATAAAAGTGCATGTTCCAAAATGTTCCTGGCAATAATATATAGCCATTTTGTAGACTTATTTTCAGTTCTGCAATGTTGCACAGTAGCTCTATTGGAAGTGCTGGTCTCTTTACTGAAACTCTTAGCCCAGCGTTCATGCTAGCGCAGTTTTCAGCCTCCATGTGAAAGTTAATAAGTGAGGCGGTGTGTGGGACATGGCTTTGATTGCGTGGTGCAGAGGCTGATTGGTCCATTAAGTGCAATTAAAACGGACTGAATTTATTCATTTACACTTACACCATGATCTTTTGCTAATTTTCCTCATGAAAAATAGGCTATATAAAGACTTTACTTTGCAGTGTCTTGGTAGTTTGCACTGTTTTAAGTGATGGCAATTATAGCTGCTATGGTTACAAGATGGACACATAATTTCATTTATAGTGTAGTATTTGTTGCACATCTGTCATGAGGATTCAGTCTGACCATGCATAATTGAAGATATTAGACTCAAATTATAGCAACTGGTAATTATGCATGGCTATTTAAAGATCAGCACAAATTATTAAATGTCTTTCTATACAGTATTTATTTATTTTTAATTATTCCTTTTCAAGCAAGAGCTAGCACAAAAGTCTTTAAGCTCCACAGTGACCACCTTGGCTCAGCGTCCATGGCTTGTTAGTCTGAAAGATTGTTCTGCGTTAATTAAAGATGTGTAAATTTGCTCAAATGGACCGCATTCTCGCATTAGGAGACATTTGTGGAATTGGTGGCGTAATATATTTTAATTAAGGATTCATTAAAAAATAATGGGGATTTTATTTTTCCTGGCAGGCTGGCTTTGGACCTGATGGTGGCGTCTGCTGTGTGCTCATCAGTGGAATATTGAGCACCTCTCTGGCTTCACGCGAGAGCAGGGAGACTCTCAAGGTCTCGGCAAAACAAAAGCGCTGCCCTTTCCTCTTTGAAACCGACATTTACCACGAGGGGGAGTGGCTTAGGCATTGGCTTAATTAAATTTTTTCACCACCCTTCCTCCCCTCCCCCGTCATAGCACCTCCTCACCCTCACCCATCCTCTCGTTCGCGGCTGGCGGAGCAGCGGAGTGGCTCTGAGACACGGAACACTAGTTGTGCTGGCAATTATGTTAATGGGATGCTATTAGGCCATGATTCCGTATGAGCGATCGGGGAGAAGAAGAGCCCCGGCGGCAGAAAATGATAACGGAGCGTGCGCCTCGTTGATACGGCTCCAGCAGGATCATTTGCATAATGAACAACCCCCCACCCCCGCTTCCACTAACGAGGGGTGTGGCCTCGCACTCAGCTACTTACGAAGCTCAGGAGTCGGCACTAAAAGCACTAGGTGACTAAAAAGATTCATGCACTCCTCCAGTCTCTCTTATAGCCATTCTGCACCAGTCTAACTACGGCAGGTTACAAAGTTAGTTCCTGTACATCGTCAGCTGAGAAGCCTTCAGACACTTCAGTGTAGTGCACTCTGCTTTAAAAAGTGTGGGGATATGTGCTTTTAAATATTCAAGATGCTAAATGCAGGATTTGGTACCCACCACACCACTTCCTCACGAGCTAATGCAGTTGTGCCGAAGTTGCTGCATTGTTTAATACAAACTACAATTGTAGCTTAAGTCTTTATTGTAAGAGTCTCAAAAAGTACGTTAGTCACGTTTATCCTGTGCTAATGATTGTTTATGTTGGAGTTTCTAAAGAGGCACATAGTCAGTTACAGTGAACACTTGGCCTACACTGAAAGCTGACTCTGCTAAATAGCCCCTGCACTCAGTCTGTGATGTTTTGTATTCCTATAGACACGTTTCTGGCCTGTGTGAATAAAGCGATTCCTGTGCAGTTTTTAGTGCAAAATAAAGAAATGCATTCCTACTTTTTTTTGCACCAGAAACAGGTAAAAGTCAGGTTTAGTCATATTATTGAACTAGCTTTATCCACTTGTTTAGCTTCACTGTACTGTCTTTCCATTGCACTGGAGTCATGCTGAAGCTACTTCTCAACTAGCAATGTCCAGAGCATGTCAAAATGGGATATAAACAGTAAAAGACAAGCAGAAGTCTGACCGTGTGCAAATAGACGCATAACCACGTTGCTACAGAGGGCCATAGGTGTGTATAATAACATGGATAAAAACAAGATGAAAACATTTAAAGATTACTGTGCTTATTACATCACATGGTCAAATAATAAGTTTGACTAATAGTTAACATATCATGTGCCAACCTTTAATTACAGATACATAGTGATTTAATTCGTGTAACAAAACAAAAAAAGGTTGAAAAAGGCAATAGAGCTTCACAAATATAGAAAATCTGCAAAAAATACAATAAATGGGTGACATGCTTAATTGATCTTTAAATCAAGATGTAGCAGAATAAATCCTCTGGTATAGTACTGGGTTTTCTGTCCCATCCCCCGCCCCAACCCTTATCCATGCAGAAATGATGAAAAACATGGTACGTCTCCACCGAAACACTGGTCTCCATCTTTAAACAAGACTGTGTTGGTTTGTGTGGCGTCGGCTCACGAGCTACATTCTAAAGTGTCTTTGGCGTCTATAAATAGCTACAAATCAAATATTCATTATGCTGTCTTTGCCAATTTATTCACAATCCTAACCCTCAACCTTTCTGTTCAGCGTCTTGCATTTCATCTACAGCAAACACACTCACACACACATATATATATACACCCTGTAGAATTTTGGCTTTATGAATCAGTAAGCGTTAAGAAGGAAAGTACCTCGGGGCGCCAAAGCCCTGTGGATTCCCTCGGCAGCGAAAATAAAACAAGCTGCGCAGGGAGTGCTCCACTTCTTCCACACCACTAGTACAACACGCTGATGAAATGTTAGCACAGTGTTATTGCCTTGCTATTTCTTACAACTTTATGGTAACAGAGAATTAGACCTTTTAATAATACATACTAGAAGATCATTCAAATAGGTTGCTCATTTTCTTTGAAGTTATCCTTAGAATATGATGGAAAAAATAGCTTTACTTAAACAATGACAGTCCATTGCATTAATAATACCACTTTAATCAATGAAGATTAATGTAAAATTGATGCTGGTTAATTGCAATCAGCAGAGTTGAGATTTTTTTTTAAATTGTACAATTAAATTTTGGGAAATGTGGAAAAAAGCTGTAAATAATTGGAAGAAACACTAAAAATGAATGGAGTTGTAAATGAGCTTTATAATCTCGCAAAAAAAAAAAAAAAAAAGAGTTTACAGCAACTAAGTGGTTACGCTGTCCATTGACACTTAAGCTCCTGGGGTTAGCCATGTTGTTAGCTTGTCTCTCGCTAACCTGTTGATGCTGCTCCTGTCTTTGACCCATTCCTTCACTTCCACTGCATCTCTGTCTCCTTCATAGCTCTCTGAAACAGTCACGTTGGAAGCTTAACAGCTGAAGTCCACAGCGAGCCATGGCCCAGACCAGTGTGCAGTTGAATTTGAAATGTCATACACTTAGGCCAAAAAAAGAAAAAACAGATAATACAAGTGCATCACTGCTAATTAGCTTATTTTGATTGATCACATTGATGCTATTGTAAAATGATTGTAGTTTAAGCAGTTTTTTGCAATACAGATACTGCGATTCAGATCTGTGATACAGATATTGTGAAACAGATATTGCGATACAGATATTACGACACAGATATTGCGATACAGATATTATGAAACAGATATTGCGATACAGATATTGTGATATAGATATTGTGATACAGATATTGTGATACA
Source organism: Rhyacichthys aspro (assembly GCA_036850595.1). Classification (NCBI taxonomy): domain Eukaryota; kingdom Metazoa; phylum Chordata; class Actinopteri; order Gobiiformes; family Rhyacichthyidae; genus Rhyacichthys; species Rhyacichthys aspro. Next base: position 20,518,797 of record CM072151.1, read on the forward strand.
GATATTACGATACAGATATTGCGATACAGATATTGCGATACAAATATTACGATACAGATATTGTGAAACAAATATTGCGATACAGATATTGTGAAACAGATATTGCAATAACGATAATTTAAACTGTATTGTGCAGCCTGGTACCACTACTTCAGTTACCTATCTAGAGTGTTTGCCATTGATCCAAGTCCAAACTATGTCATTAATTTGTTTGGAGCCTTTCCATTTATGCACAGGCCCCGTCTTATGATGTATTATTTGTATGTCCACACAGTCTATGTATTTCTTTCAGCTCGGCCTGTCGTTTTTAAACAGCACGTCAGGATTTGATCAGAGTGATGTTGCGGCCCTGGGGAAGACATTAAACACCCAGAATGGCCCTCAGGCTGCCCCCCACCCCCACCACCCTCTTCTCCTTCTCAACCCTTCATTCTCCCTTAATGAGAACTGCTCCTAATTATTTCAGTGGCTGGAGCATGGGGACCCAGCCGGAGTTAGATCCCCCCGCGCTCGGACGTGACCGCTATGCTGATGAAGGCGGCCGATCAATAATTTAAGCCCTAGCCTTAATGGTGGGCTGCGGGGAAAGTGATACATCTGAGTCAGAGATTGCATTTTAAAGGCACAGCCAGCTCCACTGAGGATAACTAGAAGCCCTCAGTGTGTTTGCCGTAAATATATGATACAGTTATAGAATTCCCACGCTTTTCTGGAGTTCATATTCCTTGACATTTACATTTTGAATTAGTCTGCTCAGTTAGATGATGATAATAAAAAATCCAACTTAAACGCCAAAGTCATATGGAAGATGGCTACACAGAAGGACAAAAAAAGTACTCTAGATAAGGCTTTTTTTTTTTTTTAATGGAAATGCTAGAGAATATGTATTTTTTTACTCTTTCTCCCCAGGTAATCCAGACCGAATTAGATGTGACTCTATAAACTAACAATGTATATATATCAAAAATGTTTTTAGATCACAATATCAGCATTTGCTATATCAGTATTGCAACAAACTAAATGTATTGCAAATATCATTGCCGCAGACAGGATTTTTATTGAGTGGAAACAGCAGTGAAGGGATTCTAAACCTATTTCTCAATGCAAACTGAATTGAATATTACATTTTGTTGAATTTCAGTGTAAACATTGACAGTGTTAAGTTTGTCCAGTCTTACCCTCTGTTTGCCATCCAAATAGATACAAACATCTTACCCTTTCTAATTGTAATGAGATCAATGTGGTGGAATGAGGTTTTTCTGAACACTGGAAACTAGGGCTGAACGATTTTGGATAATATAATTAATGAATGAATCTAATGGCAATTTTTTTCTACCAGTATTGTGGTTGTGATTATGTATGCAATTATTTTCCTTCTGCTTTTTTACTTCTCTGCAATTAATAAAAATGACCGACTGTAGCTTAACAAACAAAAGGTGCCCTAAATATGGTTATAGCCCATGAGCCCCACCTTCCTAGATCCGGCCCTGCAGGATGCTCACATTCAGAAATAACAGTATCTTCTCAGCCTCGAGGCAAATATAGCTGCATTTCTCGGAAACAAGCATCACATGACCAATAATTGCGGCCTCTGTGATTTGGAAATCATGCCTTTTAATATTGCGATTTAATTGCAAATGTCATAATGCGATTTGCTCAGCCCTTTTGGAAACCTTACTGTATGTTTACTGGAATCCCTGTAGCACTTCCTCTAAAGCTAAGTCTGTGTAAGTGCTTGTTTATCTTCATACTCCCTCCGTCCACTCCTCGCAGCCTGCAGACTCACTCTCAAATGGTCTCTCTTGCTCGATGATTTGCATTTGAAGTACATGAGCATATAATTGATTCCGAGGCATGAATATTGATAGTATCTTATCAGGTTGGTGCTCTGTGGGGAGTTATGGTCCTGTGAGCATTTCTCTGGTCATCTCGCCTTAGCGGATGCACACATAATCTTTAAGTGTACACAGTCTCGGCTCGGCGCAGCCCCTCCATCTCCCTCTGGGGACGCATCCATGCATCTTTTAAGGACTCTTCACATCGAGAAGGGCCCGAGACGAGTACCCTGCAGTCTCCCGCTCAATTATTAAAGCCGGGGGTTTGATGCTGTGTTTTAACTCGGAGGAGAAGCCTAACCAAGTCCATATCCCTCCCCTGAAGATGGTGACAATTTTCTACGCCAATTTATTACATTCCTTGTTTTGCTCAAAGTGGAAACTTGGAGGAGGTTTTGAAACATTCATATGGATTTCATATAGTCGACAACTCCCCCCTTCCTTCAAACGGCATGATTCACTGCGGGTTGCATTACAGTTTTCCAGCTCTGTGTTCACTGTCAGTGTGATAGAAAAAGGGCTGCGTCCAATTATCCAGGGGACACATTTGCTCAGAGTGTTTTGTCTGATTGATGTGTGAGGGCTGCGGTCGGAGCGCTAACCGACTCCAAATGGCTGCGATTGAAACGTTACTTATTGACTGGGCCTGACAAACAATAGCATCAACAACAGACGTTAGATCCTCACTGCTGGTGCCACAGGAGTGAGGGGAGTGAGTGATGGAGCAACTCGAGACGAGGCAGCATCTTTTTGCAATCAAATTTTTATTACTTTTTTTTTCGGTGCATGCAGTGTTGAGCTTGTCTCTCAGAATAAGTAAAACATGAACTGTGATAATATTAGGTTTATAACCAAAACCGCCACAGGGTCTTTTTTACCCTCTTTGCATTATTACATTCATGTTACTTTGTTCCAATAAAGGTCTGGCGCTATTCAACAAATAGTGGTAGTTTATACCTAAACCTTCCAGAAGGTCATTTTACCACATTTGGACATTTTAATTTGAAAAAACTCTACCTTTATTGATTATTAGCCTACTGGAATAATTATGAAAAATAATGACTGCTTATACCTAAAACCATCAGAGGGTCAATTTTCCCCTTTTGCATGTTTTACTCTGATGTGACTTTGTTCATATGGCTTTACTGATTATCCAGTCTATTCTTAATATACTGAAATAGCTCCTCTGTAGTGGAGAGACTAGTGTGCCCATTTTGAAGGGCAACAAGTGTCTGTGCCAGTTTACCCAGGTAAATGGAAAAGGTTGCATCAAGGAGGGCATTTGGTGTAAAAACATTGCCAAGTTACCCATGCAGATTACTTTGCTGTGGCGACTCCCTGAGGGCAAAAGCCAAAAGGCACATACCTTTCTTAGTATATTGGAATAAATGATTGGAAACTTATCATTATTTATATCTGAAACTGCCAGGGGGTCATTGTTACCCCAAAGTTGCATTCTTGTGAATTTGTTCAACTCTGGCTGTAATTAATGATCCTTTCTAACTGGAGCATACTGGGATAAATTATATGATATTTGGATTGTTTATATTAAAACCACAAGGGGTCATTTTTACCCAATCCAGCAAACACTGTGGAATTTTTATAACACATGCATTTTACACATAGATAAATCCATACTATGAAAATTGCTCCATTTTTTTATTTAATCATATCAAAATTTGATTGGAAGACACTTGACTTTGTTGTGGCCAGGGGTAAAAATGACCCCTGGTGGTTTCAGGGGTATTGGAATGATAGCAATTCTATTAATAAACAATGTGAAAACTCAATGGGATGCCTATGATCTTATGCAAATCAACAAAGTCTGCAACTGGTCAAGTTGTTGTTGTCACTTGGACGGATCAATTTTGACCAAATTACAGCTGCAGGGCTCATGCAAACATACGTACAACTCAAACCAACGCTTTCTACCAATACTAGGATGTATCAGTCTGATACTAGTGTCTGCTCCAACCCTGATGTGAGCACAATAGCTAGAATGGGGATCTATTTTATTCTAATTCCATGTTTAGCTGAGCCACTTAACTCACAAACAACAACCTGAACATGAAGCAAGCCAAAAAACGGTGGTTACAAGAAAAACAGAGGAGTAATATTAAAGATGCTAGGCTCTTTCTCTTTTAACTGGTACAGCTCAAGATGAAGCCCCTGGTTAAAAATATAATGAAGTCTTCTTTATGAGGAGATAGCGGCTTTTCCTACAGTAATCTAGTGTTTAACATAAAGCACCGCACCACACCACAACACACACCTACTCCCTTTTACTGTCAGTAATATAAACCAACGGTCTTCGAGACAATTGATAGGCATATTCTCGTCGAGACAACACTCATTTTATTCTCTATTCTCAGTTCCCTAATGCACTCAGCTCAACCCAACCTGACGGGACGGCATGTCTGGGTTTATTTTTATTTAGGTGGCTCAGAACTCATGCAGACTTCCCAAAGTGTTTGTCGGCTGGAAGGAGCGCATATAAAACACTCCATCTATTGTCTGTGTGAACTGCAGCTACCTTTAACTCAGATTAAATATTGATGCGCATGTAAACACTGGTGCCATATTGAGTACTTTACTTTCTGCAAGAGTGGAATGAGCCGCTGTTTGAGAAATAGGCCCCATTGTTCTTGGGCTCACTGTTGATTTATGGTGACAAAATTAAGTGTTCTGACACCGAGCCGAGATTAAGCCTCGACCGATTCCAGGGAAGGTGTCGGTAAATTTGAATAAATCCTTCTGCGAGTACACACTAACATGCATGTCCTTGGTTTGCAGCGTGCATGAAGCTGTCGCAGTAATTTAATATTGTCTCCCACAGGCATAAATATTCTCAGGCTGGGGAAAGACAGAGGATTAGTACGAGCTAATTGATAATTGACAAGATTTATTCAGCATCCACAATCAATCAACACAAGTCTGTATGAAGCGGGCTGGAACAGAGAAGGCAGGAATGCACTGTTCTTTTAATGCTTTTATAATCTCCCCTGTTGTATTATGGAGAAATATCATATTGGATCATAAATCAGTATCATACGAGTCATGTGTCAACTGTTTACACTACACAGCAGATATTAATTGACAATCAATTGACATCAAATAAAACATAAAACTTCATACAACAAAATCAGGCTGCATCCACATTAATAACGGTTTTACATCACTTTTGCTGCAGGATTACAATTTTTCTTCACTTTAAAAGCTAACACTAAAATGTGGTAAACAGCAGAATCTCCTGTTCGACAGCAAGAAAGTTGTAGGAACTATCCTCATGCAGACTGTGTAAAGTTATAGTTTTAGGCAAAAATGCACCATAGTTACTACTGAACATGATGTGGACAAAAGCGTTTAGCTCATTTCCAAAAGGTTATGTCCCATCAGTAGCCCCTGCCTATGTCCAAAAAGACACATGTACTATCTTTTTGTTTTACATTTCTAGATCATTCTCAGTCATGTACCTTTTTTCATGAAAGCTGCCATCTTGGTAAAAAGCCAGTAGCTAGTGTAGTTCACTTGGTTCATTTCTCATTCTGTGGCTTGTTAGGGTTGTTCTGATCACTCTCTCTTAACAAACATGGTGCATGATGAGGTCTTATTGATTAGATTTTATGTTGTGACATTTTGTGACATGAATTAAAGTCAAATATAGACGGTTTAAGATCTAGCCTGGCACTTTTCAGTTTTTATATGAATACAGACATAACCAAAGAGTCACATGACGTCTAGGGCTCTATTTTATTTTATTTTTTTTTTATTTATTTGTTTATTTGAACAGGGACAGTACACATTAATAAACATTTCTGTAAATGTCCCAGTGTTAGCTACAGAGCTAGTTTCCAACTGCAGTCCCTGGGCAAGATGTAAAATGCCATGTCTTGTGTTGATTTATCCAAATTAACAAACTTTTTAAATCTATTCCATGTAGTGCTGTTTCTGCATATTGCTTTTGCCATGTGATCAAAGCCCTGAGTAGCCTTTGTGTAGCCTTTTTTGCTAGTTCGCTTGTTTAACCTAAAAAGGACACAATGCTGACTGCAAATTATTTGAGGTACTTTGTCTTCTTTCTGCCATATTCACTTAAACTGATACAATGGATTAATCTAAGTGTTTTAGGCTTTTTTACTGCACAGATATCGCGATATATCATAAATGTCTATCTTGCAAAGTTGTATTTTGACTTGCTGTGTAAATCCTTGCCTTTTTGCAGAATTGACTGTAGTGCACTCCTGTATGTGGCATGCAGAGTGAGGCAGGAGGACAATCACTGTGGATTGTATGTGCAGATTAGCTCCAGGCAAAGGGGAGCTCAGTGCCACCTGCGTCTTTCATCCTGCTTTGCAATAGTTGCCACATACCGAGATAATACTAGTGCAGGAAGGTAGACATTTTCCCCTTCTCCTCCACATTCTCTCTGTTTTTTCTCTCTTTGTCTTGTCTCGCAGTAATAGATCTCCAGCCAGTACAGTTTCTCTTGCCTCTTAGCATCATTACAGACTGTTAGTTTACTAGTGCGTATGTGCGGCGTGCGAAATGCCATGCTCTTGGGAGAAGGGAGCCATCCACACATAAGAAATGAATGAGGTAATGTGCTGGGAGGTAATGGGTTTATGCAACACACTGGAACAGAGAGGCTCATTAGGAGACTGGCGCTTTAACCCTCAGCGCTGCTTTCCCTTGACTCCCTTTGTCACAGCAGACTGGTGCAAGCCATTTTGGAATCCGATACTGGTAATATTCACTCACAATCACAGGTGAGGCAGTGACTTAGTGTTTGAAATCTTCAAGCAGCCAACCAGCCATGCCGCGTCCACCGGCAAGAAAGCGCAATCGATAGGAAAGCACTCAGTATTAAAACCAGGTAAATGGCCTATATGTCATGTTGAGTGTGCAGACAAGGCAAGTGATTCAAATCTAAATCCCCAAAACAAATAGATATGGCTATTAAACCTCGCTTTCATACTGTTTTCAAAGCTCCATAGCCCTTCAAAATTGGTTCCTGTGAATAACATTTCTCTGCATATGTAGCTATAGTGTTATAACATGACATAACACAAAGCTATATCATGTTATTGTGTTTGCAAATGTTAAATATGAATCCTTGACCTTAAAATAATATTCCCAATACCATTTCTCAGTATGGCACAGAGCCCTGAATAACATTTACCTGAGTTTTTACTGTTAACTGAACACCTTTCTTGTCACACCAACGTCAAGATGTTCTAATAAACCATGTGACAGTGGAGACTGTTGACTTGAGCTGAGCCCTGATTGAGCTCATGACTCCATCTAGTGTTGGATGATCAAAACAAAACCCTAAAGTACAAAACTTTGTCAAAAATAACCAAAACAACACATGAAGAAGACGTATTGAGGTTGCCATACAATTTATAACACAGACTTTTTGCGTCACAACTGATTCTGAGTCATTTTGAAATATGTCTTCAGAAATAAAGTTTTGAAAAACACTGGCCTGGTGTAGCTTATGATATACAGCTCCCTCAAGGATGTTACATAAACAAGCAAAAGAAGTAAACAAAGCTAACTGATCACGGCTAATTTAAAATAACAATAAATGGTATTATTACAGGTGCTATTCCTGTTCCTCACCATGCTAACATTTAATACATCAGGCTCTTTCCTGCTCAGTAAGCATCTCTCCCGAAGAAGAAAAAGGTGGAATATTCTGCTGAACAAAAAAGAAGTCCAAATGGAAATGATCTGGGTTAGCTCAGACAAAGGAGGAAGCACAGACAAGAGGCATCAACTGCAGAAAAAGCTTTGTCTTGTTACTGGCCTATAGCGGCGCGGGCTGACTGACAGACGTGTCTATCTCTTGCCAAATTATTCCTCGCCTCTCTGAATTATTTCAGGACAGCCGCGCTTGATCTGCGCCGCGTCAACCACAGGAATATCTCTGAGGTTTGAAGAGGATTTTGTTGCGCAGCGAGAGTGGTGTTTTGTCGAAAAGGCTGTACACAGAACAATCCGAGGACGGGCTTTGTGCCACGGCCGCTGTTCTCACACATGAGTGGACAGCACATCAGCTGAGCGCAGTGCCCCTCCGTGATGGTGTCAGCATTATAACTCGGCGAATAACATGCTTCGATCATGTTGCGTTTGCGTGATTGAGACGTGGTCGGGGGCTCGTCTCGCTCGGCGGTGGGAGGATGTGTTTGGCAGGCGGGCGGGCAGGCATCACCAGGTTTCTGGCCCGCGTGAAGCCAGAGTTTCCGGTCTATTTCCAGCGCTGCGTGTTCATTCTAGGTGACTGGGGGGACTGTGTGTCATTAAAGCCCGTCCTCTGCCTCTACCCAAGTGTGAAATGCTGCGCCTTGGAGATGCTGGTCTGCTGTGTTTGTTCCACTAGTTTGTCGCTGCCCACAAATCCTGGCCACAAGGTTAGAGCTGCTGGGAAAGGTCAAGAACACCCTGTGTGCTTTATTATATACAATTTCCGACCTACATCCTGTACTGTACGTCCAGTGGGTTCTTGAAAAATCCCATCTTGAATCATTTACAACCTTTTTTTTTTTTTTATTTCAAACTAGCTAACAAGTATATTTATTTAATACGTTTTGGCTTATGTAGTAAAAACAGCATGGTGCAGAAATACAGCTCTCTTAATACTTGTCTACCTGTCAAACCGATGAGAAGACATTCTAAATGAACCAAGTGTTAATGAAAGCTCTTGCTTGATTTAGACTGTATGCCATCTTTGACTGAGTGCTGTGGTAGTTCACAACTATACAATACAATACAATAGAGCTAACAGGCCTCCTAGCACTGTATTTGTTATGTTATGATGTCAGTAGCTGCACTTGCAAGGTATAGGCTTTGCTATATAGCTTTATGTAAGTACCAATATATAAAAGTCATTGCACTATTCATTTTTTTTTTAATTACTAAATGATTAGTGTCAATTAACATGCTAAAGTTTTACAAGCAATATTTTGATTCACCAAATGTATTTCATATGATTCTAGGAAATAGTAAAGCCCTAATATTTGTATTTTTGTGTAAAAAAAAAAAACATTACCAATGTAATGTGTTGTAACATCTTCTCTAAGACCGTAGCATTGTTTTAACCACATTTGAATTCTCCAGGCCAGCCAACTGCTAAAAACCTATGACTTTTGCAGAGTTCTACACTACTGATCATCATGTCTGGTGATTAGCAGCACCTCCCCAATGGATTAGAGCTTTCAGTGAGAAAAAAGTTTGCATTTGCCTGTTGCCTGATAGCTTAGACCTACTACAGTAACCTAAAGATTATCATGCTTTTGCTGGAAAAAAAAAAATCAAAGCGGGGACTTTAAATATTTATATTTTCTGACTGTTGTGAAAGTACAAAGAGCCAACAGAAATTCAGAGGTTTATGGAAAGACTACAGTATGGAATAGCATTTTCTCATTTTCTGTCAGAAAAGAGCAATGGGTCTATTGGGACGTATCACCATAACAATAACACCAGCCAATTATCCCCATGTTGACCGTTTCCAAAGCATTTTATAGTTGATTCAAAGATATAAAACTTTATTGGATAAAAAGATAAGGGAAGGAGCATTGTATGGTTTTCTTGGCTCTGGTTTATACCGACTCCATTATAGGTCCTTCATGACATTTAAAACTTTATTGAACAGGACTTCGAAATCTGGGGGCAGTATATAAAAGGGTGAATTTATGAGACTTTGTGGCCTTTTGTGTAGGCCGTGTTTGAAATATTGTAAAGACAGACAGATGAGCCCGGTCTGTGTGGGTTTAATGCTGCAGTCAGTCAGTAATGATGTGCCGTAAAGAGCAGGTAACAGATGCCCGAATAAACCCAACATGATATATCAATATTTAGCATAACAGATGTGATGTGGCATTTTATAAGGCCAATAATCCTCCACCGGCTCCATAAGTCACACAGCACAGTGATTAGTACAGTTAACCTGGAACAGTCCAAAGATGGATTTTAAATGATTTTTATATAGAAATAACACTACAACCTATTTGTTAGATTTCCAGGAATCAGTGATGTAGAATAATGTCTGAAGCATAAAATTAAATTGGACATCTACTTTTTTAAACACGCCAATTGCCATTTTTCGTCGCCATTTTGTTAGTCCTGGTGCATAAGATTGAGTTGGTGGACCTAAAACCTAGCACTTTGTCATTGAAGTTATTTTGGATTAGTGACTTTTTTGAGGAGAGTCGGGATTATATTCTTTTTAAATTTTAGTTGTGTAATAAATTGTATTTTTACATTCCTTTATGACATTCATGACAAATTGCTCATGGAACATTGTTCTCTAAAAGAAAGAAATGTTTTTAGGGACAGTTAGTAATGTATTTTTCCCATTATTAAACAAAGCCCCACTTCATTTCCTAATCTTTCCCAGGAGTGTTTCTTACCTAAACATTACCATTAAACTTACATTTTTTTATTGTTTTCCCCCATAAAATGACAGAAACTTAAAACCACAGGATATGTAAGCAGCATTTTGTCAAAATATTACTATATTCTGTTAGGTATCATGATATTGATATCTTTAAACATGTATTTTCCATTGACACTGTGGGACATATCAGCAAAGTTCAAGTCAAGAAGTTCAAATTATTCATTATGTTTGCAAAATTTCATCTTTTGTGAAATTATGGATTGCTTGCAATGTATCAAGTATCACAGTATCGTGATATTATTGTTATTACCATTATGTTATGACAATATCACTTTAGAATTGTTTATTTATTGCCACACAAGTTGCTGGAATTTGCTATCAGTACAATCATCTCTGTCAGGACAACAACAATAATAACAATCAGAAACTGATAATTCAGACAATACACTGAGACACACACATACAGAGACATGTTCAAAGTGAGATATTGTGAGTTCCTATGTGATTTCCTTTGCATTTTAAACACATGTCTGGAATCTTCATTGGAGTGGTATAATACAGTATATCATACATATTGGTATATCACTCCCTGTGATACATTATTGTGATATAGATACTGCAATATTTGTTAAAAGGCACTGACATGGAATAGTGTCTCTTGTGACATGAACCACTGAGTTGAATTAATGCACAGTTTCAGCTTTTTGCTTCAAAGTCACAAATTTCATGATATATCAATATTATTTTATTCATTTATTTTGAATAGTGTAATTGAGTGTATTGATTATCACTGAATTGTTGTAACGTGATTTTTATTTTTTTATAATTTTTTTAATGATATTTTGTGGCACCTTGGGATTACCATGTCAAAGTAAATAGGATCTATATTATTTTCTATATGGGTCATTTCTATTCATCTATATCCACATCCACATACATTTTATTTAGTAGACTGTGCTGGTTCTCGTACCTCCGCTAATGATGCACTGAGCTCCCGTGTACGCTTCCCGATACGAGCAAACGGAAGGCTATAAACGGGCCTATATTTCAAGGCGTCCTTTTTTTTTCCAGAGGCAGGTGCGCACGCTGAGCCGCGAGAGCAGAATTTCAAAAGGAGCCGAGGAGGTAGGCTCTGAGGGGAAACTAAAGTAGGAAGTCAATAAGGTCTGAATCTTTTATGAAGGCAGGAGTATTCAGATCACAGCTCCCAGACAGACCGAGCTGCCTGCTGTTTGGTAGAGCAGACACACAGTGGTACGGCTACACCTCTCCAAAAATTGACCCCAATATACCTTATTATGATACAATATATATATGTTATGCATTGCAATCTGAGGGTGTATTTTCAATTATTTGCCATGATTTCCTGTGATTTAAAAGGGTCATAGTCTCTTAGAATCTCTTAGTTTTACCATAATGAGACCCTGAGTGGGTTATTAATCTTTCTCTCCTATTATTTTTGTGAGGGGTAACAACACATGATTTTAAATATAGCACTAGGAAATGCTGATGAAGCCAGATGCAGTAGACACCTTCTTCAACAGAGATCTAATTAAAGAAAGTATGGTGTCGTTTTACTGCTCTGTTAGCAGTGAAGTTTCTCTGTGACTTTACCTGACCCGTGTAAGCATCATTTTAACTGGGTTCTATGGAGCTTTAAGAGTCTTTTTTTTTCTCAAAGAGTAGCAAATATAAAGATGGTTATTCTGATGTAAGGATGACTTGAAAAAGTGGAAAGTATTCACAATGAAAAAGCAAACCAAGTTTTCTGGGGCAGATTAAGACTCGATATTCTCTATAAATTATTCGATTCAGACTTTCTCTTTCATAAACTGGTTGATTGCACAGTCTTGGAAGAAGGAGGTCTTGGATGGTCCATGTTGTTCAGTATAGCATCCGTCCTGGTGTGTGTAGCGCCACTGCTCCAATCAGAGTCTCCAAACTAATACCTATAGTTGAACCAGTCCGATTAGGTTATATATTATTTTATGCATTTTAAGACAAGAATGCATTTTTATGTAGAAGATCCATTGTTATTAGGCAGTGGATTTGGCTGAAAATAAAATTGGCTTGGATGGCTAAGATGTCATGTTTTCACTGTGACACAACAGGAAGTGCTTAAAAATTAAAAAACTCTTTCAACAAAAACAGCTATTTCATTTGTGGTGTTGGGCCAGTTTTGAAATTTTGACTTAAGGATTTTCCCAACTAGATTTCAGGTATTGGACAATTGTCATTTTCCAAACTGACCTGACCCTACTCCAAGTCAACAAGTATGAAATAAGACAAGACACCGCATTTTTATTATCATAGATCGTTATTGTCTTAGAGCAGGACTCAGTATTAGCAGAGCAATAGTTATATTATCAAAAATGTACTTGATTTTGGGGCCAATGAAGCTGATGGGGAGTTGCCTAATTTGGTCCGAGCCTGTGTCTGAACTGCTCCAGTCTGCGTCCTGGCTTCACTCCGACTTTTCCTGAGAGTGCGCTGTGTGCTGAGAGGCTGCAGAGAGTCTGAGTGGCTCTTGTTTACTAAGGGCCCGTCTGGGGAAGGTTGGGATCGATCCGGGGAAACAGACAGAGTGCGTCTGAGAACTGATGTTTCGCAAAGCGTCGGTTGAAGAATAGCTCGTGTTGTAGTGAGAAGTGAAAATAGCCCATCAGCGGCTAATCTAATGAACGTACCCTGTCTGCTGCCAAGAGCCAAACTGGCCAAATGCACAACACAACATGGGATGAAAATATTAATCTAAGTAGAAAACAAACATGCAGCAGGGCTTTAGTAGATTCCTGAATAGGCAACTAGAGTTCTAAACATTTTAATTTTTTTTTTTTAATTTTCTAATATTCAAAATTACAACATTCTCAGTTTATATATTATTTTATATTTGAGTAACTATGACAGTTTGCACAGGTTATAGATTGAGAAAATACATTGGAAATAGACAGCTAAATATTAAACTTTTTTTAAAAAGTTTTCAAATTGGAAATTAACAGACATTATAATAACAAGAAAAAATTAACAGCTCCATACAAAAATTTGGGAAAAATAATCAATGATAATAGAAACAGAATAATAAAATAATTTTTAGATTTTCTGAATGTATTTAATATTTGTCTTAAACATTGAATTTCAAATTATGACATTTTCTACTTTTTAGAGTATGACTTTTTATTTATTTATGAGTAACTTTAACAGACCATTGTAGGTTTAGAATACATATTGAAAGTTGTTGGATGGGTAAATGGAAACATTTTTCAGGTTTAAAGTTTTAACTTTAGGTAACACTGCTCTATCTCAGAAGTAATGCTTCTGTGAGCTACACGCCGACTGGCTCATGGACAGTGAGTCTTACTGGATACAGAAACACAGAGGTGAAAGATTACCTATTTTTTGTACACACAGGGACTGACATTCAGTACTCACATTTGTGGCTTGGTTGAGTCATGAATTTTGTAAAATACTCCTGGGATAATCTCTGTTTATTTATGTGTAGATATAGTTTAAGTGTCCTTTCAGTCTCTTTTATCCATGTTCTGGTCCTTGTGGAATCATCATTATCTCGTGTAGATCACCTTGAAAAGTCCACGAAAACAGACCTCAAAAAGACTGTGAATATGCATCTGAGGTTTTTAGATCCCCCAAAACGTACTGTCGAAGCAGGTTATAGATGATAGTGGCTCACTATCTGAAAGGAAACAAATGGGGCCTTTTTGCACAAAGGTCGAGGTGGGTTTTTGTAAATGCTGGCTGCAGCACACAGCGACGGGAGACGTCCACAGTAACACGGCCCTTTATGTCCGTTTCCTCTCGGCTGACTCTCATTGCAATTAAAAGCAAGTGTCCATCAGAGGCTATCTGTGCGCGGTGTGGCCCATATGTTTGGGTGCTGATAGAGCGTGGATTACTGTGTTTGGGGCCCAGATAACAGGCTGTTTATAACCTTGGCAGAGTCTGGGGCCTAATCTGGCAGGAGCATATTTCCCCTTGCTCCCCGATAAAGGCCTGTTAGCAGCTTTATCACACGGGCAGATAGAAGTCGAGCCAGAGCCAGACGAGCGCTCGCTGAGCCCAATCTGGCACCACACACACACACACACACAACGTTCTGCCTCTTTATTTTTAGAAGCCTGCATACACTCGCGAAGCCTTGTCAGAGAGAGCAATTAATTTCTACATCTGCCTTCTCGAGCAACACAAGGACCAACAAACAAATTAAAAGGACAATGTGGCTATTCATCACTACAGTGTAAGGAGGCGCATAAGAAACCAGAATACAGGCCATTCTCTCGGCGACATGTCTCCACGTTTGCTCCCGGACTGTTATATATAATACAAGTAAGTGTAATTAGTGGCACCTGCAGAAGTGAAGCACAGGCAGCCATGTTTGGTAATGCCATCCTTCTTTAGGGTCATTAACAGTATGAATGAGCTGTTCAAGCCAAGTCCATGCCACATTTGTGTACACATACTCAGCTTCAACTAGTTACAGCAAACAGCATTTCCAGGTCACAATTACTGTCGTTACTGTTTGTGTGCAGATAAACTGAAGTCTGATGTACACCAAGTGCTGGCAGTGGTTGAATTTTTTGGCGTATTATAGAAAAGGATATCGGATCCAACATGGCTGCCGTTAAGGGTTCAATAGAAATGTTACGTTTTCACTCTCATTCTGAACAATACACTCTCATGTGAGATAATACAGTCAGAGCCCAAACTTGTTTCTTGGGGGCATTTTTAATACATTCATCACAAACCAGTTTTATCAGTTGACTTCCCGCTCCTTACTTTTTGACTGATTTATTTGTATGCACTGTTTCTGCTACACAGTTATTTCTCACAAATGAGCAGTTAAAGGCATTCATTGAGTTAGTATAAAACAAGCAGAAAAAAAGTACAGTGTTTGTCACATAAGGTGATATGTAAGAAATCAGAATAGTAATATTGTGACTTTTATAATATTATCTGTTATTTATTAAGGCATGTAACTATTTAACATAGATTTTGACAGATTTCTTACACTGTTTTAACACTTTATCAGCCTTGTCTACAACTGACAAGCGTCTTCCATTTATGGTTATTCCTTAAACTGTAACATGTCCGTCGTTAAACCTGTATCACTTTTGACATTGTGGTCTACGGGGATTGACATTTTGCACACATAGAACTTTCTGCTGCAGTACCAGGAGCGGCCACTAGTAAAATTAGTGACAGGTCAGAGGAAGCATTACTGCATCTGTTTCTAAGATACCTCTATGGCTCACATTAATGAATCACTTCACTCTGACATGGCGTTTATAGTTACTTGAACTTTTGTAATTGTGTTGTGTAGACTGAGATATTTTATCCTCTTGGGAGAAAGATCCAGTTATAAAAATACCTGTTTACGTGTGGACTTGGTTGTAGTTTATTAAAAAATAAAACATGTGGGACTAAATAGAATTGAGGTTCCATCGCTGTTCTCTGCTCATACCGCGGAGTCTCTCTGGGATTTGTGCCGCCTGCTCTGCTATTTTCTGAAGCCCATCTTGATGGCTCTGCGTAGGCACAATTAGAGAGCGCTCCTTTCACAGCCAGAGAAAATTGTCGTCCTGTGTAAATTGCTTTGCCGCAGCCTAAAGAAGATCTCTTGTTAGACTCTCATTCAGTCTATCTCTCTCTACCCCTCTTTCAGGAAAATTGCTTTCTCGCAATCAACAGATTGCTTGCTGCACTTAGGGGTAAATACAGGTAGACTCGAGCATTAGCATAACATTATTCAGACAAGTGTCAACCTCCAGGCAGTTAGTGCTGCATCTAAGCTCAGTGTGAGGTGAAATGAAGTGCTACAGAGGCTGCTGCTGTAGCTGTGGCAGATATTTTCAGAGAGGAGCTAGAATTGGCCAAAAGTGCAAGAGTTAGAAAAGAGGATGTAGTTTCAAAAGGATAGGTATGTTAGAATGTGAGTGGGATGACAGCAGATCACGCTTCGAGGTGACTTACACAGAACCATTTCTACCAAGTGGTACTCTTGGGTTCACTTCACAATGCGAGGGTTTGGAGCTGCAACCCTTGATTTGTGTTTGCCCTGTAGGGTGGAGGTAACAACGTGCACTATGCAGAAAGCATGACTGTTAAAGTGCAAGTCAAAGTGCAATAATGGAGGCGACATTTGGTGTTTGTTTTCTGCAGGACAAGCTACAAAAAAGCTTTCCATTTTGCAATTCTGTGTGCACCTGTAGTGAAGACTGGTACCACCATCGAGGGCTGCCAAAAGTGGGGTCATATAAATATTTATCTATTTGGTCCGTTGCAGTTTGTTTGAAAAAAGTTGAAAGTTCAATGAGGAGCAAATCGGGATCAGCTAAATATGTAATGATTTCATGTAATGCTTCTTGTTTGTCGACCAAGAAAGACAAGTAGTATAGTGTTCCTTATTGTGGTACCCTTCTTACTCTTGATTGTGCAAATGTACCAGAGTGACCCATACCATAACCACGGCTTAAGTCATATTGGCTTTGTCAGTGAAACAAATACAGAACCTGCTGTGTTCCACTTGATGGATCCCAGACTTCGGAGGCAGCTGGAGGATCCTCTGTGGAGGTCTAGCAGCATGTAGGTCAGCCTGGCCTCGTCTGACTGCTAAGCATGCAGACTAGACAGGACGGGAGCGCCTTGTGTGCTGATATATGGAGCTAGTGACAGCAGACTGAAAACAGAGAGCAGGATCACAAACATCCTAACACTTTTTCACTTGTATCTCCATTAAAGCTCTAACTATACCTCATTGAAGTTGAACACAGTGGTCCTTAGGGGGGTCTCACCCTCGTCCTCGTCTCCACTAGGTGTTGACTGACAACTGGGGTTCTTCTGACCTACATTTACATAAGCTCCATGACCCAAATAAGAATCACCTAATGAGCCTCTCCACAGTGTTTGTAGCCCTCAGTCAGAACTTGTGGGCTCTGGTCCAGGCTCCAGGGGGGTCTTTGGCACTGTCCTCGAGCGTTTGTGTCTGAGGCTGCACAGAGACACTGGTTCATTTGAGGTCATCTGATTACCTCTCTCTCATTACTGATCAGGGACTGGTGAGAGTGGCTAATGACTGAAAATGGGTTTGCAGTGTTGGTGTTTTCATGAAGGCAGTAGTTGTGGACCATAATTATTACTATGCTAGTTAATTCCATTTTTGTTTTTTAGCAATACTGTGATTACATATGTGAGAGAATATGTAAAATACTTCTTATGTCCTTATTCAGCAATTGGTACAGCCATTTTGTTATGCTAACGTATGCTACATTTGCTACACCTAGCTGTTTGCTTTAGTTTTAATTGAATAAAAAATGGTGTGCATATGTTTTGAGCTTTTAGGCAACATTTGGAGGTAAATGTGCAGATTTTAAGTCCACACCTCACACACCAAATTTTAAGAGCATGTGAACAGCTATGGTAGTTCTGCAAGGACATTTTGCTTAAAAAAAAAACACACAAAAAAAAAACAAGTTGTAAAACACCCTAAACCTTCAGCACTGAATTTGTGCTCAAAAGGTAATTAGTGTACTACTTCTTTTTCATCAGTTTGTCCTCTTTGGGGATCCATAGAAACCAACAATAATGGCAGTAATGGCTCCATTCAATTAATTGTCTTAAATATCTTTTCTTTTTTTTTCAACAAGACACGTTCATACACATTTATTTTGACATGATTAGACACTTATTCCAACATTTTACATAATGCACTTTCAAGTCTCTTTGTATGACTGTATATTTCACTTAAACATAAATACCACTTTTATGTGTTGAGTGGCACTTTGTGGCAACATGAGAAAAAAGTATAACATTGTGAATACAAAAAAATAACAGGCTTTTAAAATGCAAGTGTCAGTGCAGTTGGGGGATACAGTGCAAATAGACTATAGTTCCTGAAGTATATAAGGATGTCCCCATTGTTTTTACGAATAATTATTACTAAATACTAATACTGGACAGCTCAAAATAGTAAAAGAGGGTCCCATATCTCTGATACCAACCATTTGGTAAACAACAGAAGAGACAGTGGGGGTTTTTTGTGCTGTTACACTTTTAGGCAAACTACCATTAACAGTTTATCATGAACCTTACCATTGATACGAAACACATCAGATACAGTTCAACCTTTATTTGTCATTTGACATCACTTTTCCTGCAGAAACAAGGGAGTAAAGCCCTGTCTCTTCCCGATCCGTGGCCATGCTGCTGCTGCTGCTGGTGTGTGATGGGCCTGTTATTGTTTCTTCCAGCAGCAGAACAGTCAGAGGCAGCAGCTCGTACACAAACAGCACCAGTGGTCCCCTGGGAGCCCACGGTGGGTTCCACAGTGGAGCGTGAAAGCCGTTCTGGAGCTCTCCAGACAGACGTGTAGTGGTTGATGAACACGGCGGCACCTGGAGTAGAGGCTGATGAAGATGAAGATGCTTTGTCACAAAAAACACTTAAGCGTTTTTTTGTTCTTCTAAAACACTGTTATTTCTTTTATACTAGCTTGTGTCTAGCAGAAATATAAATTTAGACTCTCAGGAACAACTCTGGCGCACATTTCCTGGCTCTGTTTCCTGTCTACTCACCGTGGCATTTCTCTTATCAGCAAGTGTGATATTATAGGAATAATCTCATTCTCTCCCTGCTGCTTTCATAATGGCCATTTTCCATATTCCGGATTTTGATGAACGCCCTTGCTCCTGGAAGTGTTACAGTTGCGTCAGATAAAAGCAGTCTCTTCTGAGAGATGGGAATGAGACATATTCACCTGCAAATTGCCCCGCTCCTCATTCATTGCACTGCAGCTTTAGTCCAGCTCATTTCAGATGCTATTGCTCCCATCTGTGCTGAACAATCAGAAAGAGGAGCTTTTCTAGTGGCAGCGTTCGATGGCCTCTCATTTTCTGGGGGACTGCTGTAATAATGACATAATGTTGTACACAAGGATCTGCAGTGCTCTTCTCTATGTCTGAGCTGTGGGTAAAAGGAATAGACTAATAAGAGAGTAGACTAGTGCTATGGTCGTTAAGTTCGTACAGCGAGAGCATAGGATATTCTGGAAGCAACTATTATTAAGATTACAAAGTTAGTTGGTGCTAGCTAGTGATGCTAACCAGCAAAAACGAATATCCAAAGTTTGTAGAGCTTATCAAAGGTCAACCACAGATATCAGTAGCCCCTCTAAGCTCCTTTCCATCATATTTGCTATTATTTGTACTACTAGTGATCTCATCACAGTTAGCCTGTGCCCCATTTATGTTAAATGAGTGAGACAGCAAAAACCTTGAGCCACTGTGATCATTTTTACAGCATAACCCTCTGAAATCCAATCATTTTTATTTTTATTTTTTTTGATTGATTATGATTTTTTTTTTCTAGATTTATAACCTGTTTTTGTAGTTTTGAAGAATCCGTGGAAACACAGCAAAATTGCAACAGTGATTCTTAGTGGTTACAAATATCACAACCCCAATTTTGACAAAGTCCAATTATTAGTAGGCATTGATCACTCAAGAAAATCAAAACATGCATCTTAAAAATGAATTTGAAGTATGAACATGAAATGGTTTCATACAGAAACAATGAAAAGTAAATGAACATGACTAGTTAGAAACGCTATAATGCAGGTCTGCAAAATAAGAGCAAATGAGTTGTTATTGAAAGTTATTTTTTGACCTTTAAACAAAACAGACACACACAATACTCTTTTGGCACTTTGACATCTAGAGTCACTAACTATGGACAACAGCAAAAAAACACAAAGAGCGTAATGTGAAATTGAAATAAAAAATAATCTGCTTCTCAGCACAGACATAGTGTATTAAACATACACTTTTCTTGATGTTGTCCATATAATTCTACTCACATATTAACTCAAGGTTCCTCCCTTCACCCTAAGACATGTAGGTGAGTCTGTAACACTGAATAGCCCATAGTGAAAGGATGTGAGTGCAGATAGTTGTCTGTCACTGTATATCTGTAAGTGTTAGCCCCCTCTCAATGTGACAGACCCCAGAGTCCCATGACCTAAAGGTTAGAACCAGAAGAACTGAATGAATACATACTGCTATGTGGTGCACATACAGTGTAGAAGACATGTTTCTGTCTAACTTTGTGCACTATTTTTCTTGATCCAAATCAACTGTAAATGAAACTAAACCCATACTACAGCGTTGATTTTCCATGATCCTTACTTCACTGCCTAATGCCAAAACAGTAGCCCCGCTAAGAATAACAGAAATATCCCGCAATGAAAAGTGACTATAAAAGGGGCTATTAACTAAAGTCACGGTAGAGCAGGCTGTATGTTTAACTTTGAAAATACATCTTTGAAACGACAGGCCATGTTACCAGGCAATCCAATGTAAAGGTCCCTTTGAGATGAAGGTTGGGTGTGAAAATGATGGAAATGTCCTCTAATTAAAAGTGACAACCAAAGGGGCCCCTTACAAATGTGATATTAGGGCAGGCTGAATGTTTACCTTTGCAAATATCTCTCTGGAGCTATATATTAACAGTTAAATGGACAGATTATTTATTCAAAATCTTGACTAAATGCAGGGAGTAAGATCACATTTGAATTGTATAAAAATAGGACTTAGGATTTCAAGATGTTTTGGATGAGAGTCATTTTACTGTCATTTTGCCAATTCTCATGTTGCCATATAACTCTTTAGTCCACTTCTAAAGTTCAAACAGCCTTACCTTTCCTAAAATGTAAAACACAAATCCCATTATATCTCTTGCTAAATAACCTCAGTCCCAGAGGCGCCGTGTGATGTTTTAATGAGCGCCCTGATTCCCGATGCTCGACGACGCTGTCTTCTCTGCATTTCCTTAAACTGCCAAGTAAGAGCCCCATTAATAATTCAGCTCATTAAAGTGTGTAATTAATCCGGGGCGGTGTAACGGGGAGAGACGGGGCGCAGGGAGGAAGCTCTCCGGGGGGCACTACAGAAACATTGGGCTAAGAGACACGGCTCCCCCGCTGTGACGGAACCGGGCACACAACCAGGCGTCCCGCATCATTTATCTGGCAGCCAAAAGCTACTGCGGCGCACCGGGAAGTCAGGCATCGGCCAATCAGGATGCCAGAACACATCAGCGCCGGTACATGTGTGTGTGTGTCCTTGTGGAGTGTGTGGTGTCTGCTCACAGGAGATGTTGAAGGTCACATCATCAAAGGCCCTTGTAATGAGAGAAGACCTGGAGAAATGGGCAGAATCAGAAATGCCACAGTAGAATGGTGGCATATGAAGGTAAACATAGCTGCTTTACATTTATTGTCAAGAGTTATACCACCAATCACAAGAATATATTGGAATTGAAGTCTTTCAAATAAATATCAAAAATGCTGTTTACATAAATATCAATTCCAGATTCAGAAAGTGCGGTCTTGGGCAGTATTTAGTTGTTTTGGGGGAGTGGTGGGCTTTTATTCTACCTCTGCCACTAATTAGCAGAAAGAGCTTTAAAATTCAGTATAATGTGTATTGTATTGTCAGTTATTTGTAAAATCTAAGCTAGGGTGCCTTGGTGGCTCACCTGCTAGAGTGCATATCATATGTGGTTGATTCCTGTTCGGGTCCATTTGCTCAATGTCATTCCCTTCTCTCTCTCACTCTGTTTTCTCTCTGTCGATATACTCTGCCTCTTTCACATAAAGGCTAAATCAGGGGTGCTCAAGGTAGGGCCCAGGGGCTAAAATATGCCCACCAAGGGGTTTGATTTGGCCCACCAGGAGTTGTCATGTTTTGACTGAAATTGCAGATGTACTTCAGAAACAGCCTATAGCCTTCACTTGTGGTGCTCACGTTAATTTCAGAGATTACAGGGCCTTAAAAAAAGAAAATAGAGGTGACTACAAGACCATTAATGTAGGTTTGTGCATGTGTGCATATTTGCAGAGTAGTCCTATTTTGATGGATTTTTTAAAGGTTCAGGTCAAACTGCTTCCAATTAGCCACTACCTCGTCAAAACAAAATGGAGTGGCTTAGACAGTGGCAATGATAAAAGACATTTTAACAAACCTGGGAGGAAGAGAATTTCATTACATTTTTATTACATGCAAAAGGTTTTACAATACCAATACATACCAATACATTTCTGTTTTGGTCCTTTGAGGGAAAAAGTTTAGGAACCCCTGGGCTAAAGATTAAAAAAGCAGCAACAACAACATAAGCAACATAAGCATCAACAACTGTTTTGACTGTTGCTGTTTTCCTAGCTGTTAGCCACAGCAGAAGTAACTGTTTTTAACCTTCTGTTGTTGGCCATCATGTAGCCATCAGCCACCTGTTTTTAGCAAGTACTGGTGAATAAAACAGTGCCACTGTCAGAGTTTGCTTAAAGGAGAAGGGATTTGCAGTAGAGTTTTACATTGTAGCCATAGGCCTCCTATTGCGCATTGAGTTAAATGTCAAAAGTCATATAGCAATGCACCAGTGGCCCATCAAAGTTTGGGTCCCAATAATGGGATTTTATTTTATAAGATTTAGAATAATTAGCTAGCCATTAAACCTATTTGTGTCACAATTCTTTTGCTCTTGTGAAATATGGGTCCAATGAAAACAAATTGGGAAACACTGCTTTAGAGTATTCCGTTGTTTATGTTGAGATGCCTCAGGTAGCCCTCAGTAAACAGCGGCGTTGAGTGTGCTTGCTGCCAGTCATGAGCCCTCAGCTGCTCCAGATGTGGCTTAATTTACTGCGACTTGGCTAATCACGGTGATTAAGGATTAATTACTGTTAATCACTTTTACATAAACTGGTTGGCAGTGGGAGAGCTACACTCGCTGAGAAATGCCACATGAGCGTGTGCAGTCAGAGAGACGGAATGGGCCGGAGCTGAAGCCACCAGGCTCGACTCCTCTCTGCCTTTTTCACTCATGAGCACACCAGTCAGAGGAAGTCAACCTCCGATAAGTTCAGTTTGTTAGTGAGCACAGGGACGCGGTCTGATCCTAAACAGGAGCCTCACTCAGAATTTAGGATGTTTCTGGTCATTTGGCCACCAATGTCCCAATCTACAAATGAGGCAATCCAGTGTGAGCTTTTACAGAGCATAATGGCGTTTCATGAAAAAATCTGGCTGACACTTAGCATGACATTAACATAACACTGCTGTAGCTCTTTAATGATACTGGGTCACAGGCAAAATTGTGCTGTTTTATGACGCATTCATTAATATGAGAATATCAGGAGTGTGTTACACTATTGTATTTTGTCTCATATTGCAATGTAGTCTTACTTTTTTTGTTGATGTCACTGAGTACCTGACATTAACTTGACTAATACTACACAGAATTATATTTTTTTAACAAGTCGTTTAGCCCTATAAGGATTAGTCTTTGAATAGATCCTAACATATCTGCACATGGCTAATTTGCAAAAAATCTGTATAACAAACTGCATACTACACATACTTCCTAGCCCCTAGAGCAGAGGTGTCAAACTCAAAGTGGTGAGGGGCCGCAATAGTCAATAATAATCCTTTCAGGGGCCGAAGATGGAGATTAAATTTTGAGAAACTGTATCTTGAACAGGTCTTAGTTGGATTTGAACAGATTTGAATTGGATTCAATCAAGTTTTAGTTGGATTACAACAGGTTTTAGTCAGATTTGGACAGTATTTGTTGGATTTTAACTGATTTTAGTTGGATTTGAACAGGATTTAGGTGGATTTGAACAGGATTTAGATAGATTTGAACAACAGGTTGTAATAGGAAGTGGTAGGTTAATCTTTGTAGCAAAAATCAAAACCATCTAAAACCTGTTTGAATTTAACCTAATGCCAAAAATATAAAAATGAATTGAAGGGCCACATAAAACAGTGCAAAGGGCCGCATTTGGCCCCCGGGCCTTGAGTTTGACATGTGTGCCCTAGAGGATTTAGAAAGGCATCCTCTGGCTTTGTCATACCTTCTGTGTCTATTATTAAGTCAATTTATAATGTAATATACAATAAAGCAGCTTTGTAATTGTGAGGCAATGAGGTAAAGAGGTATAAATATAATTGCATTGCATGTCAGAGCCTTGTAGTAATATAAACTGATATTAGTAGGAACCATAATATTAATTTTACAATTTCAACCTAACACAACTTTTTTGTCTTCCGCAGAAAAAATAAATGTAACATCCCTTCAAAATATGATGAATCCAATTTGGACAGTTTTTATTGGATAGTTTATTAGTTTTAGGAAGTTTATTACATGTTAAAAAAACAATAATCGAAAGTGGTAATTAGCGCTTGTATATTAACAGCCTATTACAGCGCTGAGATATGAAGTGCCTGTTCTTTGTCCCGTCCCGCACTAACAGGAGGGACACGGTCAATATTCCCCACAGCAGAGGTCTCCCAGTGGCAGCAGCCAGGCCGGATGCAGGGCCCTGATAAGAATGTGAAGGAGCAT
Source organism: Rhyacichthys aspro (assembly GCA_036850595.1). Classification (NCBI taxonomy): domain Eukaryota; kingdom Metazoa; phylum Chordata; class Actinopteri; order Gobiiformes; family Rhyacichthyidae; genus Rhyacichthys; species Rhyacichthys aspro. Next base: position 20,543,442 of record CM072151.1, read on the forward strand.
CACCGCTGCGACTTCCATTAACTCACACTGACAAAGGAATCACAGGGACATCAGGGGGCCCGGGCCGAGGCTGACAACAAAGCCCCACCGCCCCCCCCTTGTCCCCTGCTGCAGCTGATGGTGGCAGTGTGGTCACCTTCCCCGGGTTGGCGTGGCCTGGTTTTCCAGCTCTGACATGCTCGTCTGCTCTCCTGAAGGAATGGCTTTAATAAGGTGGAGCGGATCAAGGCCATGGGTAATGACATGGCAGTCCCAGTCCACACACAGCCCCGGGCCATGCAGGGTTGGCCGGTCTGGTGCACGCTGCTGGACGCTCCCCGGCTCATGTGGGACACTGGTGTGGAAGCTCTTGAACTGTTACCAGTCGTTTATGAGCAATGAGGAGAATGGGCTCGAGAGCATTTGAAGTAATACTTTGCAATATTACACATACAGTATATAACGGTAGGCTTTTTGTTTTGCATTACCTTATAAAACAATGGAAGTGCTTAAAGTTTTCGTCATAATTCATCATAATTTTGAGTTGGAGAGTTGTTGTGGGCTATTTTTTAAAATAACACTGCATTTCTTAACAAATATGGAATATGTTCTCAGTGTATTACTGTAGTTTATCATTCGTCTAACTAGGCATGTCTTAATTGGCCATTCTTTAACCATTTATACTCATGCCAATATCCATATGGGCACCAATAAAACTAAAAAAAAAAAAAAAATCCTAACACCATATTCTCTTAATTGAAAAAATAAGATGTCATTGACCATTTTTGTTTGTCTTTTTTGCTGTTATTGTAGTTATATTTAAGCTTATCAGTTGTGTGTGGATTTAAGCTCCAGTAATGAATCAGTCCCTCTTATAGTACATCATTTTAATACTTAAGCTGGGTCTAAAGAATCCTTTTTAAGGTCTCTAGTCTTGTTTTAAGTCAGCTTTACTAAAACTAGTCTAATCTATATTTTTATGAACAACTAACAGCCACTACAGATTCATTTGTCCACAACATTTTTGGAGAGTGCATAAAACAGTACATCAAATAAGTTTTTTGTACAACTGGTGAATCAACTTATGTGTTTGAGACTGTAGTGTTTACATCTTATAACTGTGCCATCCCGTTCTTCTTGCACTGGGCTTGGTTTTGTCTTGGTTACTACAGCTCAGAAGTATATTAAAGGTACAGTGTATTTGTAGTGTGTACTTTTGGCAGCATCTGATGATAATATTGGGTTAATATTGCAGACACACTTAATCTTTATAAAGCCTGTTAGCATTTACGGTGGCTCTGCAGTGTTGATTCAGTGGGATCTATGTCAGTTTAAATGTGAGTGCACCTTTCAATAGGCTCAATAGTGAAATTACTTTAAAAATGGCTATAACTGATATTGCGTTCAGTTTATGTCTTGAGCCTGTTGCACTATTGTGATCATAAATTGCTTCTTTATCCTTTCGTAAATTCTCCTTTTGGTGCATTAGGCCTATTCAGTGTTTAAGATTGACTCACAGGCCATATACATTACCACTTTTCATAAAAAAGACCATTTCTTAACAGATTTCTTTGTAAACTGGGCTTCCCTTATGCATTAAACTGGGCCATTGTATCCAACCTTTTAGCATTGAGACAAATTCAAAGACTGTATTCTAAGTAAAATGTCATGTTATTTTCACGCACAAAGCCGTTTTTGTGCTTAAGCTATAATTTTCTTCCGTTGGTGGGATGTTGGTACATAAAGGGGGGCTTAAGTAGACCTGGTTTTAACTGCACAGCTCCTGTCGTCTTTCTCCTGGTGTACGTCGGTCCTCTTTCCGTCCCACTACACTCGCGACTGTATAATGAATTATGCCCGTGTTGAATTAGCATGTAGCTGTCGCTTCAGCTCCGGTGCTTTCCCTGTGACAGGACCACCGTCACACGGCGAGAGAGAGGGGGCTCCGGCTGTGATTTATTAACTGCTAAAGCCACAATGAAGTGCGGCCCACTCGAGCACCGACGCAAACAAATAGGGCCAGTGCTGTCAGCGTGGATCCCGGCACAACCGCAGCCTGACCGCAAAGGGTTAATTATGCAAAAGACTGGGCTGTTTTAAAGACACAAGACTTATTCCATCACATGAATCATATTTGTCTGTGATTGGAGTAAATTGAGTTTATGGTTAAAAGCACCTTCCCTAAGAGCCATATTCTCGCAGCTTGCACTAACACCAAACATTTGTGCACTGACGAGGAACGTATAACGGCTAATGGTGATGCGGGTGTAATTTTTAAAAATGATGATCCTGATTAATGAGCCGGAACAGATGGTGCCATATTAGATATCGCATAATACATTAAAACATGTACCATTAGCATCATTATCATTTTTCATTGATTGTGTGTTGTTAAATGGTTAAAGTCCTGATGCTGATGTGTGGAAATTAAGTAAAGCAGCAATAATGTTAATTCACTATTTAAAACAATTTAGTTAAATATGTCATCTTTACTGGATGTTGCAATTTGTGTTTCAATATTGAAATGTCTCTTTTGACACTAGACTGCATTTGCCACTTTAGTGTGATTTAAGTTTCCAAAATACATTGATGTGCAAAATGTGATTGTATGGCACTTTGAATATCATAATATTGCTGTAGATGCAGTCTTTATGATATAAATATGGTTCACATTGATGAAGCAAAAACAATATATTTGCGGTGTATTGTTTAGGGCAAGTGTGTAGTTTTTGTTTTTCATATATATATTATAGTCACATCCTGTTATACATGTTTTTAACTTTTGGTCTATTTAGAAAACAAACACTTTTTAAAATATAACTATTAATAACATGCAGCTTTAATATAGCTGTGCTGGATATAGTAATAACAGTGTGACATGCAGTATTTGCACATGCTTCCACTGGCCAAAAAGATTTCACTAACTGTTATTTGGTCGCACTTCTTTATTGATTAATCCTTGGATTGGCCAATTATTTTAATACATATACAAATATATTGCAGTTGTTGATTTTGAGATAATGAATTTGCATTATATTGTGCAGCTAAAGTAGAGTAATGCAAGCATCTTCAAAATGTGCATAAACCCTAACCTTGGTGTAATGTAAAAATCAGTCAATAATGTAGTGCTTGCAACTGTTGCTTCCCCAAAAACTCTTAAATACACCTGCCATTTAAAGTACCCTTAACATACTCACATAAGCTGAGAGTGCATATTCATACTTGGAAGTGCATAGTTGCAGTGCTAACTATGCAATTCAAGACACAGTTTACCACAGCAGAAAAACACTATTCTTTTTTGCTTAAGTACATGCACATGTGTCCCACCAATTACCACAAGTCTTCATAATTTACTTTGCTTACAACTCTATACAAGAAAATGTCAACATTCAAAATGTGTTTCTGATTCCAATTTGGACACTGACTCGATACAATACAATTGATCAGAGAAAGAAAAGATTGCATAAAGCCCACCCCATTTTATTAAACAGTTAGAATTGGCCTAAACAGAATTTCTACAAACAGAAGTTGAGTGTAGTTGCTGTAAGGGGAAAGGATCCCAGAGATTTAATTCTGGGAAATGAATGGGTATGGCTGGCCAGGCTACAGAACACAGCATAACTAATTGGATTGGAAGTATGTTTTGGTAATACAAATATATTGGGCAAAAAATGCATGAGAAATTAATAGAAGGGATGGGATTCTGGACCCATTTCCTTTAAAAAAATGAAGGGGTGTGTCTGGCCAGGCTACAAAATGCATCATAACTCATTTGAAATTAGGTTTTTTTGGTAAATAGAAATGAGTTGACAGAAAAAAAATCATTACCAACACAACTCTGACATAACATACATACGCTTGAAAACGATATGCACCACATAGTCTCAGTTTAAGGTGTTCTGTGTAAACACTTGAGGCTGTCACTTATAACACTTGTTGCTTGCAGTTGTAACGGTAGCGCTCTCAGAAACGTCACGCCAGGCTCTGTTGACCTGCTCGCTGTCACCTGACCCGCATCGTGTGTCACTTTTGGCCGTGCTCCCTTCGCTGCTGTCCCTGACATAACAGCGAGGATCACATTTCAACATGTTGGTGCAGAACAGGCCCTCAGAGGTGTCCACTCGCTCAGGTCCCCGTCTCTGTCAGGCCTCTTCGTTTCCTGAGTGTGACAGAGAGGCCCAACATCATTAATTAAACATCAGACTTCCTCTCGATCACCAATTGGCGTGACAGGCTGCTGCCAACGCTCCCTGTCGACATGGCTTCCAAATGTAGAAGGGGATTACATATGGTAATGGTTTTTGACAGGCTGCCATTTGCCTGGGATTATCTGATCGTAGAAGATTTCTGGACCACAGAGCATGCAGCGCTAAACTTGGATATTGTTATGAAAAAAAAAAGGGAAAATCGTTTTAAAGATGCAAGCAGTGTCCTGGAAGAAATGCTAATCCCCTGACAAGCTTTTGATCCCATCCCAAATATTGTACTTGGAAAGTTGGAGATCTTCTTTCAATTTTAATGGGTCCCATATTTAATAAATTCTGGCACCCATAATTCTGGCTCATTTATGTCCATTGTTTTGAGAAACTTGCTGTAATTACAAAATTCAGGCATATACAAAGCACTGCCTGAGTCTAATGAGTCTTCATTTCAGTGTCTGTGTTAGCACATACGGTTTTAAGCCCCTGTCACACTGCAATTTTGGCCATTGTTAACTTATTAGTGGGAATATCACGCCATGAATCTAAACAAGTGGTTGTTGGTTGCACAGTGTGACAGGATCAAAGATAACAATTTTACAGTTGTGCAACCAAAGATTGTCAACAACAGATATCAGACAATCCTGCTACAACTATTGTGTTTGGTTAGATGGCTAAGTAAATAAACAAATCCTGATGGTTTTTCTAAATTCAATTGCTCTTTGGTGTTCTCTGCTTTTTCCCAGTCACATAAATGTCAGACAACTCTCGCTGACGCTGCCTGTTTTTGACTAGAGCTGAATCATAGCCTACGACACACTGGGCTTCTACAATTACTCAGTAAGACATGCATTATACTGTGTGAAGTACTATGGTTAAAGCCGCAACATCTAAACAAGTTAGGTTAGAATTCAGTTTCATGGTTTCCAGCTTGATCCTACTGCAGCGGAGTAGATTTTGTATAGTGCACATTAGCCGTACCACGTCTGAGCTAAAAACTTAGGGGCATCTATAGAACACATCAATGCAGCAAAAATCTTACATGATTTGGATCTGGTCGTCAAGGTTACCTCACTTTTCTTAGGTTTTGTTCTCCCACACAATTACACAGCCAAGAGATTTGAAACTAAAAGTGGGCTGACGTTAGTAATGCAGTTGAAAATTTTAAATAAGTCTGTATTGTATCGTCACTGTAAATGTGTCTCTTGATTTGTCTAAACGGAGACATAATTGAGTCACAACTAAGTTTTGACCGAGTATGTTGTCACTGCATTTTGGATTTGTAGTGCAGAATATTAAAATGAAATAATGAAACAACATTAATTCGTCATTTTTCAATAATACAATGCAATTACACTTCTCATTTTCAACAGAGTTTGTCTAGTTCAAGCCTGAAACCATTTCAAGCCTGCAAAACAACCACAACTTTACTGTAAACAATTTCTAATACAAATAATAAAAAAAAAAACATACATTCCTCCAAAGAAGCTTCATGGGTGGCTAACTGATTTTTACGTTCCCTTTCAGAGAATACAGTCACTTTATAGACTGTTTACGCACTCAATGTTCAATTAAGCCTCACCCTAAACTCAGAGCTGCTCTAAAATGATGTATCTTCGCTGCTTGTGGTTCAATTAATATTTTAATATGCACACCCATCTTCATATGAGGCCACGAGCCAATCTTCTGGAATGACTAATATACAGCGAGCAGAGAACGTTACACGTGTGCTCGCAGATACAAGCATCGAAGGAGGAGTAAAAGGGGGGTATAGACAAGCTGCTCTCTCCAAATAGGGACGTAAATCTTCGGCGAGCATCATACGGCCGGCTTATCCTCAAAGAGCGAGCGCTTCCTCCCTCGGCCGCGTGGAAATGAAATAAATATTCCCAGACAAACGAGCCGACAGTTAAACATCCACCATCCCAAAAGCCAATTGCACGGGGCTTTTATTAAATATCGATTTGATTTGTAAAAGGCCAGATGTTTCGGAGGTTAAATAAATGTCATGTTCTCCCATTTCGGTTCACGTTGCCTATCGTCTGACGTGTCGCTGACATTTTGTGTCTGTGCAGGAGGGAGATCAGCGCACTGCCAAATCCACCCAGTCCCTCCAGAGAGTATTTGGACTGTGGGTGTGACACTACAAAATGAATTGGTTTCATTGTTTATATTGAATATGGATGCTGAATATAACTGCAGTGACAATGACATTTGACGTCCCCCTTTTGCATAGGGAACGTTTCTTGGTTTAATTCCAATATATAGCACAATGCATTTATACACCAGTTATTTTTTGTTTAAAAAAGTCAAAGGTGACCAGAGCTTAGAGTGGGACCAGGAGACTTGTTTGTTGTTTGTTTTGGTTTATGTTGTACATTTCAAATACCTTTTTCAACCGTGTAATGATTCTTGCCAGTAGCACACTGGTTAGCGCTTTCGCCTCGACAGCAAAATGCCCAGAGTCCAGAGTTCGACTCCTGGGCTGAATGGGGCCTTTTTGTGTCAAGTTTGCATGTTCTCACGTGGGTATTCCCCGGGTACTCTAGTTTACCCCACCAACATCAAAACATGCCAACTATGAATTGAACAAAGGGATTTTTTTATTAAAGGGAATTATTATGAATTATTATTATAAATGAGACACTATGAGACACCAAAGCCGGTATGGTACTCTTATTTGGCATGCTTTGTAGCCATTCTGACAATAGACACCCGTACTGACCCGACTTATAGCGCTCCAGTGGCAACAAGGTCATGCAGTGAACCACCTTATTTTACCACCTTTAGAGTCTTGTACCAAAACAACATGTACACAGTGTCAGATACGCTATTAATTTTCACTGTACTTAAATCTCAAGGTTACAGTTCTGTTGTAATGCAATTATCTTCCACCAAAACCCTTTTTTCTAGCACAAAATGAGGTGGGGGTATAAAGCCCGATGTGTGGCTCCTTGTGAGAATTGCTTGTCAACAGCAGTCGAGAGGAATAAGGCATCGTCTGACAACAAGCCATCTCTGAAACGCCTCCATGAGGGAAAACGGCATCCATTAGACACATACAGAAAACGTGCACTCTCTCAGGAGCTGTGGGGGGAGGGGGGGGGGTTCATCTCAGACTCAGATAATAGTTCATCCCTGGGAGCGGCGGCGGTGCTGTCCGCGGGTGGCTAAGTCACTTCAGCCGCTCCATCGGCCATTGCAGCGCCCAGCGGACACACGGCTCCACAAACATTAGGACGAATCAATTAGGCTGCCATTAGCCAATAAAGTGGCCCGCGCTGAGTCGTGTAATTATGACCCACAGCAAAGCCAATTTTATGGAGCCGCATTATCCCTCTCTTTTCTCTATTAATTTTATTTGTTTGTGATAATCCCTGCGTGCTCTAATTATGTCCTCTCGGTTCACGCAGAGAATAAATGCATGATATTTGGATTCCGTTTGATTTCACCAGACTCCAGTTCTGTGTTATTCCCTCAAGCGCTTCCAATCCTTGAAAATGGGGTCTGAATTTTAATAGTTTAGTCTGTTTACAAGGTTTTCAGCGGCAAGTGTTGAAAGTAGACTTGTGCGTGAAAAGTAGCTGAATTGAATAGTAGTCCAGTTCTCTGTTATTCTCTCAAGTGCTTGAAATCCTTGAAATTTGGACTTGGATTTAAAATTCTAATCTTTTAAAGGTTCAGGTATGGAATGAATATGTAAACTCTTGCCTCCATTTATTTTAATAAGGTTCCAGATCCTTCTTATTACCTCAGGTGCTTGAAATCCTTGAAAATGAGGCTTGAATTGTAATATGCAATGCTTGAAGTGTTGAAAATGGACTTTACGTGCTTAAAATCCTTGAAAATCAGAGCTGGAATTTAGTAGTTAATGCTTTAAAGCTTTTCAAGGACAAGTGCTTGAAGTGGTCGTGTCCTGTAGGTTCATAGTAGTTTATTTCTGGCTTCTATCTGATTTCATAAGACTCTGCATCTGTCTTATTTGTTCAAATGTCAGAAAACCTTAAAAATTTGGCTTGAATTTATTATTTCAAAACGTTTTTAAAGAGAAATGTATTTGAAAACTGCTTGAAATTGGTTGTGTCCTGTCGTTTTAGGTCTAGAATAAATAGTTCATATTTGGCCTTTATCAAATTCCATAAAACTCAAGTTCTGTCTTATTGCACTTATAATTACTTATAATTGGAAAAAGTGTTCAAATTGGACTTTAAAAGTGCTTGAATTGTTTGTGTCCAGTTTGTGTCCATATTTGGCTTCTGTTTGGTTTAGATCTATTTATTTTTTAAATCTTTGGAAAATCAGGCTTGAATTTTAGTATTTATTGCATTCAAGGTTCTCAAGCGTGTTGAAAGTAGACTTTAAAGGTGCTCGAAAAGTGCCTGAATTGGTGGGTTAAATAAATGCATCATCTCCTTCCAGAAGAAAAAGTTGTTCAACCTTTTCAAATATTTCAGTGTACAAAAAGGTTAAAATTTAAAGGTTTTTTGAGCACCTTGCATTTTGCATCTAGTATTTTGAACGTCAACTCTTCTATGCACCAAAATACAGTCACAAAAAACGGTTTTAAGGTTTGGAAAGTACATTATTATTGGATAATGTCACAAGAACTCAAACCATGATTGTTAGCACCACGCCTATCACGATCAGACAACGTGCCCTTCGGATTTTTTGATTACACTGAACTAAAAACTATTGCCGAATCCACATTAACCCCACTCGGAGCAGGCAGCCATCAGATCTCATGATAAGAGGCGCCAGGAAGAGCCCATATTATAGGCAGCAGCTACTTAGCCTGTACCCGGCTCAGAGGACGCTGTGGAAGTGTGACAATGTGCTGTCAATGAGGGATGACAGTACACAGCCAACATGGCGTAATGCATTGTTCCTTCCTGGGTCCCTCCTGACAGATGCTTTCCAAGACAGCTGGATCAGCAGCGAGAAGGGAGCGAGGAGCCTGATTAGTGAGGCTATACACATGTCAACAAGCACGGCCTGGGGATCATGTCAGGCCGCCTGTTAATTGTCACTTTATGGCACGGTTTAACATGTTTCTGACCTGTTTATTCGATGTATGGAAACCTGGAGAGAACCCCACAGTGAATGTACAGGAGCTGTTTGAATTCTGTTTGTTGAAATACAGGTGATTCATTTAGCAGTGGCTTCAAAGCGAAAGTAGTGATTTTTTTTTTTTCTATACAAACTGAAATGCCACAGTTACATGGTCAGACAGTGTTAAATTCTCACTGGAGCTCCTTTTTAGGCCATAGATTTCTGCAGTCTTATCCCATTTGCAGAAGCGACCAAAAGAAGCTTAACATCGTGAGATTAATGAGTAGCGGCAAGCATTGGCGGATTTTAAATCAGTGTTTTACTTTAAAGAGTGACAGCGGATCTAAGACAACAGACCCCAGTCGTAACAGGTCAGACAAACAGTAAATTTTATCAGAGAATGTTTCTAGGACCAGTGTAGTATCATAGCAGTTAGTAAGATGTCCGTGTATGTTTAATAGTATGGTAGCCTGTCATGTGAATGTGTGTGTTGATGTTGTTAATTCATGTTGTGAGTAAGATTTACAGAGTAGCACAGTGTGACTTGGGCTTTAAATACTGGGACAAGAAATTTCCCACTCGTGTGACCCTTTAGGTTCTAGGGTGCTTTAAGTTTTAACTGTTAACTTATGATCTAATAATATTTATTTGATTTTTTGTTTCTTTTCATTTTTATGGAAGCTAAATTATGGCTCTCTTCTATTGTTCTTTTCTAGCCATTAGCATTAGCCTACTTGCTAAACTTGTAATCTGCTTGCTTCTGAAAATCACTCTAATATAGCTTTTATAAACAGTTATCTTTAAAAGGATTAGGGTTAGTGCATCAACATTTATGCAAATTCATTATAAATTCTCGTTAAATGCTGCTTCTGCAGAATATTGATTCATTTTTTATGGTTTTCAGACAAATAAATGACACCAGGGATAACCAATAGTTATTGACAGTTAGCTGCCTATAACTAGCATAGTCAATAGATTTTGATTAACACTTTTTTATTACAATAGTTGAAAATAGACTTCTTTGAATCTAGCTAATGTATTTGTTGTAAATATCATGTTTTCCACTAATGATTCTGAACCTCTGCCGTACTTTTCTGGCCATTTGCTTTAGTCTTTTTAGCCTTTTTGACAAAAATGGTAACTTTTCCCTTCACAAACTCAACATGGCGACGAAAATGAGCTTCAGAGATGATTACCGTCTGAGACATAACACAATGCTAACGCCATCATTCTTCTGCCCCTTCCTTTTTTTACTGTCAGAGCTTCTATTCGACCTCACTTCTTACATTTTTTCCTTCCTGTCGAAAACCGTTCCAACAAGTGACCTTTTCTACATTAGGCTCTCTCGTAAGACTGATGCTGGATGAGTTCAAGCCAAGTTAAATAAACACTTTAGCTGGAACTTGGCGGCCGTGAATCAGATCATTTTGTGGACACTGGGAATTTTTAAGTTTCCATTTGACAGTCTAGACATTTTACGAGATCGGAAAGAAATGCAGCTTTGGATTTTTTTTTTTGTTTTAAAGTGTACTCCCTTCCATTTGTGTGCAGAGTACTGATATTTAATATTTACGGACAGTTCTTCTTTAACGTGTGCATAAATTTGGACTTTTCTTTAGAATCCATATGGATGGCCTCTTTCTACATCTTCATGTTCAGACTATGAGGTGTTTTGTTTCTCTCCATGGGATAAGGTGGTGGGCTTTCATTTTAACACCCACTTTAGTTCGGTATTTATGAGGTGGTAACTGCAGAAAAGACTGCCTCTGGTTCCTGCTGAGAGTCGGGGAGTTTGGGGGGGGGGGGGGGGGGGGGGAGGAGGTGTGGGGTCAGCGGAGGCCCCTGTGCTGATGTACATTAACTAAAGCAGACAGGCAGCGGTGGGCTTTATGTTGGGGCAGGTTTGATGGGGTCATGACGCGGTGTAGCGGTGAGGAGGTAAGACCAGTGTGAAGCCATTCGGGAGTTCCTGTCTAAGGCTAGTGTGTTAGCGAAGCCGCGTTAAAGAAACCCCACCTCCATGAATGTTACTGTGTCTGCACATGAATGTACATCTTCATGAGTCATGTAGGACAGGTAATTATGTTTTAAAGTATACAGCTTTTTTCCAGGTTTCAATAGATGTAGTGATTTATGAGGATTTAAACTGACTTTCCTATTGGAGAGCCAGGTTTGTGTCCCGAGACATGACGGCATTTTGGGGTTAGAATTATTTGAATCAAGAATGTGGATATATTTTATTAAATTTACTTTTATTTGCTTATTTTCTAAGTCTTGTTGACTTCACGCCGAAAGCCCCCCAATATATGCTGCCAATGATTGCCCATATTTTTTTGAATGGTTAAGGTACTCTTAAATGGAAACAGTTTATAATTAGTTGATATGCACTTAGCCCATTAGATAAAAGTTGTGACCTGTTGCTTGTAATCACAGCACGTAATTGTATGTAATATTATGGTTATTTGAATTTTACTAAAACTCTATATTGTATCTATTTTTTTTATTTTATTTTTTTAACCTTTATTTAACCAGGAGAACCTCATTGAGATTAAAAATATCTTTTCCAAGAGTGTCCTGGCCAAGACAGCAGCTCATTTACATGTTACAACAAACAATAACAGACATTCAGAACCTTGACACAATACAGTAAAAACATTGAATTGCTAAAATATCAAACAGATCAAGACATAAAAACAAATAAAACCCACAAAAAATAATCACAAATAAGAAATCTGTAAAATAGGTTTGTCAGGTAAAACATCTGCAACACAAAGATTTTTCTTCCAAGACATTTAATAATATCCTAAACACTGTAAAAAAAAACAAAAAAAACAAAAAACTGCCTATTATAAAAACAATCCAGACAGTTATTTTTTTACCTTACCAGTCAACAATCCCACTGCAAGATATTGTGTGAGTGACACACTTTACGGCTCAAATAGAAGGTGCAGGAATAGGCCATACACTGGACCCCATCAGATTTGTATCCGCACAAAATACACTAAAATGACCCTACAGGTTCAGAAAACATGTTCTTTCAAACTTGACAGCTTGGATAGCCTCAACTTGAAAACAAACGACGTCCATAAAAGGGCGCTGCTGTCGTAACAACACAGACTGTGTAGAGGGATCTGCGCCCTCTACTGGCTAAAAGTTACGCAGGGTTGCTTTAATATTGCAAAATATTGTTTAGCCCTAATTTGCACATGCCACCCAAAGATATAGTATTATAAAGACATATAATACGTAACATCTTTGTTGTTAACGCTCCTTGAACTCTCCTTACAGACAGGTTTTTGAATTGCATTTTGTCTCCATAGAATTATAATTGAGTTACTCACATATTGTTATTTTTGGAAAACCTATTTTATAACACTATAAAATATTGAAGTGTTTGGAAATTGTCTAGTGTGAGTTTTTTTTTAACTTTTGATCTGAAAGAACATTACTCTACATGCAATTAAAATGTCAAACTTTAAGTCTCAATATTTCTAAACTCCTTTTGAGCGGATGATGTACAAAAATAGCTGCACATATTAACTGCATGCATATCTTTTTTTATTGGTTACTTCTGACTGATTTAATCATGTTGACATCTGAGTACCTGGCACATGGAATATCATAAAGCCTATATATTGTGCATGTTTATATCACAATGACGTATTTTCAGTACATTGTACAGAAGATATGGAGATTTGGTTTTGAAGGTTGTGTTGTGGAAGGGCCTTGAGTAATGATTCAGGATGTTTGTACAGTACCACCTCAGGAGACCCCCCTCCCACCCCCGCCCCTCGTCCCACTCTCATCTACCTCCTGCGGCGCTCACGGCTCGGACCTCCGACCTCTCTCACTCGCCAACAGTTGCCATATTTGCATTTCCACCCAGAAGGAGGTTTTTGCTTCTACGTCCTACAGCAGGCCTCGTTCTCACCCCACTGACCCCCTGCCCAGGCCCCCCTCCCTGACCTCAGGCAGCAGTCTGGGGTTAATGCACCAAGCACACTCCTATTGTCTCCAAATTAATGAAGTGCTCCCTGCCTTTCAGCTCGTCCAATCAGTTGGGGTATCGCTTTGACGAGTCGGACTTCTGTTAGCTCCACAGACAGAGGTTATGAAAATGATATCATATGATGCCATGGCCACTCAGGAATCATTCCAGATTCTCAACAGAAAAGAGTTTATGTTGAAATGGATGTCGTTTCTCGTCAGAAAATGGAAGGTGGGAGTCCTGTCAGTAAAGAATGGCAAGGGAGACCTCTAGTGGAAGAAACCGGCAATACCCCATTGGCTTGAAGATAATTGTTTAATGAAAATGAATGCTCAATGGTGTTATGCCGAGTTCTGCAGCCCTGCTGAGAATTGCATCCCTTCACTTAAAACGAAAGACAAATTTGGCAGTTCATCACTAATATAACAAAAAGAAAAAACGAAGTCTAAACCTACTGAATTCTAATTGTTTACAACTGATTACGATACATACATTTGCTTTTAATTGTCATTATTAAGTATTAATTTTGTTTGCCAAAATTAACATTGCATTTGTCAAAAGTGTTACTCTAAAACACACATTGAAAGAACAATGTGGAAAATGGTTTTGTCGATCAGTTTGTCCTCTGTGGGCAGCAGTAGAAGAACAGTCACAGGAAGTGATGTTACCAACATCCTGTGGAGCTTTAAATGACTCTTTAAATGGGGTACCGTTATTTGCATCTACATTCCTCCTTCCCTGCTCTCCTCGCATATTAGTCCTGCCCCCAAAGAAGAGAAGAATGAGGAGAGATGAGTTGAGCTCATTTTAACATTTTGATTTATTATGACACTTGCAAGGGATGAGCCATTCCATCAAAAGGGCAACTTCTCTAGTGTCTGTTGAAGTTCTTCATAAATGAAACCTGAGAGACGCTTGTTGTACGTTGAGTTTGACTCCTGTAGGAAGCTCCCGTGTATCCTCGCTCATGTCTCCTCACAGAATTATCCTTATTCGCCGCTCCTCGCTTCTCTGAGCAGAGAGCAAGAGTTTTGGGACAACGGTAAAGATAGCGCTCAGAGAATAACTTCAGGTGCAGTCGAGGATGCATGATTAGCCAAATGAGACCACCCCTTGCAATAGATATGGGACTCATATTCTTTTATTCATTCTTAAATAAATTGTTTCAATAATTGGGTTGAACTGTGCTTGAATTGTACATTGTAAAAGGTTTGTAAAGTTAAAAAAAAAACAGACAGGTAGAAAATCTGTTGGACCATAGACTGTAAATTACATTATTTATACTACAGTACCCTCACTCTCAATAAGTGTCAGCTGACAGCTTGTTACGCCGCATCTCTCTGCTCTAGCCGTGACCTGACCTCTGACCTCTGACCTCTTCTCTCCCCAGTGCTGAGTATTCGCGGCGCTCAGGAGGAGGAGCCCCCGGACCCTCAGCTGATGCGACTGGACAACATGCTGCTGGCCGAGGGGGTGTCCGGTCCAGAGAAGGGTGGGGGCTCCGCAGCAGCAGCGGCGGCAGCAGCGGCCTCAGGGGGAGCCGGGGCCGATAACTCCGCCGAACACTCAGACTACAGGGCCAAACTGTCCCAGATCAGACAGATCTACCACACCGAGCTGGAGAAGTATGAGCAGGTGAGGAGACGAGGGGTAAGAGGAGCATTTCAAGACTCAAACTCTAACAACTGAGAAAATAACAAATAATATGAAAAGCGTAATGTGCACATGATAAGCAGGATTTCGTAAACAAACCAAGCCCCTTTCATCTTTTGTGCTCATCAGCCATGGTAAATGTCAATTTCAGGTTTACTCTGGCTTTGTTAGTTTGACTACCCTACCATGTTAACAAAAGAGTAAAATGGTTGTATGCATTCACACTCAGTTTAATTTGTGCAGCCACTCAATTGTTACTTTTTGTATTAAATACTTGACCAAGACAGATACAATAGTGCATATGAAAGTAGGATTTTATAACATATATTTGTACTCCATTAGGCTTAATCAGGATTATGATACAGAGCATTTTGAAATCTGCATCTCTGTTTACTCAAATAAAAATATTTGTCTTTAATTTTATGTAATAATATTCTAATTAAAATGGATAAAAATATTCAAACAAAAAAATAATATTTTTTGTTTGAATAAAAAAAATATATTCAATAAAAAACATTATTGCGGTACAGATATCGTGATACATTAAAGGCCATTATTCACTGGAGATTGAGACATAAGAGTTATGTGCAAAACTACAATGCAAAAAATTCACACACAGAATCCATTATTGGTCAATCTGTCTTTCTGTCTGTCTTTCCACTTGATTTTTACAGAATCCCATGATCTATGGTAAATTACTGTCTGCAGAATCCATGTTTCGTGATGTTATCGTTATCGTGTCTCAGAGATTGTATCATATCAAGTGTCCTCTCTCACTGTTTTAAGGAATTACCAATAGTGCATTTGATATGTTTAAATTAAAGTTCTCATTGTATAGCTGTGATATCTGGCCTGACAATTCATTGGTGATTTAGAGGCGCAAATGTTTTGAAAAGATGAGAATTAGAAAATGGCAAAACCTTGATGCTTCAAACTTAATGCCCACTTGCCCTATTGATAAAATGATATGAGTAACAAGCAAAAACATAATGTCCATTGCATAGTAATTCATTAGCTAAACAACAAATAATAATATATAAAAACGACAATTGCAAATGATCTGATTGATATAAGTGCATTTAAGCTTTTGGGATGTCAGCTCCAAGACTCTGCACAATGAAACTACTACACAAAACCCTGCTGATTCAAAAACGTTCTTCTTTTCTGAATATATCTGGCAACATTACAGCTCAGAATACTCCAGCGTCGTCAGGCTGTTGGATGTCGGAGTGTCTGTCTGTCGGAGGCTGATTTCCTCTCATTGCCTTGATGGGCCCTGCGTTCATGACAAAAGCTTGTGTTTGAGTGAGACAGACGAACACGCGAAACGACAGACTCGCACAAAAGCCCGAATCCTGCAAGAGCGGCGGGAACAGGCCCAGCAAGAGTGGAGACAGGAGCCGCGCCGGTGTCACACCAGGAGGAAGTGTTTGTCTGCCGTCAGCTGCTCTGCCGTCAGCGCTCGTGTTAAATATGAAAAATAACAGCACTCAGAATCCCCCCCGCGGCTCTGAGAGAGAACAAACCTGCCCCTCAGCTACATTAAGCAGAGACTTTCTGATTATTATTTTGAATTTTGACGACTCTGGATGCATTTGTCAAACTAAAGTCACAGTAAAGTCGTTTTTGGTGCCACTTCTTTATAACAGGTTTAAGGATAGGCTCCAGCCACCAGCGGAAATTAGTCACGAGGGAATGTAAATGTACATGTAAAAATAACATTTATTGTGGATTTGACTGAAGGCTTTTTCCCTTGATATAAGTCAGTTCCAGTCTGCTTGAGTTTCAGTTAAAAATTAACACCAAATGGACCAAAATCAGACATAAGATAGGAACAGTGTGTCAAAATCATGCAACTTGACAGTTTTTCAAGAACAGAAAAGTGTATTAAAAGTCTTTTCAACTAAACAGAGAAGAAACTGAGCATTGATTTGGTTTCATTATGTCCAATCATCTACACACTCTTTGCTCACAGCGCCATCTAGTGTGTCTCTGTGAAGGGCTCTGTTCTGTTGTCAGATGTTGAAAATGTCATAGTTAAAGTAAAGTGGACCAGGACTCTTGACTATTAAACCAAACCAAATGCAACATCTTCTGTTTGGGTCTGAACTTAAAAGTATAAAGTGTAAAGTCTACACACTTAACCTAATTAGATCGGAGTCCCAGACCACCACACCATCAACACATTTGTAGTTATTATTTTAGTTCTTTTTTATTGACTGTTTCAATCTGCAGGGTGTTTTATTTTGGAAAATGACCACTTCTGTCCGCTATTATTGTCATTTGTAGTTTTGATTGGATTTGTTTTTTCCATTTTCTGATTGTGATTTGAAAAGCTATAACCAAAGATTTTCTTGTTTGAAACTGGTGCATGCTGCAAACTCTGGCCTTCTTTACAAAAGTGTTATAGCAACTTCTCAACTGTTTAAAATGGCCTAATTATACTCTCTTTTTCCGTCATTGACAGTCAAAGTTGGGTTTGTTGTGAGGCAGTGTTTTCAGATTTCTCCTGTTTGTGTGTTGCAGGCGTGTAACGAGTTCACCACTCACGTGATGAACCTCCTGAGGGAGCAGTCTCGCACTCGGCCCATTTCTCCCAAAGAGATCGAACGAATGGTGAGCATCATCCACCGCAAGTTCAGCTCCATCCAGATGCAGCTCAAACAGAGCACCTGCGAGGCCGTCATGATCCTGCGCTCACGATTCCTCGATGCCAGGTCTGTATCCTGCCATATCTGTCTGTGTCATAGACTTGTTACTACAGAAACAGCATTAGAAGGATTTCCCACCACCTTTTTCTCTACTAGAATGCCAAAATATGTAGTATTCATCATCTTGCAATATAAAGTTATGTAATATAGTCTTAAGAGCATGATAATATGTCAATATGCCAATCAGATGCAGCAAACAAGAAGTAGAAATATATAACTAACATTTTCTCAAATTAATATTTTTAAGTAAAATGTGATGTTGAAATTGCAAGTCATACTGTCTTTGCAATATTCAGCAAGAATGTTGTGTATCACATGACAGTAACAGGAAGTGTAGAACCATGGCTATGCATTGTGACTTCCTGCTTCTGAGTAGTTTGTGTTCGTTTAGACAAGTTGCGACCTGATTGGTAAAGTGGAGTTTGCTGCATAAAATAAAAACATTTTTAATAAGTAATATGGCTATGTACTGATATCATACAGTTGAAGGCGCAAGATAAAATAGTTTTGACTTGATAGCTATAAATATTATAGGCGTAAAATCATATCCTCCACAATTAAACAGGAATAAATCTTTGGACAATAAACAAAAACCCGCCACACAATCCCAAACTAAAAACAAGAGCTGCAGCATCTTCTGAGAGGCAGACGCAAAAACAGTATTCATGAAAGAAATGAAAAAATGGCTTCTCTTACTCTGAAATGAAATAGGCAAATAGGCATGGACCTGCCATTTACTGCAATAAAGACACTACTTTTGAAAGACACTTTGTAAAAAGTTGAAAAAACACTGGTTTCTGGAAACAGCTTAGTTGCTTGAGATGAAACTGCATTTGGAAGCTGCAGTCAGTCGCTGCTAAAATGCTGTTCCATATATTTTTAGCATCATAATTATTGTTTTGGCTAACTTCCATCAAATATTATGATATATATGGAGACTCTATCTCCCTCCCCTCATGTTCCTCAGTGGTCCACAACTCACGCTGTGCTGTAAGTGTAACAACATCTCTGCTGATCTCCATATGAATGGCTGCTGTCGGAGGCCTCTCATGCCATAAACATGCAGTAACACATGCTGCTCTGTAACGTACCCCTCTGCTGGACTGGTTTGTGCATGTGGATGCCATTTGGACCAGCACACCCAGCAACACTGGCCAATAAGAGCTTCCAGTGTGCTCCATCACACTAACTGCTTCCCTCCTTTAATGTAATCGCTTGTTCTTTTTAATGCGCGCTCTGGATTTGCATACATTTCTCCGAGGATAAATCTCACTCAAAGTCTCAGAGTCGGAGGCATAACATTCAAATGAGGCATGCGCAGCCGTACAAAACCGCCTATCTATTCTCTCGTAAATGAGTGCGGTGGAGTGGGAGGGGAGAGGAAGCGCTCGCCGGTGGAGCTCCTCTGATTAATCTACTGGCTGCTGGGGCCCATGCTGTGCACATTTACATATCCTCAGACAGGCTTTTGGAACAAATCTGCTCACCGGTGGAAACATGGAAGAGCTTTACCGTCCCCTCCAGCTCATGGAATGCTCTCTTTAGACGTGCCACATGTCAGCACCACCTGAGAAGTGCAGCACATACAGCCATAAGCAGTATCTCATCAAATGTGAATGTATACTCAGACCACTTTTCATCATCATTTTATTGATTCTGATACATAGGCTTGACCATAGTAGAGCTGAATGATATCTGGAAAAAAAAAAAAAAACATGCAATATTAGGGCTCCACAACAAATTTATCGATGTTGCAATATTAAATCTGTATCAAAAAGAATGACTTCTGAAATAACAATGACCTTCCATATAATGGACATTTACTTTTTACCTCACAATCATCGTCCAAACAAAGCCATCTTTAGATTTTGTAAATCAAATTTAATTGAACATTGTATTATTATGTTTAAGAGCATTCAGATATCACAGCTCATATTGTTGGATTGAATGGATGTGCATTATTTATAAAATGTAGAAATAATCTCTGTACTGTTTAATGACACAATTAAAGTAAAAGTGCATTTAGTTGTAGTATAAAGTTGATCAAAATGGAAGACATCAGTCAAAACAATGGTTCAAAAAGTGTGTAATCACATCAAAGTAACTCTCCTAACATTACTGGATTTGTCCATAGACAACGTCAGGCTCCGTAAAATTCTACACACTTACATCCACATGTATTCTGGTCTTGAGTCTGGGTTAAAGTGGCATGTTGATACTACTGCTGCTTCTTTTTGTTTAATGCCATTGCAATTTAAAGAGAGAATTACTAATACAGCACTCATAAAATACAACAATAATATTGATTTGACTGTTTCTGCAATATGGCTATTCATACTGGAGCCCTAAATCAGTAGAAATTGGTAGCTTACATTTGTATGAATAAAGCATGGGTATGTGTTATGTATTTGCCATACAAAGTATTTTAGATAAGCCGGATATGACAAATTTAATTCTGCTTCATGGAGTAAGAGATGTTTTTTACGGTAGGTCTGAAGAAAATACTTCAAACTCAAAGTTATATCTGGAGCAACACACATATCAGTTTACAGAAACACTATATTACTAAATATGTGTAGTAAAAATCTCCTTAATGCTCCTTAATGGCCTCTGCATAGCCATAGGTATGTCATTTAGGACGTAAGTGAGACCCGTGTCAACATCAAGAGACATTTTCATTTTTTCTTGACATGAATGTGTATCCCTGCTTCAAATTGTGTCAAACTAAGATGGGATGCAAAAATGGGCATGTTAGAAGCAGCTTTTAACAAAAAAGGTTAATAAAAGGGCCCAAACTGGGAATAAAATCTAGGCTTTTACAGGTGAGCCACAAGACACAGCATTTGGTATCTTATTGTTATAAAAGAAATTGATTGAGTTGGCAAACAGACAAGCTCCTGGCAAAAAGACAGAAATAACTGAGCTAAATTGAAATTTACCGGCCAAAACCAACCAACCACATTACAGTTCCTACTGCAATGTTTTGCTCTAATTATGACAGTTTTTTTTTTTTTGTTTGTTTGTTTTTTACATTTTTCTTTGCAGACGAAAACGGCGGAATTTCAATAAGCAGGCGACTGAGATCCTGAATGAGTACTTCTACTCTCACCTTAGTAACCCTTACCCCAGCGAGGAGGCCAAAGAGGAGCTGGCAAAGAAGTGTGGCATCACTGTGGCCCAGGTAAAAGACATGAAGCTGCTGAAGACTGTAACCTGTGAACATGCTTTCTTACCATCATGACTACAGACAGCTCTCTAATCTTTCAGCTGTAGCTTTCATAAAACAACAAAGCAGTTCAAGTCTAGTGAGTTTGTCGCTGTTTAAGCCAGACAAAACCACTGACTGTTTCCATTGAAGCTACTCCTAATACTGCTGTCATAATGTGTGCACATAAACACTTGTCACAAGATGTAAGAATATAAGGCTGAATGTTAGGACTGGGCAATTAGTGACTTATCAATCAAAATGAAATCAATATATCACATTAATTTGAATAAATATTGTCCAGGCATTCACATAACTCTACAAAACTGGATTTATAAAATGTTTGCATGTTATTTATTGTAATTTTAATATTTTGAACTGCACATTTTTGCAGCTGTAAACACCTTAACTACACTTGCCACCTTTACATTGTGGGGTCAAGAGGTGAAAGTGAACACAAAGGTACACTTTTGGAGTAATAGCAGTAACAGTTTGGAGATTATTAATGAGCATTAAAAACATTAAGAACCTCAATAGAAGAAAGCGTCAAAATGGTTATGATGATGTTCAAGAAGGCTGCAGAACAAATAAATGAATCAATGGAAAATGCTTAAGAGCAGCTGTTACATGAAAGAAAGAAAATGTGGGGAAAAAAATCTTTAAAAAGTGTTTTGTAAGTAAATTAAATTTGTAAGTAAATGCTTAAGCGTTTTTTCATTTTTCTTGACTGGTTTTGGAGTTGTTGCCAGAAAAAAACCCTCCTACCAGTGCTAACATCATTAACATGGTTGAAGTCTTCCATGTGATGGATATTTCGTCGTCCAAACAGAGCATTAAATCAAACTATGGTGCATCGTAATAAAAATGTCCTGGATTTGATCTGGTTAATTTATACATAAAGTCCCAGTTTAGACCCATAGCTTGTATCGTTATTGCACTATTCTAAATTGTCGCATATCAATAGTGTTTTGTTTTTTTTATTGTGCTGCCCTCATGTTTTTAATTCAGAAAGAGAGAACTGTGAAATTCTGCCACTATCTGTTGCCAATAAACACCAGCTTGTTTATTAAAAAGTGCAACATTTAGCAGTTTTCTTCTTGTAATATGTTTTTGTCAAAAGGTCAAAAAGACATGCTTTGTTTGGGAAAACATTGCTATTTAGTTTTGTTTCCTTTTGCTTCTCTAAATATTCTCTGTTGTCCAATCAACAGACTGCATTGTTTAGCTCTATCCCTACAGGACTGCAGTGATGGAGCCAAAGGCCAAAGTGTTTCCAAAGTAGTACAGTAGGGTGAAAACTGAGCCCTACTGACCCGACCTGAACTATGCCACTCCAATGGAAAAAATACTTGACAATATTAAGATCTACCAAAGCTGCCAATAACTAAAATGATATCTTACCATACCCAGGCACTTTTATCGTTGTATCCAAGCACTCAAGTAGTGAATGAGAGTTGATAACAAGCAAAGCAATGAGAACACCAAGGTAAACAGCCGTGCGTGTTTTGAATCCATCATTTGGAAATAGATCGTTTCCTCGGTTGCTCTCATTAATTTATCCTGACTGATTGGAGATGCATCTGGGCCTGATTGTGGAAAGCGCTCAGCTGCCGAATGATTTGTCGTGTTTCTGTTTCGTGGCCGTAATAAAGCAGAATGTTTACCTTGCCGGCGCTTTGGAAAGTTTGCAGGATTGATTCGGTTTTCATTTTAATGTTGTTTATCATTAGCGCTGGGATTACCCCTTCTAGCTTCATCTGGGAGTCCATTAGCGCTAATGGGAGCTAGCCGATGTTGACTGATTGGCGCTCGTGTGAGTTCGGATGATAGCTGCAGTCATGGTGACATAATGAGACTGTTATTGGCAATCATTCCATTCTGGCACTAATGCAGATTCACAGCACCAGTCTACGCTGCTCCTACCTCTGACTGAGCCCTCTGCAGTGTTACATATCCCATTAAGACAAGGCGAGCTAAACAGCGGCTGATTACTCCTGGATGCTTGCCCTCAAATACAGACAGGCTGTGTGTGTTAGCATTGCATTCAATAAACTACTTTCTCTTGTTTGTCTGCTCAGGTTTCCAACTGGTTTGGGAATAAACGAATCAGATACAAGAAAAACATTGGTAAGTTCCAAGAAGAAGCCAACATGTACGCTGCGAGAACTGCCGTCAATGCGGCTAATGCATCCTCACACGGGAGCCAAGCAAATTCACCCTCAACTCCGAATTCTGCAGGTGAGACAGGAAGTCCCTGGCTCTGCTCGGCTATTCCAACTCCTCTCTGTGCATTAGCTCAGTGCAAAGTGTTAGGGGACACACAGAGCAGCTTTACTATGGAGAATATTCTTTTTAAAGTTAACACATCACACATAACCCTCAAAGTACATGAACCGCCAACCTGAGCCCCATGCCAAGAGTCCTCCTTTGCTCTCTCTTGCTTTTTTCTTTCTAACCAGGTTCTTCATTCACCAATGTATACCTCTGTATTTATGATTTTTCTATGGCATTGAACTACGAATGCTAATGATGCTTATTCTCTTATTGTCAAAATTCCATAAAACAAAATATATGGGCTAACATTAACTAACTTATTGTCAACTAAGACAGTATTCCCAGTTGCTTCTATGAATGTATCTGTCTACTAAGTTATTGGTATTAGCATCTACGTTTGGGGTGACCATATGTCCAGATCTAACCCGGGCCCTGTACTATGAAGCTAGTTGTTTCTACCCTCGGTCTCTCCCTAACTATCCAGGTCTGGGTAAGGGGTATTACAAAGTGGATTACTTGTTGAGTTATCCCTGGGTTTCTCTGTGGAGCTATGAGTTTGGAGTCAGTACAAAACGACCAATCACAATGACATGTTGGAGAGAGTTAACAAAAACACATAAATTCGTGCAAAATGAACAGCACAGACTGACATGAAGAAACCAAGCAGCTGTGACTAACAATGAGGCAGGAGTGTTGAATCTACAGTTTAAATGTTGCATTAAAATCGTTATTATCTTGGAGTCAATTAATCAGTGGATTCCAAAACAATGCACACAGTTCAGCCATTCAGTATACACGTAGAGACTTTTAAGTTACCTCTTTCGTCGTTAAATTTCCAGATAGAGCTACCTCGATAGAAAGTGAACTAACTACGTAATACTGAAACCCCAAGGTTAATCTTGATGTTACCTTGCTAAGCTTTCTAGTACAGGGCCCAGAAAGCTGACACTTTTAAGTCATTGTCCTGTGCCCTGGTAAATATCTATAAATAGTTGCCATGGCTTCCACAATTTTAACCTATTGCAAAACATCAACAGTTCCCCGCAAGTCTGTAACTGAACATCGACTAGTAATTAATGTGGCACTTAAGGACGAGGCTATTGCTAACTAAGCTAATTCATGCCTAAAACAAAGCTTTCATTTTACAAAAATATTTACCAACTAATGATTACGCAGTGTTTTGTATACTCTGCATTTTCTTTTGCACCCAGTGGAAAAGCCATGGTGTATTGTGGAGATATATATAAATGAAACCTGTATTACCACTTTTACTTTGACCACTATTCTTATCCTGATACCTTCTACTTGAATGTTTGCAATGACTGTAGTGCATTTTAAAACCATAGCTGTGCATGGCCTGTATAAGCCAAAGAATGGAAATATGGTCACTCAATTATAGATGCCATTAAGATTTACAGTATATTGAGTAGTTGCTTTAAGTCTTATCAGAATGACTGGTGGAAATTTTGACAGTAAAAACAAAAAAAAAGTTCTTTGTGTATGATGTATTTGGAGACGTGCAACTCCTGCTCAAAAGTATGTTAGCCTAGCGTAGCACAAACAGACAAAATTACTGTTAGAACATTGGCAACCATTAATACAAGTGATTTTTAGATACTGTACTTTAACCAGTTGACTTAATTTAAATCCAAAGATGTGTAGAAAGTTGTTGTAGATCTCCCACATCAATAATTTCTTGCTAAACAAATCCTTTCTAAATTACCTTATTTACTTGTTTACTGGAGCAATTTCTATTGTCCATTTCTAAGATTCTGGACTGTTACTGTGCTCATACTTTTTAGCTTTGTCCAAGCGTAACCTAGCATACTAGCTCTACTAAAATGGCAGCTACATATCACTTCCTGCACATTTTCCTTGTACTAACTTGCTTCTGGCTATGGTTTCTGCTTTGTTGGCCCTGGCCTGTACCAGAGCCTGACTTTGGTCTAAGCTAACGCTAAGCTGCATGATAACTGATGAAGAGCTGCTAGCTTTAGCCTGCTTCCCCTCTTTCCTTCTGTGATTCCACTGCCTCCTGTCTCCTTCCAGGTTCTGGTGGCTCTTTTAACATGTCAAACTCCGGCGACTTGTTCATGAGCGTGCAGTCTCTTAATGGGGACTCATACCAGGGGGCTCAGGTGGGAGCCAACGTGCAGTCACAGGTAGGGTGCTGAGGGTAGCTCACTTTCAAACACTGACCTATGCCACACAAACACACGCTAATATAATCTGAGCCTCGAGATTTGGAACGTGCTGTATCAAAATATGCTGCTATGTTTTAGTAACTGTACTTGCATTGGTAAGTTAAATAATAGTTCAAAACCTTACATTAGCTACAGCTATATCAAGTAACGACCATTTCTATGTTACATACATCAGCCACAAACAGGCTGGAGGAGGAAATAGCAGGGCTGCATCCCTTCAAAATGTAAACTACACATTGGAAAATAAATTTTATTGAGTAATATATTACTTACATAAAGTGTAGGTTCCAACTCAAGAAAGATTTTGAAATGACTGAGACTAAAACCTATATATTGAATAGCCTGGTGCTACTTGCTCATAGTGGGGCATTGCTGAAATATAATGTAACGATATTAGCAGCGCCTATGTTATGGGCTAATTTAGAGCTTAAACATACAAAGATAAATTAGATCAAATATACAGTACTGTATGCAATCACATGTGTGCACAGCCTGTCCATCCTGGGAGTGGATCCTCCTTTGGACCGGAGGTTTCTTTTTTTCCCCGTGGCTGGGTTTTTTTTCTCACCCTAATGGAGGTGTTAAGGACAGGGGTGTTTGTGCAGTCTTGTTTGTGTGTTTGGTGTGGGCACGCATGTTTGCTCAATTAATATCAGCTATTTGTACAATCATGTCAGCACTCTGTTATATGTATCTATACTGTAAATATACAGTATATGGAGTATATAGTGTATATAGGAAAAGTTTTCACATCTTCCTACTCCATTTGAGCTCTGTAATTTTATATTTTTTGATACAATGTTAATTGATATGTTTATATCTGTTGCTCAAATAAACTGACAATATATATTATATGTTCCCTTTTTGTTGTCTAATTTGAATTATTTTTAAAAGTTGGTATAAGCATAAATAACTCTATTGTCATGTTTATTTGAGCAAATATTATTTATTGTGTACATTTGTGCTTAATGTAGTGAAATATTAATCAATTAGTTTAGAATGTCTTTGTCTTTATAGAATGGAAAGTTATGAAAAAATAAACTTTCATGTGAAATACAATACAATACAATGAAAACAATACAATGATGAAATGAGTCAAAAATATGGCCTATCATTTGTAGCAATGTATTCTTTTGTTTTTCTGTCCTCCTGTCATCACTGTGTTTTCCTTTGTGTTGACTCTGACCTTGCTTTGTTTGCTCTTTGTGTGCTGTTTGTTTCAGGTGGATACCCTTCGCCATGTTATCAGTCAGACAGGCGGATACAGTGAAGCACTCACAGCCAACCAGATGTACAGTCCGCAGGGCATCAATGTAAGGAGCCTTTTTTTTCTCCACTGCCAATTATTTCAAAGCCATGGGGCTCAGAATGCCAGTTACTGAACTTGTCTTCTCTGTGGTCACCTCTGTGTGGAGCAGAGCCACTGAATGTACACACTGAGGTGGGCTGCACATGTGGAGCGGCAGTCTGAGCCTGTCATGTTCCATCAGCTCTAAGCTAACACCTGCAGCAGTGAGCCACAGCGCGCAGGTCACACCTTCAGACCCTTCTGACCAGCCGACCTGGGATTAGCAGCCCAGTAGACAGAGGACCCTCATACAGGCAGCTACAGGGCCTCGCTGCTGTCAGTAGACTAACTATAGACAGAGCAGACAAGTGGCCGTGAAGTTGTAGGGTGCCATAGAACAAGCTGCATTAACTGCCATCCTGTACACAACTCGAGCGCTAATGCTCCTGCTAATGCCCAACGCAGCCTAATATATGGTCATTTTCTCACTAGAGAAATTTACTCTTATTGCCTCTGTTATTTTACGAAGTGGCAGGAAATGTGCCTGTATGGTGTGTTGTTTGGTTATGCAAATTGACCATGTGTTTAAATCTAATGGAGTGCTTTATGTATGTATATGAAAATTATATACTCAAAATTGCTGCCTTCTATAATTTATGAAACCTTCTATGGTCTTTACTTTATGTTATAAAATCCCAATGTTAAATATGCAAAAAAAAAAAGAAATATTCTTCTGGACATTGGTTTTTGCCAGATGCCTATTTCTTATCATTTTTGTGTACTTTGACATGGAGGAATAAGTATTCCTAAGAGTCTTAAGAATATTAAGAGGAATATGAGTCTGGAAATCATGAATATTTGGAAATGGAAAATGAACTCTGCTTAGGCGTGTGTTCTGCTATGTTTGTTGTGCTCTGCAGCAGTTCAGGCTCATGTGGAGATGGGGGTAGTGGAGGGGGGTCGCTCGCTGGCGGCTGTAAACAGTAGGGAAATCCACAGCGACAAGCCGTGTCGCAAAGGGGAAAATCGATAAGACAGACACAAGGAGAGTCGAGTGTGGACTTGGGACAGCAATCCAAGCGCATTGCTCAGATCATGTTGGTGCCGCGGTAATGGCCCTGACAGCGAGCCACGCTCACAGGACGGGGACGGGCCGCTGTCGCTGTCCTGCCTCAGCGGCCATATGATAATCAGATGAAATGTCTCCCGTGGAAAAAAAACAGGGCTGTGTTTATTCAAATGGGCGTCCCTCAGCCAGCTGTGCTAACCCCGAGAGGTCGCTAACGTATTCTGGCCCTGTTCTTCCCCAGCGCTTTGACCTCACACATGCCGTTCTCCTTGGACGCCTGCCTGCTCTAGCACGTCTTACACTGCCACAATATGCTGCCTTATTCACATTTAAGGCTGTAAAGAAGCGCCGTAATGCATAATGTAGCAGCAGAATCTCTGTCTGCAGCCTGTTCGCTGTCATCTGTGGAGCCAAGGCTTGGAAGTTCTGAATTTCACATATATTTTTACTTGGCTGTGTTTGGGCCCCACTTTTGTTTGCTAAGGATACTGCAACTGCAAATTCTGCTGGTCTATAATGCCACTTCAGTAACAATATATTATTATTATTATTATATTACTATTAAATAACATTAGTAAATATATATTTTTAGTCAGTGCAAATTAGAATGCACAATTTAAGTAAAATTAGAAATCCTAAACATTTGTTGAATATTGAAATCTCTCCTTGGACAGGATGGCTTTGATGGAATTTATTTACAATTGATTAAGAATATATACATTTCTGAACAAACTTCCAGTGGTCACATTTGTGCTTTGAATTGTTCGTTTGGTAACACAATGTGATTGGCCAAATATTTGTATCCCTAATTACATTTCAAAATTGAACAAAGCATCAAAGACAAACCATGATGTTTATTTCACACTGAGCAGCTTTAATCAGCTTTAAAAAAAAAACCTTGTCATACAAATTAATTATTATCTGAATATGAATTCTGCCAATGATGGACACAACTTGCAGTTCCTCTTTCTGCTTGGTTGTAAACTTGATTTCATTGCTTTTATATCTGAAATATGAGCCCTAATGTGACCAGAATGATCTTTCCGTCTGATATTGGAGCAGATCTAGCTCAGGGCTGTGAGAGACAGTCCCAACATTCCTGGCTGCGATCATATACCGCCAGGCCCTGAGGACATGTATCTGTAGTATCTTTGTGAGTGTGAGCCGCTGTGTTTAGTAATGAACCTTTGTGTTTTCAGGCGAACGGCGGCTGGCAGGATGCCCCCACCCCCTCTTCAGTGACTTCACCCACAGAAGGACCCGGCAGCGTTCACTCTGACACTTCCAACTGATGCCCCCAGTCTCATACCCCTCATCTTATACCCCCCAATCCTCACCTCACTGACCCTTTCAGGACTGGACATAGTCTTACAACAGGACACAGCTGGGGTCTCAGATCACGCTCCTGTCTGGACCAGCGGCGCAGCCTGAGAGGGGACTCATAATCCGCGCTTCACACTTTGTACAGTTTCCACATCATTGTTTGTCTTTCTGATGTCATTACATCACACAGTTAGCAGCATAAGGCCCACTGTTGTAAATTGAAATGCTATCACTCTACCTCTTTGCCACTGACAACAAAACAAATACATTTAAAATTGTAGTGTACTGGTGTAGGTACCAGATTGCCTTGGGTGTTCACAATGGCTTGTAAAATTTACACTGAAAGGTAATAAGAAAACAGTGAATATATGTGCAAAATGTAGGTGTTTACATAACAGGATCAAAGGGAAAAAAACTACACAGAATTTAAATTTAGGTGATTCTTTCCATACATTTGTAATCATAATTGACAGCAGACAGAGCAATGACACGGGCTATGAATGTGAGTATTACATAAAAGTTTTTGTTTTTTAATATGGATTGATTTTCATATATATGTTTTATATTCTGTTTCTTATGTACCCCCAGAGCATAGCACTCCCCAGAATTTGGGATATTTCTCCACAATGTAATGTTGTGGAACACAATATATAATATATTCAAAATATAATATAATTTCTTTTAAATGTTAAGTGTTGTGTATTGCATTTTTCACTGGGCTCATTTACACATACATAGCTTAGTCATTGTGGCATTGCTTATGTCTGCTTTTCCCAACAATCTACTAAATTAGCTCCAAAAGTGTCTAAAAGAACTACATTTAAAAGTATTGAACTGTCTCTTTAAACTCAAATCCAAATGGTTAACCCTAGTCATCACCATACTGTTAAAAATGTATCATTAGAAATATAGTAAACTATTTTTCTATATTGTCTGTGTAAGGAAACTCCTATGTGGCTATATGCTCATTTGTTAACATGGTGCATTGTCGTTGGCTATTTGTACATTGGTAGAATGTCATGGTACACTGAGATTAGC
Source organism: Rhyacichthys aspro (assembly GCA_036850595.1). Taxonomy (NCBI): domain Eukaryota; kingdom Metazoa; phylum Chordata; class Actinopteri; order Gobiiformes; family Rhyacichthyidae; genus Rhyacichthys; species Rhyacichthys aspro. The sequence continues at coordinate 20,573,422 of CM072151.1, forward strand.
TTTGTGGCATATAACATTCATATATGCTGTGTTGAGTTATCAATTGATAACCCTGAAAATGAAGGTAACTTTATTACATTTCTTGCTCTTTCTTGCTTCTCTATAATTCAGTTAAATTCAATTGATGTTTTTTTTTTAATGAAAGCAATAATACATACATAGCTAGCTTAGCTTAGCTTGATCAGATGCAACATTTGTGTAATTGGTGTAACTAATTAGCCTAAACATGGCTCCCCAGCTTCAAGGAGTCACAATGCCATAAGATAATATGATTTGTGTAATTGTAAAAGTTCCTTTTGGTCATAAGATCCATACTTTTCAACTTTCAATTGTATTAAGCCTTACCATAATGCCAAAATACAAGCCAGTACCCAGGGTAGATGTGGTACCTACACCAGCCCTGTTCCTCCTTGCATCATCCATCCACATTTATTATTATGTTTAATCATAAGTGCCAAAATTTGACTCTGAAGGTGAATTTTTAGTCACATCACATTGGTTCCTTCACTTTCATGTCTTACATTGTTATGGACTATCATATTATAAAACTCATATTACCCATTTCCAAATCTAATATACTTTGTTTTCAGAGTCTTAAAACGCAGTGCCGTCATTTATTTTTGAATGAGTAGATTCATTGGTTTAAAGTCAAAAGCGTGATTTAGAGTATAATGGGATATCACACAGGTTTCTGCTCACATCACAACAATTTCACAAAACAGAAAATAAAATATCAAAAAGCACAAATAATAAGTCATAAAGTGGTAATTTGACAGTGGTTATACAGACAGAGACAAATGACGAACAGGCAGACTCATTTGTGGCACAGAGAGAACACCATACATTGATTTCAACCTCATGGCAGATGGATTTTTCTTTCATTTCCACCTGTGTGTATAGAAAAAAGAGTAAACACCCAGAATGATCAGTGATTGTGGTCAGTGTGTGGGAGTTTAACAATAGAACCAAATACTGCTGGTAACCAAATCCCAGACCAATAATAATTATGATTTTAGGTACCATATTGTCAAATTCATTTTCTATGTACGGAGTTCTGGTAGTGTCATTATTCAGCAGAGCATAAACTTACTCTCACATTCGGTTAAACTTAAGTCGCACTTTTGCTGAAAACAACATTTGCATTTGAAGTGATGCCATACACCTTTGCATGCAATAATGGCACAAATAGAATCCCATACATTTTTAAGCCACAGTAACACTAAACACAACTCATACCATTGGGAAACAGTAGGTTAGTCCCACTCTCATATTCATACTCATAAATCCAAAATGTGAATCCCAGTTTGTTACTTTTGTTGTTTGTACAGTACAGTATGTGGTCTAATGTAAACAGCACTACAGTAGTCCTCATGAGATATCAGCATTTACAAACTTTGATACCAAAAAAGGCAGAATTTTTATCCTCTACATTGGGATCAGCTTTACAGTCGTTTTTTCATAGGATTTTATTGATACTTGCTGTATTCAAAGCCAAAAGATGCATTCTGATCAGAAAACACTCATGTTTATAGAAGTTTCAGTGGATGCTAATACTAATGATGGCACACAAATCCAGATAATGTTTGGATATATTTTTATGTTATTATGCCATTATGTGAATAACTCATATTTTGTTTTTGTTTGATCTTATTTGCTTTGCTACAGGTTTCATTTTTATGCTACCATAATATGAGAGTTAGCCCCAGAATGCTCTATATACAGTATGTAGATATGCACCTTTAGTTTGTTTTGTTTTTTTGTCTTTGGACAGCAGCCATGATAAACTGACTGATGCCAACAGTAAGCTAAGAGTTCCTGATGTATAGTGCCAGATCTTACATACTACAAGTCCCTATATGTCTGTCGTCAATTATTAGCATAGCAGGCTAAATCCTACATTTTAAGCCCTGTTTCCACCAAAAGGTGTGTTATGGTTTCAGTATGGTCTGGAAAAACAAGCCCTAACCTGGCTTGCATTTTCACTGTGGTTAGAAAGGTTGGATGGTAGTAGCACATAAGCTACATCAGCTACATAAATATTGACATCATAGGAGCACTGTACAAGTTTTGTCCTATATGAGATCAAAAAAGTAAGAAAAAAATAGGTTACACCTAAAATCTTGTCATTAACCATTTGAGGTTGACTGTCAGCTTTCTAAACTCTTAACATGAGAGTCAGGTGAGCTATGTTTTTTTTAGCAACTTGCATTTGAGTGTCACAGGTCTGGGTCATGTTTAAAGACAATGTAGTGAGACCACAGTGGTTTCAATTCATGGAGAAGAGCTGAAAGATTCACATGTTCACATTTTATGGCAGAGAGTAACTACCATATTATTTACATATTGCACCATTGAGAACAATAAAAACAAAACAAGTTGGGATTTTTTTAAGTCAAAGTTTTCTATTGTCCAATCAACACACCACATGTGTTTAGCTCCACTCTACATGTTTTGCTGTTAATACCGAAATGGTTCACTTATTGTGGCTTTGTAGCCTATTTCACAGATTTGGGAAATCCAACAAATCCAACAACTCCCGACTGCTGCTTGGTGGAAACAGGATCTTAGTTTGTACTTTACCACTCTCCAAGTTTGCATCATCGTAGCTTTTTAGCTAAACTGAACCTTTACAACCAGAAATGACAAATTTATCTAAATAACATGTGACTTTTGGAGCTGAAATACAGTGTCATGACTCTAGATAAAATTCCTTTCATCAGTACAACAGCATCGTGCCCTCAGAGGAGTACACACTTATCACATGAACGCCCTCCAAACAAGGCTACTTTTCACTTCGCCTGTCAAATATTATCAAAGCTTCATGTAATGATGCTTTTAGTTTTTGGATATGAAAAGGACATGAAAAGAAAAATGAACAATTTGTAAAACATGAAATGTTTTGTTTGTTGCATGTCTTTTGTTCTTCAATAAAATAACGTACTGCAGTGTTTTGAATGTTAACTTCTTTTTTATAAGGATTTCAGAGAGAAATCTTGGAGCCTTTTTCTCAACAAGTTTTAACTTTTAAGATCCCTGCAAATGTAAAAAGGTATCACATGGAAAACTATTGTATTTTTAACTCCAACTTCAATCCTGTTTTCTGTGGAGAAATATAGCTGAAAGGTGTAGGTTTTATGGTCTCTTCATTTGTACTGGCAATGCATATCCCAAATAAATAGTTCATTTTGTTGCATAAAGACCTGTTTTTGTGATTTTTAACTGTTTGTAGCTGAGTGACAGATGGGAGCTTTTGTAGCTGTTAGGCTAGAGTTGGACACTACATCCAGCAAAAAGCTTTTTAGTTCATGGCTATTAAAGGTAATGCTGGTAAATTTCAATTAGATAAAACAGGTTCATTTACGACTAGCTTGAGTGTTGGGGTTGTTGACATGCATGTTGGAGCATGGAGGCCCAGTACTATCCACAGCAGAGTAAAAATAAGAGACATGAGTAAATGAAGGTTGATGAAATTGTAAAAGAGAGACTAAAGCTCCTGTCATGTTTTGCGTCGTCAAGTGATTAATTAGTTGCAGTAAAATTGTACTTCTTGGCTGTAAAATTGGTGGTTGTAGGTTGCTAGGTGACAAGGTCTAGGGCAACCCATCTCAAAAAATATATGGATGTCAGAAATTTAGAAGAGAGAATCCTGCTTCAACAACATTAAAGTGTATTATTGCATTTAGATGAATGGCTATGTAAACAATGCTGGGCTAATGACTTACCTCAAGATCTTTTTTGCAACACTGACATTCAGTCGTCTTCTTTTTCCAAAGTGAATGACTCTTTTGATGTCGACACTTGCTGACGCTGCCTGTTTTCGACCAGAGTTGAATCGAAGCCTATGACACTCTCGGCTTCTCTCATTGCACCGTGTGATATGCTTCTAGATGCAGGTCGCGGGACAAAGTGACATGTTGTAATATTATAGACTGCCAAAATGTATATAGTGTGGCAGGGGCTTCAGTCAAACGATTAAGTCTTCAAATTTTGAATGGAAGTGCTGCTTGGTGACAAAAATTCCACATCAGAGTGTGCAGTCACATAAACTCAGCTGGCATTTTGCTAGGTTTACGAACGCAACGTCTCCCTCGACAACTAACACGTTTACAAACACAAAAATGGTTTCACCTCCTCCTCAACTTGGATTCAAAACTCTCCTGCACGTGACTTAGGCTCTTTGGCAGCCGGGGCAAAGCTAGCTAACATTTTGGCTTAAATATATTTTCATGAGACAGTAGACTTGAACTTGAAAGGCCAGAGCAGTGTAAAAACATGTTAGTGCCACCCCCAGGACATGAGTTTACACATTGCGGCCTTGTCAGCCTTACACCTCTGGATAACACAGCGCGTCTCATTTGTAGCAGCGTGGCTTCGGCAACACAGGCCCAGGGTGTGAAAGGACGTCTTCACAGTTGTGGAAGTGAGTGAAAGCTGTGCGCTCCCGGCAGACAAACACCTCCCTCCCTCCCTCCCTGCCTCCCGCCCCCTCCCCTTCCACAGCCAGCGCTCCCTCCGAGGCACGGCTAATGTGCGTTCACTGAAACGGGCCCGATCCACACTTATCTCTGTGCTCCAGATAAGGCAGACAGCATTTGTGATTGTCCTCCTCTGGAAAAGTGCCTCTGACATGAACTTGTGGATTAGTGGGAGATTCCCAGGAGCATCAGACTCACCGAGCGTGACAGACTGGAGGAGTCACATATGCAAACATGATCAAGTGTAATTACATGGAGGACACTCTTGTTTCTATCAAAGGGCCTCTTCTCGCCTCTGTTTGAGAGTGAAAGGAGCTGGACGTGTGTAATGTATTCAAGTGCTCTTGTAAAGCAAAGGCATTGTGGGGCTGATTTAGTCGTTCTACAGCGGAAAAGTGCAAATCCCATTCAGAAGATCAGGAGCACTGCACTGATCAAGTGAACATGCTGTAAGTACAAATTAGGGGATGTTTACATGACGCCAAAATTCTGTAGTATGTCAGGCTAGAAGGGGCATCATGAACCCATCACAGCTAAAGCTTGGTTCGATATTGAGCAGTAAAAGGGGTTTAAAAAATAGGTTACATTTTTAAAAGGCAATTATTTAATTTTCTTTTCTTACTGTTGCATTTAGTATGACAGTTTAAACACCTATTGCTTATTCTAAAGACATGATCTAGACTTTATAATTAAGGATTTTAATTGATGAGAATGATGGGATTTTGGTCAATCAGAGCTCGCTTCCAGCAAAATGGAGCGCTCCCATTGGTTGACAGCTTATTGACAAATGGTGAATAAACTATGAATTGAGAGAACACTGAGAAAACTGAAGTGTAGAGACAGAGCGCAAATGGACCTGAGCCAAAATCAAACTTGGGTCGCTCCAGTAGCTACGTGGTACACAGTCCACCAGGTGAACCACTGAGGTGCCATATCTTTACACAAGGATGGCTCCACAAAACCACAAACTTTTGAGTCTGGAAACACACACCGTGAAGAACAACAATGCAGTGTTTTGGCCTTCACTCATGTCCATATCATATTATTGTTATTATTAGTTGTCTGTTTTCGTCTGGACAGCCATTACTTCTTCTTGTGTCAATGTCAATTTTATTTATATAGCACATTTAAAACAACCATCGCTTCCCAAAGTGCTTTACATGCTCAGTAAAGTGCACTTTAAATAGGAAGGTAGTAAAAACAAGTAAAAACAACAAATAGATAAAAAAAAAATAATAATAAAATAAAATGGATAAAAAGATAGTCAAAGTCCAGCTCAACTTGTGTTAAAAGCAAGTGCAAACAAATGGGTCTTCAGTGAGACTCTAATATTTTACTAATATTAAGAGGTAGACTGTTTAATAGCCTAAGAGCAGCTAAAGGAAAGGCCCTATCTCCTGGTTTTGAGCAGAGTTCAAGGTACAACTAAGATAAACTGATTCTTTGACCTCCTTGTTCTGGTAGGAACATGGATGGACAACAATTGTGAGAGGTATGTGGGGGGCAGTCCATTAAGACCTTTAAAAACAATCAATAAAATCTTAAAATTTATATTAAAATAAAAGTAAGTAGTAAGAAGATGAGCAGCTGCAGTAGTAGTAGTATTAGCAACAACAGGGTGCAAACTACAGCAGTCTCAACAGCTAAGAGTGTCTTCGTATCCCTTTGGCGATATAAATAAAGGTTTTAAAAATTGAATTAATCAAACGCAGCAGTAACAGGGTCAGTCGAGAGTATTTTGGCTGTGGGTGTGTTCCAGTCAGAGTTGTGATTTGGAAACATTTCAGTTTGGCACACTCTCATTTCACTCTCATTTTGCCTGTTACCGATGCCACCCACAGACTCCTAATGAATTCCTCTGATTCCAACTTTCATAAAAAAAGACATTTGGACAAGATTTCACAGATCGCTGTGCGTCATCACTGCCTTTCAAGGGAATCAGCGAGGAGCGTTTGAATCACAATTTGCAGTATATTAAAGCATCAGGGTGTGGGAGTTTGAATGGGGACACTAGCCTAAAGCCTCCATATAGTGAGTGAGATATGGACCTTATCATGTTCGGTTACAGGCCAACACCAACCTTTAAGAGAGTGCCAGAGGATATTCATATTAATGCAGCCACAAAGTTATCTCTCCAAAACACCATGAGGACACAAAACAACGTGATGATCGAGGACCGCTGCCAGTCGTCAGGAGTGGACTCAGTGGCCAAATAAATGGTACTGAGCATAAGTGTTTTTGAATTAATCAACGCCCTGTACATTTGTCATCAGCACATTAATTATCATAACCTTGGGTTGTTGTTGCCTAAACATAACACTACCATTCATTTTTGTTAGAATGTATTTTCTAGTGTACTCACAAAAGCCATAAATAACAGCCAACTAAATAGGTGCACAGAGAAACTTCATAAGCACCCGTGTGACATAAACTGGTTAGTTTGAAGAGAGACAGGTTGACTTGGATACTTCTGCATTTCTACCATTTGCAAAATTAGCATGGGTGTATACAGTTGTCCCTCGCTATAACACGGTTCACCTTTCATGGCCTCTCTGTTTTGCGGATTTTTTTAGTGCAATTTTGCATGCTTTTTTTTTTTTTTTTACAGTGTATGAACGTGCATTGTGTTCTGCGTCCTGATTGGCTAAGGGACTGTGACCATTGTCAATCAATATCCTCCGTGCCGTGTCTCCTGTACAGTACAGAATGCGTTCGGCCAAATTTACATAAATGTTCAATCGCTAGCAGTGTGACTCTGAAGTGCTGTATGTTTGCAAGTTTTCTCTCCGATAAAACCCACAATGTCGACGAAACGTTCTGCACCGACAAAGGCACCTGCGGTCGCACCCAAAAGACAGAGGAAGATGCTAAGGTTTGAACTTTGAGAGTGTTTAAACAAGAGAGAAATGTGAGAAAATGTTAATGCCTGTCTGAGAAAAGTGTATAAAGTGTGTGGTGAGGGGTTTTACAGCCTTAAAACATATATAATAATTGTAAAAAATAAAGCTGACTACTTTGCAGATTTCGCCTATTGCGTTTTAGAACGTAACCCCCGCAATAAACGAGGGACCACTGTAATAAGGATAAGCATCAAAGCATGTAAAAACAAACACCTGATGAGCAGCTGACAGGCCACCTACAAATTCCAAAATGGCCAGATTAAGTAGACTTTTTCTTTGATAAAAATCCTTAAATCAGCAAAAAAAAACAAAAAACTTTATTGTTTCATGACGTCACTGCCATATCCCACCTTTGTGCCTATTGATCAGTTTGTATACTCATTAATGATTGGAAATGGTAATACTGTACATACATGATAAGTTGCAGCAACATTGGCTGTTGTGAGCTGGTGCGAGAATGGTTTTAGGACCTGAATAGGGTACTGCCTATACCCTCTCTCAGTTGCATTGTTGGACACATGAGGTAATCTCAAGTGGCTCAGAAAGGATTCTTCCCAAAGACCACAATCTCAAAAGAGACATTGTACGGCTGACACAACACCTACAACTAACTAAATAGCTGTACATTGCACTGTTGAGTCACAACTTTTATATCTTATGTTCCTGTTAACAATCCTCTAATTCTCTAAACTTCTATTTTTATAATGTTATCCTGTCTGAGTCAGAGCGGTAACAGCGAGTAAAACATGACCACACGTGCAAAGGTTGTAGTGCACCTAGTCTACAGCTGTATGACACAGAAATAAACTCTGAAGTCAAAACCTATGGCATATGGGTCAATGAGCATCTGTCACTGAAAATCAGCGGCAGCCACTCATCCAGATACTTTAACGCATCTATAATTAGCAGCAATTTAACATTGGAGTGGACGGTTTCTATAAGCTAACATGCTACTGGCAGGAGATATGAAGATATTAGATATAACCTTTCTGTACTGCAGGCTTAGAAAGTGGCAGCAGTTCATATCTTCAAATGCACAGCTTTAACTTGTATTACTCGGTAAATAAACAGAGCAAAATGTGTGTATAGCAGACTGGACAGTGAGGCCTGCCGCAGCTTAAATCAGTTTTATTCACTTAACATTATTATAACATTGCATTATAATCTTTAATCTGTAAATAAACAAATTAGTGTACCATCAAAATGTCTACAAAACAAACTCCACTTAGCTTAGCTCGTCCAAATGCTAACAATACATTTCCACTAGACAATGATTGACTGGAGAGATTCTAAACCTCTACCTGTCTTGTTTCTAGATTTAAAACCACTTTATTAGACCTTATATTTGATGTTTTTAATGCCGTCAATACCATTAGTAGCTGGATTTGTTTTGTTAATGCTTCCTGAACTGTAACTATTCCAAATATGATCACTTCTGGCTTCACAAACTAAAGATTGCAGCCAAAATTCCAAGACTGTCAAAGCTGTTTATAAATCGGGTGACACATTTTGGTCCAGTCCTTTTTATCGTCAGTGTCAAGGACAGTGGGATCTACTTATGAATCCACTGCTGTTCACATAATGATCCCACCACTAAAAGCTGATGTCCGACGACGTGTCCACTCCGAGGCGGCATGATCTCATGTCTGCGAACATGAAGTGGCCTGACACATTTGCTCAGCGCAGAGTGTTGTTTTGAACAGAAAACGTTGTCTTTTCATAAGATGGCAGCGCTGATTATGTTGTCAGTGTGGATCTGTGTCCCGTGCCCGCCGCAGCCTGTTATACCCTGTACTCTGTCATTTGTGAGGCAGCTGTCATATTGAGTTTTCCTATTATCCTGCGCGGACAAGGGGAGCCACCTATCTGCACGGCACGGGAGGTTGATCTATGCACGAAGCATCTTTAACAGCGTTGTTGAGAGACAGATGTGTTCCAGACAGTGACGCTCTGCTGACCCCTCATGGTGTGTTTCAGGTTAGGCCTCACAAAGTCTGATCAGGATCACATTTATCAAGCTATAGACAAGGGGTACTTTTGACTGACATCGCTACATTTTAGAGCAAATGTTATTGTTGCCTTTTCTTTGTCGGTGTTAAATTCTTAAGCTGTTTTTTCAGGGGGTTTTTTTGCCTTGTCGGCTCCATTTCTAACTCTTGTGGTGTGCACTATTTTGCAAAAGTCCCATCTTCTTCAAAAAGACACAGTACAATTTTGAAATAAAATGGGTCACTGACTAACTTTCAGCAACTGCGCTACTTACACTTGCACTGGTTACATATTGGTGAGTGAGTACAACATGTCCAAACCATTTAAGTCTGGCCTCGATAACTCTATCTAACATCTCACCTCTGATGGACTCATCCTCGTCCTTCCCAAAGAGAACCTCAACATTTTCAGACCTGCTCCCTCCAGTTCTTCCTCCTGTCTTTTCCTCAGAACCTCGTTTCCTTTTATTCTTGCTGCCACTCTTTTATCACACATCACACCTCATGTTAGAGATTCCCATATTTAGTGTGCCATTGGGTTTACTCCATTTATCTGGGATTGGGACTGGCACAAAAAGCACACTGCCTTGTGGCACCTTGTGGCTGGGTTAATGCAATATAGTCAATTATGGAGCTGCAGAGAAGAGAAAGAAAGGGAGACCTTGAGTTTCCTAATGAGAGGGAAAGACAAAAAAACGCAAGTTAATTTTAATGTGGCCTCGACAAAATAATACCATTCATCAGGTGACCTGGAAAAACTATGGACAGAGACTAATCAACCATTACTTTATGTCATGAAAATGAAACGTGTGGTCTTGTGTTTTTTGTTGTCCCCACAGGATTAAGAAACTAAAAAAAGTTTTTTTCTCACGTGTCCTCTCCATGGCTTCATAGACAATAAAAATTTTAATTCACATAGGGAAAGCCGTACAACGCCAACTCTGTCTAAAACTGGAAACCGTTGTTGTTAATAAATGCTAACTTTGACATCATTTGAAAAAAAAAAACCATTCCTTTTTCTATTTTTCCTTACGAATGATCAAATATCCAATCATCAAACTGTGCTGCGTAGCTCCACCTTTTTGAAAACGCACTGCATACTTGGAACCAGAGTCCTTAAGGTACTACAGTATGGTAGACATTTTGAGGCCACGTCAGACCTCTTTTGGTGATGATGTATAAAGGTAAGATGTATAAACACCACCTGACTTTCTATGATAACTGTAATGGGACTTCATTTGTTTTCAACTGAGACTGCAGAAATTTGCTGTGTAGAACTGAGTAAGAGAGAACAAGAAAGTATAGTACAGCCAAAAAAATAACTAAATCATATTCTGATAAAACAACAACAGGATTTGTATGTAGGTGTAAAGATCTGTAGGCCTAGTTTCATAGCACACCACACTGTAGCTATTTTATTCCATGTTATGTCCAGAAGATGAATTATGTAATAATAAACGATGGCTTTATCTGCACCGTTTATGGCAGTCTTGATATAAGCCATAAAGCCTACAGTATGTCATGTTCATATAATGTCATGGAAGCTTGTCATGTCATAAGTTATAGATTTTATGAATCTGTCATAAACCTCTCACCTGTTATTATTATTATATTAAATTAAATACAATCTATGTTAGGTTCATGTGATGTGCATATATTATTTTAGTGTGCATCTTTTAGAGCAGTTTTCTGTTTTGGGTCTGTTTTGGTGTCTGTGGTGTTGTGTGGTGCAGTGCCATGCCTAGGGTCTTGGTGTGGGTTTGGTGTGTATTGGGATTCCCATGGTGGTGTTTGTGTTTGTCTGGGTGGGCTGTGCTGGTGTTTGTTTGGGCTGTTCCAGGCCCATATCATCAGGTTTTTGGGCTTCTGAGCTGAATACTAACAGTTTTATTCTGCAATGATGGTTTGGCATGCTTAGCCATTGTTAATCGCCTATTCACAAAGGGAACCAATGGGTACAAACAAACCTACTGCTCTCACTCATTAACTTCAGAGACTAAAGATTAAAAGGTCTTAAAAGAAAACAGTTACTATCAGACAGATCAGGCAGGTTTGTGCATGTGTGCACATTTGTACACTTCTACACTTAATCCACAGCCAATCCTATTATGATAGATTTTTATGGTATGGGTTAAAGACCATAAGTTTGTGGTCTTCCAATCAGGCTCTGCCTAGACAAAGATAAGTTTTAGACATAGTGGGCATCATATTGATCTCACTTTGTGGATGAAAACATTGCATTTATTGTCTACACTGCAATTAAGACAAGCAGAACAGTTTACTATCTTTTATATCAATCATTGGCAACACATCCAAGTTTTAAAATTATTTTATATTTAATATATTCACAGTACACTCTACATACACAACAAAGAGGAAACTGTGGTCTGTTTAACTGAACAGTACCAACATACCAAACCCAGTACCCTCTGGCAGCTTTCATGTCTAGACATTTTCAGATGGAAAAGTGTTGTTTCCTAAACATCATTTTAGCTTTTTTCACATTAATAAAAAATGGAAAATCAAGTGTTTCTAACATATCAATACATGCCAATACACGATTGCAATGCAGCTCATATTGACACAAACAAATAAAGCTGACCATACATTCACAACAAGCGAATAAATAACAATATAGTTTTATAACAAACTTCAGGTTGGTCCAATTTTTGGAGCCTTATTTTTATTAGGACCCCTCCCCAGATTACTAGACCCCTGTGCTGTAAACGTGTTGTCACTGAACCCTTCCTGCTGTGATCAGTGATTGGGCAGGTCATGTGTGTCTTTGTTTCACCCAGTGAGGAAGGCTGTGACCTTGTGCAGCTTTGGCCTGTCTCAGCAGAGCGAGGACTCGTCGGCTGACACAGCGAGACGTCTGCCTGTTCGGGGGACAGAGGGTGTATGTAGGTCAGCCACGGGCCCGGACAGCGATAGGACTGGACACAGCGGACCCAGCGTGGAGAGAGGCCCCCCTTTGTCCGTCAGCACCAATACTCCCTCAGCGGTGACAGTATCAGGCCACACACAGCGACGTCCGCACTCATTAGTCTCACCTTTGCTACTGCAGCCAAATGGGTAAAGTGAAAAACACAAAGCACATATAACATAATGGTGAACGATTCTCATGTTGCAGTGTGGTCCAGGAAACTTCAGGAAAAAAATGTGACCTTAATGTTTAAAGCAAAAACAAAAGTGGGAAACTACCATCGCTGTCAAACTCAAGGTCCAGAGGTCAGATACAACCCTTTGGATATTTTTGTCAAAGTTTGTTGTAGCTACATCAGGGGCTAACATATTTACCTCAGAGTGTGAAAGCTGTCTTGGTTCAGTAAGCCTTTTTAGACTAAATTTAACTGTTTGTGATTTGCCTCGTTTATAAATCCTAAATGTATTATTATTTTTCTGGAAGTCCCATAAATGGACCAACTGCTCATCCCTGAATAAATATGAAAGTTGAATTCATATGAAAGCAGAGCACAGACCAATGATAAACAAAACTACAGCAGCCCACCTTCAGAGAATCAAGTCCTCAAAGTAAAGTAAGAGTTAGACACAAACAAGAGTCCCTAATTATAGTTTTTCTAAATCATTTTACACATAAACAAAGGCATTAGCAAATGTGAGGCTGATATTAACTTAAAGCAACACTAATGGGGTAACTTTTAACCATCAATTAGACAGACTTACATCCATTAACATATTTAGAGTCAGATGATTTCATGACATGTAAGAGTCAGAATAACCCTCCACTGATCAGCAATGCAACTCATGTATGTTGAGTAACACACAGTGGCACACATCCATCTAGTGAGGAGACACATGTGACTTAACACATTCAACTATTGACACTGAGGGGAGTTGTTGAATAAAAGTAAAGATACTGGAGAGTCCTTACAGCTGTAATAATGTGTAATAATTTGGCTCATGAAGGCTAATGTTGTCTTCACTGATGAAGGTGAGGTCAGCGTTACACGTGTCACATTTGGTCTGACAACAAGCATGTAGCATTGCTTTATATCAACTTCTTAAAATCTACCAGGAGTTATTTGTCTCATCTAAAAGTAAATTGACAATAGATAAATAGCTATTCTTTGAATTAGTCACAGGTAACAAATGAACTGAATTTCAAACATCTTGTTTTCAAACACCGTTGTGATGTTAGTCTTCTAGCTTCAACCAGGACCATGGCTCTCAGTGACTGTGACCCGTACAATGTATAAATACACAGATGTGAACATGTAGCCTAAACAAAAAAAAACAAAAAAAAAGAAACATTTTCACCTCACTTTGAAGTTTAAGGGCTAGGCTATTCATGTTCAAGTTTGTGGAACTGAAGCATTTTGAGAACCAAGTGCTAGAATTGTCAGATAAGAATACAGAGTGCGAGCTGGATCCGTACCCACAGAAGGACGGGCTGTGAGAGACCTGACTGTGCCTTTTCACCTTTGACATCCTCCGTTGAAGTATGTTTATTCATGAATAGTTAGTGATACATTTTACACATAGTATTGTACGTATAAACTGTTTTCTTTTTTTATTTGGTTTGTCTAATTACACTTTAAATGTGTGCCGAGTATTCAGCTACGCTTATGTTTATGAGCAGCTGTTACCACATGGGGGCGCTACTTCTCTCTCGGCTGACTGAGGCTGATATACGCTGAAAAGACAATTAGACACAAGCTACAGTTGCCAGAGAACACGTCCTTCAGTAATGAGAACACGAAGCATGATACTGAAATATCTATGACTGAATAAAATACTGCAATTCATATCGTTGGAGTGAATTTGTTTTTGAGTGGTGCTATTTTAACCACTTCCATATTTAATATGTACGTTCAGACAGGACACATATAAATCAGGTGTAGGCTATATAAGAACCACGAAGATGTGAAATGTATTTTCAGTTGGTGTTTACATTGACTCAAAGCTCAAACAACTACAGAACTCAAACTCCCAGAAGGCAAGAATTCTAGGTCACGTGACACTGGCTAAACTTCCTAGTGCTACTTTGTTTGCTAAATGCTCAAATCTGCAACGTCCTAAATTAAATGAGTAATAACTTGTCCTGTAATCTCTGTTCATGAAAAGCGCTGTTTTGTCAAAAGGTTTGCAAAGACAAATTCCAAATTCAAGGTTAGCTAAACTCGGCTAGCTGTACCTGGTGGCTAACACCAGGAAACTAGCATTAGCATATTTACCTCAGTGACAGCTAGGACGCGGTTGGTGAAGTGTTGTCAACTGTAAGTGCACACTGTTCGCCTTATTTGTGTGTCGTTAATTGTTTTTTCGTGTTCGCTCCAAAATGGCTAAACTACTCTCATTGCAAAGTGCCGCTTCTCTTAAAAAATATGGAAGTTTAATTCATACGAGAGCAGCTACACTGACATTCACCGACAGAAGACACTACAGCAGCCCACCATCTGAGTATCTGCATCGGAGTGTTGTACCATCCATGCATTATCAGAAGAGTTTGCCCAGGTAAGAGGATAAATAAATACTTTCAATAAACCTTAGTACTGCGCATTTAACGGGGATAGAAAATATATAATGCCATCTCTGGGAATATACATTAAATAAAGCTTAGGAATGGATATAGGTGAAAGTGCACGGCAGGATTTAACATGACCACTAGAGGGATCACTAGGATAAAATATGGGTCAAACCAAATCAGAACATACAGAACATAAAATACATGTTCTTAGTTAGAGGAAGAAATATCAAGTTTTATGTTAGGTAACTGAATGAAGCATTTGGACTCAGAAACATATTGTGCTTTATCTGGGGCTTGATTCATTTTCTGTAATAAACAAAGATGTGTGGGAGTTATCATTTACATTGTCCCAACACTGTCCTAGTATCCATCACTATCCACAACAGAGGAAGCCATTGTTAGATGAAAATAACAAAGCTTAATTGAATGCTGCTGTTAACTAAATAGAAACGATTCAAATGTATCTCAGAATAATGAATAAATTAAGAATGCAGTCTGCTTTTGTTTTTTTATGCATTGATCACATGGAAGTGATGATGCAGACTATATAGAAAGTATAAAAGCTTTATTATGCTGTAACCTCCTGTAACCATTCTCCCTACACAAATATGAGTGGGAAGGAAATGTATATCAAATGCATTGTAAGTGTGATCCTATTTACTTCCTTGTCATTTCAGGCTTCCAGTTCCAAAACTAGAGGACACTATTCGACGGTATTTAGCTGCTCAGAGGCCTCTTCTGGATGATGACCAGTTTAGGTAAGTTGATATGGACATTTTAAATCATCTATCAATGATCTGTTCTAACACTATAAATCTTATTGATGTCTTTGCAGAACAACAGAGAAACTTGCTGAGGATTTCAAGAATGGTGTGGGAAAACAGCTGCACGAAGAACTGGTAGTTCAGGATAAAAATAATAAGCACACAAGCTACATCTCAGGTAAATCTGCCACTGTGTATTAGGCATTGGACAAAAATCTCAGCAGCTTTTCTGAAATCCAACAAAAGAGCAAACAGAAGAACAACTGAGCAAGCTTGACTTTGAGGAGTGAGGACATAAACCTGTATGAAGGTGTTAATAATGACTTTGGGTGAAGATTCAGAGAAGACAAGAGTTGGACTATTAAGCTACTTTTTGTAGCACTTCATTTACTTGTAAACAGATAGTCACAATTAGTGCTAGCGGCAGATTAGGCTGGAGTTTGTCTCTAAAAAGGCAATTATAATGGATTACACCATAAGCCACTTACAAGACCATTGGAAAACGGAGCGAGTCTGTTACTGTTGCTTTCTATTCTTGTTGACATATTCATTTCAACAATGAACATGTTGAAATGAATATGAAGAAATATTCATTTCTGTACTGTTACATACAGTTACAGTTATTAGTGGACTTTTCTATGCTATTATATACATTTGGCTATGGCTAGTATGAATTAGAGTGTTACTGCCTGTGTATTTATTCATCACAAAGTCAGTGACACAGAACAATGACATTGTCTCACTGGACACATGCTGGTCATTTACTGTTAATGTCTGTTTCTGAACATGGCACAAGCCACAGGTCAGAGTTTGCTTTGTTCCGTTTGCCATTTGCTGTGCCCTACTGCACATACTGCTGTGTGTGGGCTACAACTGTAAGAAAATTGCAATAAAACAAAGTCAGAATGCTGCACATAATGATTAGGGATGAGTTTTAAACTTCCTTCCAACTCTTTGCCAACACTGCCATGTGACCTCTACTGTTCATACACAAGCCTTGTCGGCCCTACAAACCAGCCCAGCCACCAAGAATTGTCCATTTAGCCATACCAGCCCTCTAATCAGCACTGGAATAGAAAAAAGGATTCTAAGCCGCCATTGATTTAATGTTGACAAGCTGTGTAGCATAACAGCCAATGTGAGTGTCCCTTATTCGAATGGTAGCAGAAAGTGAACATGAATCAATTAAATCTATTAAAATCCTTTTTAATTACGCTTTGATGGGGTCTTTTTTCCCTGACCATTTTATCTCAATATGTTTAAGAAAAAAGAAGTTGCACACTTCACATTAAAGATCACAATTTGTATTTTTCTTTGTGGAATATTAGCTTATGATTACCCCTGATAAATCAAAGTTATCATACCATCACAGTGTCATACTTTCCCATGCCTAGAAATGAAATACCAGAGCATTTTTATTTGTGCTGACTCCTAACCAAACAAAACTGTCTTTCAGGTCCGTGGTTTGACATGTACTTATCTGCACGGGACTCTGTGGTGCTCAACTTCAACCCTTTCATGTCCTTCAACCCTGATCCCAAACCGGAGTACAACAACCAGCTGGTGCGGGCAACCAACATGGTCTGCTCCGCTGTGCGCTTTATGAAAACCCTGCGCGCTGGCTTACTGGAGCCCGAAGTGTTCCACCTTAATCCTGCCAAGAGCGACACGGACCAATTCAAAAACTTAATTCGCTGGGTCCCCTCTTCGCTGTCGTGGTACGGAGCTTACATGGTGAACGCTTACCCCTTAGACATGTCGCAGTACTTCCGTCTCTTTAACTCGACCCGTTTGCCCAAGCAAGGACGAGATGAGCTGTTCACTGATGAGAAAGGAAGACATCTTTTGGTGATGAGGAAAGGCAACATGTATGTGTTTGACATTGTAGACCGTGACGGGAATTTAGTAAAGCCGGCAGAGATTCACTCCCACCTGCAGTACATTCTGTCCGATCAAACTCCAGCCCCTTCTCATCCTCTTGGTGTCCTAACAAGTGAGAACAGAAACGTCTGGGCCGGTCTTAGGGAAAAGCTAGTCGCCGCTGGAAATGGTCCGCTCTTACAAACCGTTGACAGCGCTTTGTTTTGCCTCTGCCTCGACGATGAGACCATGAGGGACCACATTCACATCTCCCACAACATGCTTCACGGCGACGGCTGCAACCGCTGGTACGACAAGTCCTTTAGCATTATCCTGGCCAAAGACGGGAATGCTGCCATCAACTTTGAGCATTCGTGGGGAGACGGAGTGGCTGTGCTGAGATTTCAGAACGAGATCTTTAAAGACACGACAGAGAAGCCATTGGTGCATCCAGGTTCTTCTCCCGCAGCTGTGGATTCTGCCTCCGCCGTGAAAAGACTGCAGTTTAATTTAGACGGCGAGCTGGAGAATGGTATCAGACAAGCCAAGGAGAACTTCGACGCAGCGGTTTCAAAGCTAACCATTGATGCAATGGAGTTTAAAAAAGGAGGCAAAGAACAGTTAAAGAAGAGCAAGTTGAGTCCAGATGCTGTTGCACAGTTGGCGTTTCAGATGGGATTCCTGAGGCAGTATGGACAGACTGTAGCTACGTACGAGTCGTGTAGCACAGCAGCGTTCAAACACGGACGCACAGAGACCATCAGGCCTGCAACTATACACACCAAGCGCTGTTCACACGCCTTTGTTCACGAACCAGGGAAGCACAGTGTGGATGAACTGAGGGCCATGCTCAATGACTGCTCTAAATATCACGGGCAGCTCACCAAAGAGGCAGCTATGGGTTTGTGATCATCATTATATATTATGTGTTTGTTCTGTTGTGTGTCTTTAATTACTGACAGAGGCCACAAATGAAAGGCTTGTGAATATTGTCTTTGACTTGACTTTGACAAGATTGGAATTGGAATCCTACCAAACCTTTAAAAATCTTTCAGTCCAAAGTAAGTAATGTTAAAATTCAAAGATGAAATATGCAATTTTTTGGCATTATCTGTGGCAAAAGTGCAGATAGCAACTGAATACGACACTCCTCTTTAGCTATGGTAGCCCTGCAAGGACAAGATGTTGTCTATGAAAAAACCCAGTGGATGGTGATCAAAAAATGGTTCATATACAGCAAGTCCAAAACACTCTTTGTCGGCAGTGCTGCGTTTGTCCACTCTGGGATGTTTTTAGAACAGGAAATAATAGAACTAAAATGGCTTCTCCCGATGGGGTCTTTAGAGCCTTAAATCTGCACTTCCAGTGTCTTGTGTGATTATACACTATTGAAGAGTTTTATTCATTATGTTTGCTCATTAGTTTAAAATGTAGAAATTTAGAGGTTATTTTGAATTCACAATATTTGAAGCAACACTATGTAACTTTTTACTTCTAAATGGAGCTTGAAAACGTTAAAATAATAGTTTATTTTTTGTTTTAACTTGAAACAGTGACAGAATACATTACAATCCCCTGATAACATATCTTTTGCCATATAGGAGTCTGTATCATCAACATCCTAATTGTATATTTATTGAAAGGTGACAGTCCTATATGAGCAGAATTTATCTCCTTTAGATTTTTTTCAGGTTTCAAGTTACATAGTGTTGCTTAAACTTTGTTCTGTGTGAAGGCACTTTGATATGATTGTCCCTTATTATTTATTCCAGTATTATATGCAAGTATTTTACATTGTAACATACTTATGTTTTCCCACCAGGCCAAGGTTTTGACCGCCACCTCTTTGCCCTCCGATACCTGGCAAATTCGAAGGGTGAGCCTCTCCATAACCTTTACGCCGATCCAGCGTACAGTGCCATCAACCACAACATCCTCTCCACCAGCACTCTCACCAGTCCGGCCGTCAGCCTCGGGGGCTTCGCTCCAGTTGTCCCTGACGGATTTGGAGTCGGCTACGGTGTCCACGACGACTGGATGGGCTGTAACGTGTCCACATATCCAGCTCGTAACGTCCATGAATTCTTACAGTGTGTACACAAATCATTAGAGGACATTTTTACTGTTTTGGAAGGAAAGCCACTAAGCTAACCATAATCAAGTAGGGTTTAGATAATGTAGGATTAAAGTGAAGTCTAAAAAGTAAGCTATTTAATTGAAAACTCGATCATGAAATACCATTGGTTTTATACCAGATGTTTCTTGTCATTTCTGTTCTAATTCTTTTTTCTGAGGACTGTTATAGCTTTTTTAGGCAATCTGGCTTTTTTTTTGCAAAAAATGTGACTAGTACAGAGTAAGATGTGCCTTATACAAAAATGTGTATTTAAAAAGCATTAAAAATTGTCATGTGATGTGAAATAGCCTTAAGATTTGATTGCACTGTAATTTGTCACTGATGTGAGTAAAAATATCAAATGAATTCAAAGAGGCATGACATACACTTTTTAATGACAAAAGAGCCGAGATGTTTTTTTCCTCACTTTTTATTTATAATAAAAAAAAGTTCACCAAAACCAAATGTACAAATGAAAGAGTACAATGAAAACAATAGCAAAAGCACTTAAAATGAGCAATATTCTATTCCAGACATTTAGATGGGCTTGATCTTGAAGTGTAGCCCAATGAGGCTGAATACAAGACATTTGAGGTCCTGGACCAGGTAGTAGAACACACGCAGACCTTCAGGGTCCCTGAAAAAATGTTCCGCATTAGACCTGTTTATCTGTGACAAATGTAAGCACTGCCAGCCTCCACTCCCAGGACACTACTTACTTAGACTGGTTGACATCAATAAGTGAGCCGATCTTTGAAGTGGTGAATGAAATATGTTCATCTCCAATCACAATCTCCAGTTCCTTTCAGAGGGAAATAAGAAATGAATAACTCAAGGAAACATACTAAAACCCTTTACTAGTTCCATTATGCTAATGAATCTTCAAACTGTAGATTTTTCTTTGTGTTAACTTACCTGAAGAATTGTAAACAAAAAAAATCATACGAATATCAAAACATCTTCAGATTTACCCATACTATTACCATCTCAATCCTTTCACAACAAACATCCTAATTCAAATTTTTGAAGAAAAGGACATGAACATGAGAACTCTAAGATCATAGAGCAGTGATTTTCAATCTTTTCTCAATGAGTATCTGTCTATGTACCATCTTCTCTTCTGTGTTACAGGTCATACAGGAGTAAGTATCATAATAGAAGGAAATAGAGATGTGTAAAGTGTAGTTCTAGATATACAATAGTTTAAATGGGACCATTTTTCAGAATTATTTATTACCTTAACAACTACAACAAAATTACAAAACAGAACCTAAATATTATTTTGAACTTTCATTTCATCTTCTACCGCTTATCCCACTTTGTGGGGTCGCGGGTGGCTGGAGCCTATCCCAGCTGCTTTGGGCCTAGGCGGACACCCGGACAGTGGCCAGTTCTCGAGGGTGACACTAGACGTACATGACAGACAACCATTCACTCTCACATTCATCCACTAGGGGCACAAAGTCACCAATCACCAACATGATGTCTGGACGGGAGGAAGCCGAGACCCAGAACCCACGGACAGAGAAGCAACCTCAAAAGACAGAGAGCCAATGATGTTTTTGGGTTGGCTACAATCGGCCAACGATGTTTTTTGTCGGGATTGTACTCACGACCTCTTCTTGAGGGGGAGCGCTAACCACTCCGCTACCGTGCACCCCTATTTTGAACTTCAGTCTGAAAATTAAAACTTCAGAGTACCCCAGGTAGTTGAACTCCAGCTCTAAAGTTTTATACACACTCCTTTAGAATGATCATCAAGACTAGACAGCACTTGGGGAGTTTGCAACATAATTTGTGAACTTTGGCAAAGAATGGCTAAAGTTTTACCTGGCTGCTGTGATGCTCCAGCAATCACTTAGCAGCAGCTGCTACAGTGACGGCACAGGGGACTACTTTCAATGTTATAGGCCATTTCTGGTTCATTTTACACTATGGCATAACACATTTAAAAATACAGTCGTTGTAAGCAGGGGTTAATTTCACCCAGACAACTATTTCTCTGGATCTGGGAACATTCCAGAAAAAAAAATCACCCTGTTTGGGAGCCGAACCCAAGTCCACTGTGCTGAACCCACCCGCTTTACATATTGAGCTAAACTCCAGTTAACCGTGTGTTGATTCAGACTGGAGGTGTCTCCTGCTGATTTGGCTGTAAAATTGTAGTTTTGAAGACATAAAACTAGTCATCTTTGACCGTACATTTAGACTCTTTGCCTCAAATTTAGCTCTGGATGTATGAGTTTGTTGATGCTGTTGAAAAGTGGGCTGTGAGTCTGACAGGAGCGTCTTGTGCGGCGGCATTAGGCAGTTTTTCTTAAGTTAACAAGGACGGAATGGTTGTTATAACAGTGCCACTAAAGTGCACATGGCTGTGTGAAATACATATTATAAAACAAGAAAAGGTACGAGATTATCTGCCGTTAATAATAATGAGGTAGCTACTGTAAGTTAATATTATGTAAAGTAGGCTATTTAAAAATGAGGGTTAGATGAAGAATAGCATGGCTTTTGAGCATTTGCTTGCGTCTGAGCCTTGCGTTCCGGGAACCTCAGAGACCCTGGTTTCAAACTGCATTTTTTGTTCTAGCAACTATTGATTTAGAAATTAAGCACTGGTTGTAAAGCTTTACACAGTTTCACTTGTTAAAACTTTTATGCATCCCATCTTTTACATCAGAAATGTTGCACACCATACAGCCCTCATTTTGAGAATATGCAAGCGTAACAGATAAAGCCATCAACTTTCAATTACTTTATCATATTCTTAGGGTAAATGAGAACCATATATACCATATATATGAAAAACAGGCACTGTGATGTAGTATACAAACCTGTCTGCCAACTCTATCAGGAGGGGGCCACAGTGCATCATCTTCTTTGGTGATCTCACTGTCGTCTATGATCCTCTTCAGCTCTTCCATCACACTCTTGTGTACGTATGCCTGAGCAAATACACATAACATGGTTAATATTGTCCAGGCGGTCTTGTGACAACAAAACTTATTCAGGGTTTATCATGAACCAAAATATTCAGCCCAAACTCTAGACAAAGGAATAATGCACATACCCAATTCCCGAGTACAACTATCTCCTAAACGTAAATAATTACAAAAATGTATTGAATTACCTCTTTTCTGATCATGACGTCGTTTTTGTAGTTACTGTTGTTTGCATATCTCAATTTACCTGTAAAAGAAACAAACAGAAATGTTATATTTCCATGTATTCCATTCATTCAGTAATGAATACATCGAGTTGAGTTGTGGTTTATACAATTTAATCCGGGAATTTATAGAGGGGACTAGCACGATGAGCTGTACTGGTTATAATATTACCGCTAATATACTGCTTGTGTTTACTCTAATGTGTATTAATATAAAAAACGTACTGGAAAACAGTAGAAGTTGACGCTATGAACTTTCCTGCTTTCAGTGTTAAACGCGGCCTAGTATCCACCGGTTAGCCTAGCTAAGTAGCTCATACGGGACACGCAGAAAAGCTAACTTCTCTAAATTACCGCCAAAACAAAACTTACCGTCAGGCCTGAATTCAAATTCCAAAAACTCGTGTCCGAACTTTCCCTTGTGCCCAACATAATACCTCAAATAAAAATCGCTGGTAGACATTTCTGCTGTGAACTATATGATCTTTGTGGTGAACACGTCGGAACAACACTAAGCTAATACCAGTGGTCCGCTCCGCCGATAATGTGCGCATGCGTTATAGGTGTAAATGATTTGAAGGTGCCTTGTCCTGAGTTTTTTCTTTCAGGTATAGAAGTTAATCCGTTAATTCATGAGCGTTATCGGCTTCGGTGTATGACTTTTCTTACCCTATAGTAATATTTAGAATGGACATGTCAAATATTACTGCACCAGACATTTTGAATTGAGTAAATCTCAGGAAAGTACTTTAATTTCTACAAACAATATTTATGATTGGCTTAATATAGGTTAATTGAGTTTAAAATATACTTAAGTTAACTCAGTGACATTTTATTATATTACTTTTCAATATAAGTATACAGAGTGAAACTCAAGAGAGAATGTTCTGCGGTGAACACAAAATGTGTCACCAAAATCATTGTTTCATATATCCTGCAGAAGTCCTTACTGCTATGAATAATTTTCCAGCAAATTGGGTTTGAAAATTAAAAATATGTGTCACTGGCCTAATCTTGAACTGTACCGAATTATTATGATATAAGCTCTCAAAACTAAGCTATGAACAGCCGTTGACAGCTTAATAAAACTTTTTCAAGAAGTAGTTTTAGAGTATTGTTTTCCTTTTTTTTCTCCTGACAGTCAAAACTCGGGGAAACAGCTGAGCGCGTGTACTTGTCGCTTTTTACAGACGTCATCACCATTAGCTGCAAACGGCTCTTAAAGCTCCTCACGTGTGTTCTCTAACAGTCAGCTTTCATGATGACAGGCTCGTTTTCCCAGCAGCTGGAGGACTTATTAAACCCTCTGCCTAAGTTCACAGAT
This sequence comes from Rhyacichthys aspro, assembly GCA_036850595.1. Taxonomy (NCBI): domain Eukaryota; kingdom Metazoa; phylum Chordata; class Actinopteri; order Gobiiformes; family Rhyacichthyidae; genus Rhyacichthys; species Rhyacichthys aspro. The sequence goes on from CM072151.1 coordinate 20,597,506, forward strand.
CCTGAAGATGACGGCGACGAGGAAACTAAAGCCAGAGTCATAGAGAAGTTCCCTGAAGAGGAGGACCACGGTGATGAAGATGGACTAGGCCTGAGCGCTCTGAGGAAACACAGTGGCTCTCTGCTGTCAGACACAGACGGGAGATATGTGGGAAAAGCAGTGTCCAGGAAACAATTGCTGAGGGAAATGGAGGGCTCTGAAGAAGAGGAAGGAGAGCAGGAAGACGAGGAAGAAGAACAGGATGGTAAACATTTTACTTGTGTTGTTGTGATGACCACACTGACCAGTGTATGATACAGTAATAGATCCCAGGGAGCAGTTATAAAATCCAAAGAGTCCAAGTTCTGGCTTAGTCTAAGTCCAACCTCATGCTGGGGTTAGTATTTGAACTCTAGACAGAGTTAGAGCCAGGTTTTTAATTGAAGATGAAATGATTGAAGTTGTATCCAAGAATAGACAAACGAACCAGCTGTGGTCTTGACATCAGAGAGCAAGACTAAGACTAAGACCAATCTCGAGTACTTCATCATTAAAAAGTAGTGAATATTAACTCACAGATATTTGAAAGTTAAATTGGGCACAGGTATTAATGACCAAGCAACATGCACAGCTCCTTTTCTTATAATCAGACCAATGTTTTGGAGTATTTTACTGTGGAAGACCAAAAGAACATTAGGATTAGCTATAAATGGTATTTCTGGGTCTTGTTCTGCCATAATTATTTGTCATATGGATTTTTTCATCAAAATCCTGTTGGGGCATGGTCCATTTCATTTGTATTTGACATACCTTGCAAACAGTGTTGTGTCCTCCAATTTGCCTCCAGTTTTAGTTACTTATTTTTTCAAAAATACATTTTCATTACACGTTTTGTAAAATTTTATCACTTTTTGTGATGGTTTGGTGTCAAAGTTATCTCTGATCTATCTAAGGTGACGAGGAAGCTGATGAGGAAGAAGACGAAGAGGAAGAAGAGGAGGAGGAAGCAATAGAAGAGCATCAAGAATCAGATGAAGACGATATCAGTTATTATAATGATTTGAAAGACGATGACGAGAAGCTGAATGACTCTGAAGGAGTGGACTTCCGCAAACTGACCGAGGGCATGGACGACTTAGGAGTCAGCGAAGACGAAGAAGACAACAGTGAAGATAAAGAAGATGTCAGCGGCGAGGAGAGTGAAGAAGAAGAGGAGAGCGAAGAAGATGACGATTATATGGAAGAAGACGAGAACGACGATGAAAACAATGGAACTGTGCGGACGTTTTCTCAAGAGAAAGTGGACGAAGAGGTGGAGAAAGGTAAAGCTGTGAAGAACCAGCTTGCTCTGTGGGACCAACTCCTTGAGGGACGAATCAAAATTCAGAAAGCCCTAGTGACCGCCAATCAGCTTCCACAGCCGCCTACCTTTCCTGAATTCAAGAGAAATGCTGATTTCGCTGGAGCGCTGAAAAACTCACACAAAGCTTTAAAGGCTCTTCAAAGGTCTTTTCTAGAGCTGCACGACCAGCTGCTTTTTCAAAACCAAGATACAAGAGTTATCAGTGTGGGAGAGAACCAGAGTGATGAGGAAATTTATAGTGATGGCGATGAAGGGCCTATCTGCCCTAAGGAAGGAAGGCCACCTAAAAGGAAACTAGAAATGGCGGAGTACCCGGAGTTTATGGCCAAACGATTCGCTGCGTTCTCACCTTACCAGAATGCCACTCTGCAGAAATGGCACGATAAAACCAGGCTAGTGCTGGGGAAGAGCAGCAAAGCATTCGGGGCATTCGAACGGAACATTTTGACCCAAGTGGAACAAGTTCTCACGGACAAAGAAAGACTAATACGTCGTACGCAGACTCGACGCTCAGAATATAAAGTCATGGGAAAGAACGAGACTTTGACCGCGGAAAGTACAGCCGTAGAACAAGAGGGGGCCGAGCAGCAGATAAAAGCCAACTCTCACCTCAAAGACCTGGACGAGGACATATTTGATGACGACGATTTCTATCACCAGTTGTTAAGAGAGCTCATCGAACGCAAGACGAACGCGGCCGACCCCAACGACCAAGTGGCAATGGGCCGGCAGTGGTTGGCCATCCAGAAACTGCGCAGCAAGATCAAGAAGAAGGTGGACACCAAAGCCAGCAAAGGCCGTAAAGTCAGATTTCATGTTCATAGTAAGTTGGTGAACTTTATGGCTCCTATAGATCACAGTTCTATGAGCGACGAGGCCCGGAACGAACTCTACAGAGGCCTGTTTGGTCAGAATTCAACTGTCAGGGAATAATAGTACTGGACCTCTTATTTCCACTGAATTTAAAGTTTAGGAAGCCAGGAGTCTTTTTGTAAGGATGACCTGAACCAAAACTGTGCCGTACTGACCTGACTCACATTGTAACACTCAACGGAAATGTGTGAAGGAGGTGCTAAAAAGCTGACGTATAAGTAAAGCTGTGCCTTTTCTTAGATTTGGTGGTCAGCAAAGTAACAGTCTGAATGACAGAGACTAAACACGTTTGTCCTGGGTTACATATTTGTATTTATGTAAAAAAAAAAAAAGTTCACCAGACATGTTTTTACTGTATCTTTGCCATAGACAGTTGTGGTTATGTTTTTATGCAAAATAAGATAATACAAAAGAAATTTATTTGGTCAGTGTTTTTATGCCATTAGCAGCATATTAGCATGTTGAGCATACACACTGATTTGAGAATTAGTATGACCAAGACTGATAAAGAGCACAAGTCTAAACTAACAATGAGAGGCTGTAAGAGTTAATCCTTTGTTTAATTTGTCAGTTTTCATATTAAAGCTGATTTGCAGAAATAATATTGGCAATGATTTGTCCAACACTGTCAGTTCTTAAATTGCTGATAAATATTAATTCCATAGTTTTTCTTAATTCGTTTTCGGAATACATCCAGTGACAGTGTATATCTTCAGTAAATACAGAACTCTGGAACAACATACATAACTCAAGCAAACCAGGACAATACCTGAGAACTTTATGTACAAAATGTACACAAGAAAACCACAGAACACTTTGAGAACACTTCATGAGTACCATGTACCAAGTGACATCTTTAGCTTACTGCATTTGTAACACAATTCTGTCAGAACTTTGCATAAGTGCTTATGAATGTTAAAAGGAAATGCTGACTACTTGGTAAAACATAATGCTTTGTTCAAATCAGCTCATTAATTACAAGGTTTTATAACAAAAAGTATGGAACGTTTCTTTGGCTGTGATGTCAGACATCAGATGATTTAAGGTGAAAACTGGTTGTTTCATTATTAAATAACTTAGATTTGCACAAGACAAAGCAAACACGAGACAGTACTAGAATTCACAACTCAAATCTTTTCCAAACACCCAGTGCTTCAGACGGAACAAAGCTGGTTGCATTGAGTTACTGGACTCACCCTGGAGGATATAAGGCCTGCATGTAGCTGTGCTGTTTTTAGTGAATAGTTGAAGGCTTTCAAGTAGTTTTAGGCACTGAATGTGTTCCAGTGCTGAGGCAAAGACAAGCAGCAGTTTGAAAATGCATTTCAGGAAAGGCTCCTAGTGTTTCTCAAACTTCACTTTCAAATATAAACGAGAACAGTTAAACAACACTTACATGTGTGTGTAAATTATGTCTGTGGGAATAGATCCCTCACTCTTTTAATTCTCTCCAAAACAAGTATATCATTAGAACGTCTGATTTCCTAGCTGTTGCCCTGTTAGCGATATGAAGTCCCTCCTGTCAAGATGGGAGCGCTCTGCTCAGTGGGGCCGGCTGCTGGACTCCATGTTTGGCTGCTTTTTTGTTCCGTAACCGTTGAACCATCCATTCATTCGTTTAGTCAAACCTCCATTTAGAATGTCCTGGATGTGTTGCACGATGAGATTTATGGCAACTGTAAAAGTCAAAAAAGAGGATAATGTGTAAAAGTATTGAGCAGTATTTGAGCCACTGTAAAAGATTTTTGTTTGAGATTCGGGTTAGAATTCTGAGATTAAACTCTGAATATTCTCAGAAGAACTTAAACCTTAAAAAGAGTCTTGATGAAAGAACAAAGACAAATAAAGTGGCCTTTAACAAGCAGACAGAAATGATTGTTTCTTCATCTCTGTTTTCACATATTACAGTTTGCATGTACTGTAGGGAATAAGTTATCCAAGTATCTATTCATCTTATTGCATGGACTCGCCATTTAAATATTCTTTGTGATTGTTTTGTCGCCTATATGCAGACAGAAAAACCCCACTCCCATCTCAGAGGTCACTGCACACAGCTGTGGCCTTCATGATAACACAGGGACACCACTATCTCAAACATTTCCTGCCGTTTGTTTCCACATCATCTTTGTTGTGGCTTGTGTTTAAGGTTTTTCTACGAAAACACAAGTCTACTCACCAAGATTATCGACTCCTCTCGGTATGATTACATCTGCATATTTCTTTGTCTAGAGAAAAAACAAAAGGGTTTGACCATGAGGACATTTCAGGGACGTGGCTGCAGTGATATAGTGTTTACTGTGTGTACACACGGGTAGACAGAACTCCTCAAACGCAGGCTTCACAAATGTGATGTACTGTGCAAGAACGCTCTCCAGGTCCCGACCGCGTTCACTGATGTCACGGAGCACTGGGAAGAAAGACATAAAAAACCCTTACTGTAACATGTTAACATCAAACGTTTGTATGACATAGCAGACTTTGAGAAAATATAAAGAAAAAAAAAAAACACTGGTCATTCCCCCTTGCAAAAAAAAGTGTATAGCTAGCCTGGCCAGCCATCCTGGTTCTTTTTCAAGTCTGTGCAAATGAATTAGTCTGGTCTCTAGACTCCAGTTGGACCTCCAGGAGGCAGGGCCAAAAGATGCAGATGCAACTGGTCTGGAAGGCTTTCAGCTGAGTCAAAATTGCTGTGACTGGAGGGTATGCCAGACACATTTCACTTGTATATGCAGGATATTCTGTGAGTAGAAATAAGTTTGGCTCTGGATCAAAGCTACATTTACACTTGTTCATCTCGACTTGCTGCACCATCAAGCACTCTTTGATGAAGTTACTTTTTAAAAGCTTTTAGAGTTAAATTTGCAGAGTCATCAAGTGTGAAAGCACCAGCTGACTGTGATTCGACCGAACAGATGCTCTTTGGTCTGGATCCGTTTGTAGTGTAAAAGCGTGCTTGGTGATAGTTCCAGACTTTTGGATCAAAAGCAGGAAGTCACAGCCATTTAAACACGTGGTAGGAAGAGGAGGAAAACTGATATCGGTCGAGTTTAATAATACATAAGATAGACAGATTATGTTGTTTTATATTTTGTTTGGCTCCTATGCAGCCAGCCATTTCCTGAGTTGAATGTTAAAGTTCCTAGACAGGTTTATGACACCACATTTTAGAACAGCATTTCAGCTCGGGTTGAGAAAACCAATCTATGTTGGACTGTATTTGTAGTACAGGACCCTTAAACTTCTACAATGTTCCTGGTCACTACAAGTCAGATTCTTTTGTAGTATATTGGAGTCTGGACAACAGAGAATCCTCACTGTGGCGCTAAAGCGCTAAAGATTTAAAAAAAAAAAAAAAAAAGTGCAAGTACAAGAAAAAGAAGGCAATGTTTTTTCCAAATAAAAATGATTGGTCTTGTGATAAATAGTTTATTTTTATATTTTATTTATTATTTTATTAGAACACTAAATTCACAAAAAACAAAGCTAGCATTTGTTAGCAACAGGCGTTTCCATAAGTCGTGACATTAAATTGTCATTTTCTTAAATCTAGGAAATGGTAGAGCTTTTTGTCATACACCACTCCTCTCTGCTTTTTTTCCTAGTTATACTTCTAAATGTTCAGTAAAAGATGTTTTATCATAAATAAATGTGTTTATATGTCAGACAATGCTCTCCTGCTCAAAGCACAGAGGAAACAAAGGCCTCTTTGGGGTTACCAGAATGTGACCTGTACTATACCAGTGGAAATGTGCCTTATTCTTACTATGGTCTTTGTGTCATACCTCTGCGAGAAAGGCGCGTATCTGCATCTGTGTCCACAAACAGCTTCATCTGGAAAAGGTCTCTGATCTCCTGAGAATAGAACATGAGGATGCCCTCGAACAGCACCACATCAGCTGGGTACACAGTCACCGTCTCCTCCTTCCTGTCAACAGCACACATAAACACTTTACATAAACAACACAGACTTTTATGAAGAAGCTGTTGCCTAAGTGGTTGTTCAAATATTCAAATGTTTATGAATTTGTGCACTTTTTCAATTTAAATTATGGGCCAATAGATAATAACTATACAAAGAAAAGGTACTGTAATCCATATAGTCTCAACTTAGTGTTTAGTTCCAGGGTCTTTGTTTTTTTACCCCTTCAACATTTCAAAAAAAAGGGACCACAGGGTTAATATTTTTTTTATTTTTAAAAAAATTTTTTTTTTTTTTCTTCTTTTAAATTCCTTTAAAAAATCCCCCCGGTAAAAAACCAAAAAAAAATTTTTTTTGGGGTGGTTTTTTTTTTTTTTTTTTTCTGGAAGCTTTAATGAGTGGCCATGCGTGTGCTTTAATCTAACATATCAAGTAGATGCATTCACCTGGAGTGGCAAACAAAGTCATACACAGGTATGTGCACAGTTTTGCCTTCTTTGATGTCACAAAGAGTTGAAACGATGAGCTCATTATCAAACGCATCTAAGAAAAGGAAGCAAGAATAAAACAGTTTTAATACACAGGGGCCAAGAGAAGTGCTGCTGGACCCGACACAGCTGCTCATGCCTCAAGATGGTTATTGGACATGCCAACAGGAAGAGGGTCTCATTCACCTGGGTGGTCGAAGTTGAACTGTCCCTTCAGAGCCTTGGCCTTCTGTTCTGGAGTCAGGACTCTGTAGAAGCTGTCCTGACTTAATATGGCCACTTGCCGCTGGTGGTGGTCAATCTCATTCTGCCCCAACAGCTCCATGATCTTACTGCAAACGGACGACTACCAGCAAAGACAAACAAAGAGTTAATTAATCTGTTATTCATATATGTACATTGATTAAACACTGCACAGACTTGCATATTGGAATGAATTAAATTTTAATTTAACACCATTTACATGATGTGAAAGAACAGGTGGTCCAATGAGCAGTTACTCCTTTGGGAAAGAGATGCATAACAAAAGGAAGTCAAACCCACCACAAACAACTGTCTCCAAACCCACAGCCACTGCACTGTGGTTATTCTGACTCATACAGCTGGTCGGTTCAAGGTACCTGCCTGACAATTTAAAAACCAATGAAATCTCACAAAAGCTGCTATAACATTTATTGTTGGTACATGATGTACCCACTTATGTACATACTGAATGGATTCTGACAAAGATTTTTAAAAAGTCACTACTGTAATGTAGAAATAGGCTAGAAGAGTGGTAGAGGCTGAATCTCCTAAGATTCTAAGATACTACTTCTAAGATCCTTGCCCTAAAGTAGCTCCTATCTTAAAGAAGCTCAGGTGGCCAGTGAAGGAACATAAATGAATTAAAAATGCTACAAACTCCATCGAGTCGAGTGGAAAAAGTCTAATATGTGTTAGTACAACAAACAGGCTCCTATTTTATACACTATATTGGGGTTATGTCCAAAGAAATTTCAAAATGGTTAAGATGAGGCAGAAATACACAACTCAGGCTATGAGTATCATCACCGGCAATGTCACATCATAAAAGCAATCATTGTACTTTATAATCAAATCAAATAATATTACCAGTATCAACAAACCCTACGTTTTTATTCATATTCATTTGACTTTTAAGACCAAATATGCTTTCCTGGACTATTTCTTTGTGAACACAGCTGAAGCTAATTAACTAAAAAAAATCCTCATTGACTCAGACCTCCTGACACACATTAAAAACACGTTAAAACCGAGTGATAATGAGTGATATTATACCAGCATCTAATAGCCTTTTAACTCGGATGTCCATATATCAGCCTATTTGACCCATCTCTGATTGGACATGTTGTGGCATGCAGTGTCCTGGAGTGACTCGGCGCCTACACCTAGAATGTAATTCTTTCAGGGATAACAGTAAAAAGGGCATTGCTCACACAAAAAAAAACACCTTGTCATTGCGATTTATTTATTTTTCTCCCCACAAACTACTCGGTGAAGTACAAAAGAAACACCATACCTTCGCAATAGGGAACAAAGAATAAAAGCATCTCTTTACTTAAAAAATAAATAAATAAAATAAATAAATAAATAAAAGCCTACTTTGCCACTGGCTGTCCCCCCGGAGACTCCAATGAGGAAGGGTTGCCGGTGGTTGTCTGTTCGGTGCCCCGGCTTTGTGTCGCCGTCGCCGGCCATGCTGCACAGCTCTGCTCTGCGGCTCTGACTCTCTCTACACTACAGGCCGCGTGCACCCGCCGCTGTTGCTCGAGCCTTGCGCGCGCTCCTCCCATTCGGTAAAAGATGAAGGTGATGATGCTCGCGCGAAGAAAGATGGCCGTGTGTAGTATATAGGCTACTGGGGCATTAGACTTTTTTCAAGGGCTGACCGTGATGTCTACATTGTGTTATAGATGTTAAAAGACGTACATGATAAATAAAAGCCTGTCAAATAAATATTGTATTGATTCAGTGTAAAATATGCCCGAATTAGGGACATACTGTAGGCACACAAATTAATAACAGTCTTAACAATATATGCGAGAAACAATAAAAAAGAAGTAAAAATATAGTTCTTCAGTATAAAATAATATAATGTTCATCACAAATATAGTAACCATAATGTGAGCAACACTAGACTTTTTTAGGTATTGTAATGTAGGCTACAATCAAAAATAATCACTGCTAGTAGGTTAAACAGTGAACCGGAAGAACTTCTTTCTCTATGACCTTTTTTCTAATGCTGACCTAGCGTTAGCTCTTTAATACCCATCAGTGTAATGTGCTCACTGTAAAATTCAGGTTTACCTTGCAACACATCTAGATTTATTGTCAGTCAAGCTGGTTTGTTAAAACAAAACACAATGAGTACCATGTTTGCAGACACTATTCTTATTGTCTTTATTTCTGTTTGCACTGCGCTGTTAGCCGAAGGTAAGTGGGCTCTTCTGTCACAGGTTTTATTGAGAACGGTATTTTGAACAATCTAGCTATAGACGTTCATGTTTGTTTTTGTGTATGTCATATGTGCTTAAGACAATATACCTGCAGACCCACTAAGTCATAAGTAGTGAAAAAGCCGATCTTGCTGCTCTTAAAGGACATTGGATTGTTAGTTAGCTACTAGTTAGCTCGCAAAGCTAATGCTACTATGAAGTCAAGTAGGTGGACCGCACACAGCACAACCACAGCCTCAATCAATTTCACAATAATATTTAGTTTTGAATTTGATCGCATATAAAGTCACTCTTTAAATTATTATTACACATCTGTCCAAAGTTTTGTTGAATTTATTTAACAAATTGAAGTGTAAAACTTATCTTTAATATAAAAAAATAACATTGTCCAACCCCTTTTTTCAGGAATTACCTGGGTTTTGGTATATCGTACAGAAAAGTACAAGAGGCTAAAGGCAGAGGTTGAAAAACAGAGTAAAAAACGTAAGTTTCAAATTCTATTGTAATGTTTCCTTGATTCACGTCGACTTTATACTGAAATGTGTTCTCTAATTGTCTGACTCTAGTTGAAAAGAAAAAGGAAACTATCACAGAATCAGCCGGACGCCAACAGAAGAAGAAGATTGGTAAGTACAAAACTATTTATTAAAAAAAAACCTTACATCCATACATATTTTAATTTAGTTATTAATAATCACCACATGGCCCTGTTCCACAAAATACTCATCTAACTTATCTGTGGATGGATTACAGAGAGGCAAGAGGAGAAGCTTAAGAACAACAACAGAGACCTGTCTATGGTGGGACATTTTATGATTTTATTGACATACCATTAGTCAGGTATTAGACCCTTAAATGATTATTCTATTTGCAACATTTGATGTGTTTTTCATAGGTGCGCATGAAGTCCATGTTTGCTATTGGCTTCTGTTTTACTGCTTTGATGGGCATGTTCAACTCCATGTAAGTGAAACCAAATACAAGATTCAATTAGAAAATAAAATGACTTCTCATGTAATTTTTCTCTTGAACTTTTTTTCTTTGATCGTGATATAGTTTATAAAAGTACATTCGGCTTTAAAACTGCATTGTATTCTCTTTGCCTGTTTGTTCTTATTCAGCTTTGATGGAAGAGTAGTGGCCAAACTACCCTTTGTGCCACTGTCCTACATCCAGGGTCTCTCCCACCGTAACCTGCTTGGAGAGGACTACACCGACTGCTCTTTCATCTTCCTCTATATCCTCTGCACCATGTCCATTAGACAGGTAACCTTCCAGCAACATATTCTCCAGTGCCAGCTTAGATTTACACAGTGACATTTGTATAATATTATAGCATAACTACTGAGTGCTACTAGACTGATGGATGACATGAACATGACTGATGCCTGATGTGGACAATTAACTAAATTGTCATCATGATTATGATTTCAGCCTCTCACCATTAAGTAACAAGATTATTGTCACAAAACTATAGTCACAACAGCAGAGAGGAAAATAACAATACAGACCTGGCACCTTAAATACTTCTGAAAGGGAAAGGGCCAGATTGACACTTTTTAATTCATGCAGCGGATGCACCCTGCACAATGTCTGTAATGTCACTGTTTAGATATAAGCCAGGTTTGACAATGTAATCAGCACTCTCTTATTATAAAGTAATCATGATATTCAACTAGAACTGAAATGTTCACAGTTTGTTTTTTTTTTGACATCACAGAGCAGCTCTGCTAACAGACTAACACCATTGCACACTACTATCTCTCCTCTAAAGCATTCTTTGTGATTTCTTTTTCCAGAATATTCAGAAAATGCTAGGTTTGGCCCCATCCAGAGCTGCCACTAAACAAGCTGGAGGGTTTTTGGGCCCACCTCCACAAGCTGCGAAATTTTCCTAAACTTTGTCCTGGTTCAGTGTTGCTCTTTCTTCACTGACGTTGTGACTGTGTGCAGTCGTGGCTCCCTCTTGAGGTCCCAGACAGAACTGTTGTGTGCTCTGCTTGAGCAAATGTATTATCTGTCACAGCTACTGTCATCTGATCCTGTTTCATGTGTGTTTATTTAAAAGCAACATTGGCTTTATATTTAAATTATAGGGAGGAAATTAATTAATTATTTGCTTATGAAATGATACATATATTTAGGTTGTTTTGATATTTTAATCAACTTACTATATTATATTAATTTGTCAGTATTATTGTATGCCACAGTTTATATCCTAACATTGTGAATATTAATAAATTTTATGGTTGACAAACATGATTATATTTAGTATGCTGTGATGAAGTACTTTGTAGTTGTTCAGAGGTCTTGCTCAGATAAGGTATTCCTTTTTTTTTTTTTTTTTTTTTTAGCTTTCTTTGAAAAAGTAGTCACCAAGTGATGACATTCACGTGAAAATGACTTTACTTTTCAATTACTCACATTAATTTGTATGCTTTCTTGAGTTGTACTCAGGGAGTGTCAGGTTGTTGTTTTTTTCAGATCAAATTTAAAAATATTAGAAAATCAAATCTTTTACTCTCTGACCATTACCATAACTATTTTAAACTAAAAGTGAATAATAACAAATTTTTAGCTTGTGTTTCTGGTTTAAGCTCTGCAGGCTTAGTCAGTCTAGTTTATTTTTTAAGCTATAACAAATGCTGTGCTCTTGGTCATTTTCTCAATTGAATGGTGTTCACTTAACAGTCCCTCCAGCATTTCTCTGACATTTTTTGTGATTGTTGCGGTCTTAAAAACCTGATGTTGGGCATTTTTTCAAAAGTTACAATAAAAAGTTTGATTTTGCATTATAACATTGTCTATTTACAATAAAACCACAATGTTCAACCCCTTTTAGATGCTGAGAATACAGTTTTAAATTGTGTTTCAGCAAATGAACACCCCTTAAACTGTATCTGCATATATGTTTCTTAGCATGCATTAGGTTATGCTGAGACACATATATGCATTTTAGGATAGAATAATCTGACTGTAATTAGTCGAGTGGGTTCATTGTTTGCAGCTCTCTAAACATGTTTGCACTTGAAAAATGTAACCATAAATAGCAGCTTCTTTTGGGTGGGTGGGTAGTCTTTTGAATATGATTTTGTGTTTCCAGAGTCTGTGTGATGCTTTATGATTTTTTTTTCAGGTATTTATTATTTACTTCATGTCATTCATTCGGACTAAAATTCTACTTCTTCCATATTGCCTTTAGCCCACAATAACCTAAGGTGAACCACATATGCGCACTCCCAGAGGAGGCGTGTCGATTATTAAGGGCGTGGAGTGTTAAAATGACCCACATTTTAGATTAAACCCAGTCCTTTTGCAAGAGCACCGAAGGTACAGTTGTATTACTTTTATTTTCTGGTACATATTGTTCCCATCTCTTTATTAGTAGCTATAAGCTTACTTGCTGCTATGCTAGCGTTAGTTAGCGTTAGCATGGTGTGGGGCAGTATGTTCATGATTTTTTTTTTCTGTAGCCTAATGCGCTCTTTTTTGCAGGTCTGCCACGTTTTACATCAGAGTCTAAATGGCCCAGTCTCTTCTCGACACCATGCCCGGAGCCTCAACCGGGACCGTGGTTGTAACGGACCACCTGAACTTCTGGGGAGGACAGCGAGTGAAGCCTAAACAAGAGAAAGACGCAGAGCCAGTCTACGAACCAGCAACTGGTGAATACAGGGCACCAAACCTAACCTTAGTTAATGCGTAGTCAGTATGTTTGCAGTTTCAAGAACGACTTTAGGCATAGTTATTAGTTGAATAGTCTAAATGGACTTGAATTCTCGAGCATTACTCAACGTTCAAAGTTTAAAAGGGGGTTATTATTATGGCCCCTTCTTATGTAACGTAGGCCCATCCTATTGTACTGTGATGGGAGGAGCAGCAGACTCAGATTTCAGATGTCCGATTCAAATGTACAAAACTGACAGAAGTTGAAATAATGCAGACAGTGGAGTTGGACTGACACTCATGAAACGGAGGTGCATTTCTAAGAGCATATCCTTGAAATGAAAAAAGACTCTCAGAATTAGAAAGGGGATACAAATTAGTAAAAATAATACCCATTCCAAGCTCTCGAACATCAGAGTTTGCACCGGACCCATTAAAACTTAGACCATTTGTACAAATCACGAGGTATAAATGGAGAATACATGATCTATGTTGCATGTCCATAGGGCGGGTCTTGTGCCAGATGTACCCATGCGGAGCCGAGGAGGTGGATGAAGCCATCAAAAGTGCCTATGATGCGTATCTCATATGGAGAAAGATGGCTGGTATGGAGAGAGCCCGGGTGATGCTTGAGGCCGCCCGCATTATCAGGGTAATTCAAATCCCCAATTCAAACTGTGACCATCAGAGGAGAAGATATAAATATAGTGTCTATTGATAAATACCCCGGACTACTTCTGGACAACAAGCTAGACTGGTCCATGAATACAGAAAGCCGGCTATAAATAAATAAATATAAAATAAATATAAATATAAAGCTAAGGTCTTTTAATGTAAACAATAAACTGCTGCAAATTTTTTATCATGCAGTAATGGCCATTTTAGTTTTTATGCTGCAGTCTGTTGTGGACAGACTCAGAAAAAGAGATCACAAATGCCTTGAAAAACTAATAGAGAGGGATGGTATTAGTTTGGAGACTCTGGTTGAAGTAGTGGAGCAACAGACACACAACAGGACAGATGCTATACTGAACAACATGGACCATTGGGCTTTGTCTGAAGTCTGCCTAACAAGACCTAGCAATTGAATTTCCCCTTAATAAAGTTGAATTGAGTTAGTAAGTGTGTGTGTGTGTGTGTGTGTGTGTATATATATATATGTATGTATGTATGTGTGTGTGTGTGTGTGTGTGTGTGTGTGTGTGTGTGTGTGTGTGTGTGTGTATATATATATATACATATATACGCGTGTGTGTGTGTGTGTGTGTGTGTGTGTGTGTGTGTGTGTATTTATATATGCATGTATGGTTTTAGTATTTGTGTTATATAATTATATCTTGAACAGGAACGGAGAGAGAAGATTGCAAAGCTGGAAGTTATCAATAATGGCAAGTCCATTAATGAAGCACTGGTGGACATTGATGTCGCCTGGCAGTCCATTGAGTACTATGCAGGGATGGCTGGTACACTAGCAGGTTGGTAAATAAGTCTTTGTCTTGTCTTTGACTAAATTCCTTTTTATGTCTGGTGTTGTAGCAGCAAAAAGGTACACACCACAATGGCCAGTACACATACATAATTACTACTTTTGACAAAAATCTGTGTATAACTGTAATATAATCCTAAGTGTCCAGTGACTTGTAGCTTGTAGTCTTTTGCTAGTGTAACCTAAACACACGTATAAATTGAGCTGCTAAAAACCAAATCACTCACTAATGTTCACTACCCACTCACTGACAGCACACACATGTTGCTAGTTGTTTGCCATTTGCCCAAAGCATCTTGTTTATGTAGAATTTGTCATTTCTGGTGGCTAGTGTTCTTTTGCCCTATAAAATATGTATTGTGATTCTGTTGCCAAAATGTGAAGACAGTAAAAAACTCTATAGTCTTATTATATTGTAAGGTTACAGTAGTTTAGTCAAATGGGTCCATAGTGGTAGAGTAGTATAACTGTTATTCTGTTCATACCATAGATTTCTCCTTTTTACTTTTTATATAACTCATTCACATTTATAGGAAAAAATTTTGACTTAATGTGTATGCAGGTCAGCATATCCAGCTTCCCGGTGGAGCATTTGCCTACACCAGAAGGGAGCCTCTCGGAGTGTGTGTTGGAATCGGTGCTTGGAACTACCCTTTCCAGATTGCAGCCTGGAAGTCTGCTCCTGCCCTCGCCTGTGGTTAGTTTGGAATCGCTTCGAATTTAGTTTTGCAACATGTTTTTCCCAGACCTGCTCAAGTTATGTGTTGTTATTGTTAGGTAATGCCATGGTGTTCAAGCCCTCTCCCATGACTCCTGTGACTGCTGTGATTCTGGCTGAGATCTACAAAGAGGCTGGGGTTCCTGATGGACTCTTCTGTGTGGTACAAGGTGCAGCAGAGACCGGTACATTGCTGTGCCACCACCCCATGGTTGCCAAAGTGTCCTTCACTGGCAGCGTGCCCACAGGCAAAAAGGTACACAAACCAGTATTTTACAAAATGTAGTGCTAAAGGTGGATTTGTAATTTGGACTTCCAAAGAGTACAGTAACTACAGATATTTATAAAAGCATACAGTAGAAAGTGTGCAGAAAGTTTTGACTGAAGCTCTATGGTAGAGACCGGGTCAAAATAAAGTGTGAAAGCTCAGTTAACAGCTGTTTTTACAGGCATAAAAATATTAAAATTAATTCTGGTAACTTTTTTTGGCTGTTGTGCTTTTATTTGATGGTAGATAGTAGATAGACAGGAAATGGGGTGAGAAAGGGGGGAATGACATTAGGCAAATGACTCATGTCGGAATCAATCCTGGTTTTCCCGGTGGTATGCGCTAAAATAGATGGTGAATGCGTATGATGTTATTTCATTACTGATATTTAAAGTAAAAACCAACCTCACCTGCGCTTTGCGATGTTGTTCAGGGTGTACAGGTCGGTGTTCACTTTTCTTAACTAAAAAGACAATGTATTTTATTTTAACTGTTTTCCAAAGAGCACTCAGACACTCAAGCTCTTTATGTTTTCTATTCTACTGATGTTTGTGGGGTATTTCAGAATATTTTTAAGAATAGATAATGTACATTTCGTATTTATCCAAGTGCTGTTTTCTTCATTCTTGCCAGTTAATTCTATGTCTGTGTGTAGGTCATGGAAATGTCTTCAAAGACTGTGAAGCAGGTGACTCTGGAGCTTGGAGGAAAATCTCCTCTGATTATTTTCAAAGATTGTGAGCTGGAGAATGCTGTAAGAGGAGCTCTCATGGCAAACTTCCTCACTCAAGGAGAGGTAAGACAACTAACTATTTCATCTATTAGATCAAGGATACTTGTTCTTATATCATGTAGCTGTTAATAATACTCCAGTGTAACATTGTCGTCTTGAAAGGTTTGCTGCAATGGAACCCGTGTGTTTGTACAAAGAGAGATCATGCCACAGTTTTTGGAAGAAGTGGTCAAAAGGACTAAGGCCATTCGTGTTGGTGATCCTCTGCTTGATGCCACCCAAATGGGAGCACTGATCAGCAAACCACACCTGCAGAAAGTGCTGGGATATGTCGAACAAGCCAAGAAAGAGGTGTGTATAACTGCTCTCACGCTAGGCACAGGGCAGCATGAATGTTGGCATCTGCTCAGTATTCAAGTTATCAATTTACCTCGCACCTGCTCTTCTGCGGATTTGAAATGTCATGCTCAAAGTCCTTTCTCTAAAATGCTGTCTTTGTATTAGTAGTAGCAAATATGTTTGCTTTTGTTCTATTCAGAAAAAGAATCTCAACTTGTGATTGTTTAGTATAATATGGTTTGTTTCATATGGCTATAATCATCTAAAGAAAAACTAAACTAAAGTTATTTCATAAATGTTCTCTGTCAGAACAAATGTCACTCAAAACAGTTTTTATTTGTAGGTGAATGCATATTAAAACATCTAAATAATCACTATCTTTCAAACAGACCCACACAGCCTGAGTCTGACACCAATGTGCAAATTTTCCAGTATTTGCACACTATATGAGGGTCGCTGAGTCTATTTAGAGCTTGAGCTGTGGTGCGTTCACTGACCGTAAACCTAGCTGTAAAAACTTCACTAAGTAAAAAAAAGTAATGCAAGTGTTCCACCAATAGGCCTTCTCTCTACTGTGACCTCATTGCCTAATTCTTAATTACTCAATTAGTCAGCCAGAGGCTGTTTGTGCTTTATATATTCTCATTTATTCATCTTCTACTACATACGTTTAAGTATTCAGTCAACTAAAAGTTACAGAAAAGTTATTTGTGTCAGCTTGAGTAAAAACACAAAGTAAATTTCAAATGTTTAAAAGCTAAGCTATAATGTAAAAAAAAAAAACGGGATAAAATGCAGCAAAATGTTTGTTTTCCAGGGAGCCCGAGTGCTTTGTGGGGGAGAACCTTTTTTCCCTAGTGACCCCAAACTGAAAGGCGGCTATTTCATGTCGCCCTGTGTCTTAGGTATGTCTTTTTTCTACATTTACACCATTTTATTCTAAGTGTTTTAGTGTGCCAATCACTTATTTCTCTCTCTGTACAGATAACTGCAAAGACGATATGACTTGTGTGAAGGAAGAAATTTTCGGCCCTGTGATGTCGGTCATGCCTTTCGATACAGAGGAGGAGGTCATCAAGAGAGCTAACAATACAACCTTTGGATTAGCTTCAGGAGTTTTCACCAGGTCAGCAGAGGACACAGTTACCCAGCAGTTTGTTTAAACTGCAATCTTTGTACTTGAAGATAAGATTATTTCACTGGTAGGGAATTTGGATTTCCTCAGAGCGGCTTATAAAAGAGTTAAGTCTTAAGCAATAGTGGTTAGAAATGAATGAGGAAATAAAATTTTATTAGCATCATTAAACAGATGTCTGACCCAGAAATCTTTGTTTTCTTGCTCATAGGGACATTTCAAGAGCCCACCGTGTTGCTGAAAATCTTGAGGCTGGTACTTGCTTCATCAACAACTACAATATCAGTCCTGTAGAAGTGCCATTTGGAGGATACAAGAATTCAGGTAAAGTCATATGTAATGAATTAATGAACTTGTACAGGTCAAAGTGAAGTAATGCAATGCCCTTTTTTCTCCCAGGCTTTGGCAGAGAGAATGGACAAGTGACCATTGAGTACTACTCCCAGCTCAAGTCCGTTATTGTGGAAATGGGTGACGTCGAGAGCATCTTTTGAATGTCTTTCAAGTTTACACTAACATAGCCATATCTGTGAATGAAAGTGCCACATTTTGTACCACATGGCGCTTGCTGCTTAACCGGATAAAATGTTTTACTACTTTGTCTGCTCTGTGTTTTTCTGTTGAAGAGTAATGACTGAAGTCAAACTGGCAACACACAAAGATTATTAATTTACTCCCACTTCTTCTGCCACTGGCAATCTTTAACTAAAAGTATCTTTGCCTGACATTTTTCCAAACTGCCCAAGAGTGCAGTTACTTGTAAATGCTATAAAGTGGTAGTAAAGACATTTCAGGTTAAGGTTAGATTTTCCAAATGATTATAATCATACAACACAGCAAGATAACAAAAAAGCACACCACTTAGACTGAATTAGACTGCTGACTAAATTGCAGGGTGGACACACAAAAATGTTCATAAATTGTGATCAGTTCATAGCAAAATAAACCCACAATAATTCCATCATTCATGTTGTGTCATAGTTCATTGTCTCTGCCAGAAGATAGAAGTCCTTTTTCTCAACAACAACAAAAAAAAGTTCCCAGATCTGTTTAAATATATCTATTTGTCTTTAAGTATAAATGTATAAATCAATAACATTTTCTTTAGTTGAAGCTTTTCTGCAATTTCTTTGAGCCAATGCTGAGTTTTCCAGATAATTTCCAAATTGAAATAACTTTTTTTTTAGCATAGATCAGACCTGGGCATTTTAAGGCCCGGGGGCCACATCAGGCCCTCGACCCTCCCCTGTCCGGCCCTCAGGAGGCTTGTGTCAGAAAAGGAATTAATGCAGGAGTGTAAACCATGTACAGAACAGAATACAAACATAATACTTTTATGGTGAGGGGAAGCTGGAATAGACCATTATCGTTAAAAGTGTAAATGTTGAGGATAAATTCTGATTTCTTGGTTCAGGCCTTGTTTGGAAGGAGCTGTTATCATCAGTGTTTCTGCAGGAGACTAGACTTAACTTTAGTGTTTTTTGAGTCATTTTCTCAGGTGTCAATAACATGTTGAGCCAGGCCTGGTTTTAGAACAAAATGGAAAGAGTAGATCTTAAACAGAGGATGATATAACTGTTACGGAGGCATATATTTGACATACTTTTGCTTATAGTTTAAACTTTAAAGAATATGTCTTTTTATTAAGCGTGAGTTGACTGTGTTGGCCCGGCCCTCCACAAGAGTCCCAGGTTCTAATGTGGCCCTCGGAGAAAAATAATTGCCCACCCCTGGCATAGATTATACACAGTCTGACATGCAGATCAGTTTGGCATGTTCTATATCAAAGTTATATGGAAAAAAGCCAAGTGTGAATAGGTTGGGGTTTCTTTGTTATATAAACTTAATTTAATTGAATCCATAAATGACTGTACGTGCTCCGGTACAATAGGTGGCGGCAAACACATTTCACAGCTGGTCTGTGCGCGAGACAACCTATGGAGACAAAACGAGATGTTTTACTTCCTGTGTAACTCCAGAGCTAACAATTCTTTGAAGCTAATCAAACAATGCAGGTAATAGCAGTTCACAGCAGTTATATTCACAAAATGACTTTTGACTGGCTGAATATAGAAACTATGTCTGTCGTTGGTGATGTTAATGGCGTTTTTGTTTTCGCAGCAACGTGAAGAGAAACAGTTAGAGGCGTCTGTGGAGTCGCTCATTTCTCGAGTAGCCCATGTCAAAAACGCCCTGCACAGCTTTATTTATAAGTTAGAAAATGAATGCGACAGGTTAACGTGGTAAGTACTGATCATTTTTCAGTTATTATATACATAATAGTTTACTTACTTTACTATAACATCTAGTAAATATCTGCTGACAGTTGTAATCTAGGCTAAACAAGCTAAAAGATGAATTCATTTCTCAGTTCATATCTAACAGTAGGCCTCTGTTGTGTACTGGTAAAAATGGACATTCACCCATCAGATTTAATGTATTTAATGAATTTGAGGCAATTGTTGTTGTGATACTGGACTATACAAATAAAATTGAATTGAATTAAACGCGCTAAAGCTTTTGACTTTAAATCAGTTACAATTATTTACAAAACGGAGGGAAATAACTGTTCAAAGATATATTGCGCAAATTTTGGGTTGACCTTTCGACTGGAAAAACTGTTTCGGATCACAAAAACAACCAATGTAACACTGGCTGTGTGGCTGGTGATTGGACGACTATATTGCACATTTACTGTATAACTAAAGAACTAAAGTTAATTGAAGCTGCAGATCATTTGTAATGTTATTGAGGAGATCTAGATGGATAACTGCAAATGAAAAGCCCACATATGATTGAAATACAAGCCCTTTATAATCTGTTTTCGAAATTATAATGTATACATTTGTCTGCAAGTTGAAGAGATCTTAAGACATATTAATAACATATGCTTTTGAGCTTGTCTCAATTACGCACAGGTTCAGCTGACTTTTGGAAAATGAGAATTTAGTAATGTAGTAATGTATTTCTATTTTTATAGAATGGACCCTGAGACTGGGAAAAAAACAAGATTATAATGGTTATGTTTTGGGGGCTTTTGGCCTATATTGATAATGGACAGTGGCTAGACAGGAAACAAGGTGAAAAAGTTGAGAATGACATTGGGCATATGACCTGACCGTGTCTGTACCTGAGCTGCCAGATCTGACTTGATTCTTATCAAAACAATTTAAATCAAAATATACAACACCAGTGTAATGCTGGATGGACATGGCACACATTAAATTATAAAGAAGACATTATTATTTAAAACCCATTAATTAAATACAATAGGAAATGGACTGAATGCCATAGTGATATTCCATATTTTTCTTTACCCAGGCCGTCTGTCTTGGACAACTTTGCACTCCTGTCTGGTCAGCTTAACACCATCAACAAACTGCTGAAAAACGAGAAGACGCCATCTTTCCGCAGTCAGGTCATAATCCCACTGCTGCTCTCTCCGGACAGAGACGAGGATTTAGCTGTGAGTATCCATCACTCGGAAACACTGGTGGAAACTGTTATCTGTATTCTTCTGTACCTCTTATGTATTCTCCCTTCAGAAACTAACAGAGCAGAGAGTACCGGTGTTCAGCCACGAGATTGTACCAGACTATTTACGCACCAAGCCTGACCCTGAGGTGGAGGAGCAGGAGAAGCAGCTGAGCGCGGAGGCAGCCCGTATAGGCCCTGAAGTGGCACAGGTCTGCTATGATCATTTAAAAGAAACATTTCAACTGCAGCAATTAATGCAGTGGTATTTGCTGACCATATGAGCACACCCTTTAAAAACACAGAGACACTTTAGAGGGGGAGAAAATATTCTATTGATGGATTTCTGTTCTACTCAAGTTTGTATCTGCATGTTGTTTACCATCAGCGTTTGGAATAAAAATCTTACGAAGCACATATTTTTGCAAAGCACTCAATTATGGCTGGACAATACATCAAAAAATGTATTTATTTATTTTTTCCTGGTGAAGCCTAAATGCTCATATCTCACTTGAGGGTCCATACCCCCGTTGCTATAGCACCATTTCTGTTTCACCCTTGTCCATTTTTCCTGTTGAGACTTGGTGATGTTTGTGCACACAGAAACAGATCCAGACATTGAATAAGCTTTGTTCCAGTCTGTTGGAGAAACTCAACAACCCCAGAGACGACAGAGATGCCGAAAGTGCAGGTTTGTTGCTCTTTAAAGGCCAGTTCAGAGTTCCCACATATGAACCTAGAATGTAGCGACTGGTTTTCCAGTCATAGGAAAACAGTAAAAATGTAAAATATTCTGGAAAGTTTTAGTCCTGTAAAATAATGACAGCAATTATACCCCACTTACCTGATTTGTGTTAGTCACACAAGTCTGTTAGCCAAACAACATTAACTAATAAATAATATGGAATGACCAACTAACAAAATAAGTAAATATTAGATCAGTTCTTTGCAATGCAAACATGTTTCCAAAGACAATAAAATTAATTTTGAAGTATTATCATTGACATGTCTGTGGGGGTTCTCATCCATCCAGGTCATAATCCAATAAAAAGTTAATAAGGCAAAGTTGAAGGGAGAAGACTTTCATCCTTAATTCAAGAGGCTATGCGTCTTTTACTTAAAACTAAAGTCCAGATCCTTCCTTCTTAACCTTTTATTCCATAAACTGACTCAATTAGCATTTTGAAATATTGCATTATAAATGAGTTAAAATGACCAAGCAAATATATGTGAACAGACAGGAGTACAAAAAGTGAAACCAATGAGACATGTCTAATAACATTGACAGAAAACAGGAGTGAAATGTGTTCCTATATCATAGAGATGTTTGGGTCTTGTCTCTCGTGGCGTATTTAAAACCAGCACTTCTTTAATATCCTGAAAATCTTTTCTTTTTCAGCTTTAAGACAGAACAAACCGTCATTCAACCCTGCAGACACCAACGCCCTGGTCGGAGCTGTTGCATTTGGAAAGGGTCTCTCTAAATGCAGGCCCCCAGGTCCAGTGGCCCCTGGGCTGCCGGGACAAGGGCCCATGTTGAGTGGCGGTCCAACTCTACAGCAGGTTACCATTGGAGGGGGCTCTGGGCAGCAGGCCACTATGGGAGGTCCTGTGCCTCCACAGCAGCAGGGACAGCCAGGTGAGGGGACATCAACAAAAGCTTCCACTGGGGCAGGTTTTATATGGTCAATATGTAGTGGAAATATCCATTTCCACTATCAAATGAGTCACAATATATAACATACTATATAACATACTATACTACTTTAGTAACTCCACATCTTTTGGTTTCATCAGTGCAGTGCAGTTTGTAAAATCAAATTTTTACACAATAGGTGTTCATGTGTGACCAAAGAGTAGAATGCAACTGCCAGCTCTCAAGGCAACCTTTCTCACAATTAAAGTTGTGAGCTCTGTAGCATTTCCACAAAATGTTTGACGCTAAACTTAATATCCCCTACAATGTATTTTCTAATTTATTACCACCAGATTTACCATATATTTGGGTTGCAATTGCTTTGGCATTTAGAAATAAGATACCCCAGAACCTATATATTACGCAGGTCTGGGAAACACTGTTTTGAAATATTTCATGGACCCTTTAAAGTCTAAATGCAATAGCTAGCAGTAAATGTCAGTGCAAAAGAGAAAAAAGTGATTAGGAGTTTCTCTCCAGTATTTTGTTTAATTAACAATCAAAGTTATAAGGTAAAGAATAAAGTCTTATGTTTTTCTGTGTATAAGACATCAAATTATCACTTTTCTTAAGACCTCTCCATTTTCTTTTACAGGAAAAATGCCAAGTAGCATCAAGACAAACATCAAGTCTGCATCGGGTTCAATGCATCCTTACAACCGATGAGCAAGTTCAAAATCTTCCCACATATTTTATATTCAAAGGACTTACACAACATTTTAGTTAGTCTAGTGGACATGATCCTGCTGATGCTGTTTGTACCATCAACGTTCATCAGCCCTGTAGTTTCTCCAGTAGATGGCAGCATGACTTCATTTATGAGTCCATCGTCAACTGTTCTTGAGAGACTATAATAAAACTTGAGTTTTTGTATATTATGTTTGATGAGTTTTCATATGCATAATTAGCAGCGGAAACAACATTGTAAGTGTTGTTTTTTAATTTAGTTTTAAAGCATGACTACCCAGCAAAGTAACAACGAAGTAACTAAGGAGTTGCTAATGGCCCTTAAAAAGTCTCAAAATGTGACCAGTATTTAATTAGGAAAAACAAATTCAACTTATAACACCCATGTGACTGAGATGTAAATTATTATAAAAGTACCTCTGACCTAACAAAATTCACAAATCAAATCATATTTTAAAGTATTGTTTCCCAAACAGTTAGTCAGAACCCAAAAGTGGAAAACCATAACTTTTTATTTAGGTCACTGGGTATTTGGAAATCAGTTAAAATGGCTTGTATCAATGAAACAACTCTAAATGAGACCGAAATGACTTAAAAGAAAGTGACCCCAAAAGGAGCAAAGCTATAGTAAAACTAAACAAAACAACTGAAGAAGGGTCAGACAGTTAATCTGTTTAGTATTACTTTGAAAATCTTCCAGTCACAGTCTAATTGCTTTTGACGGTGGCTCTAACACCATCTCAGTCCACATTTATGACAGAAATATTGATGTCTACATGTACATTAGTTTAGACAGCTGGCACTTTTTAATCCTATGCAAAAATTGTTACTGACTTGAATTAATTGTGCTGCGCTGCTATCAACTGAACTGACTTCTCTTATCAAATACTTTCCTTTTGGAGTCACCTCTGCTTTTACAGGTCTGGACAGTAATTATAGAGAAGTACAATCAACTATAATTTTTAGATTTAAATTTGCAAGATTTTGTGAACAAACATTTGAGTAAAAGTCAAATCCAGGTTTATTCTGGCTTTTGAATTACCTTTAGCCAACCATTTTTGTTTAGCTGCAACTGAATTTCTTCTCTGAAATGTCAATATCGAGAAGAAAAAAAAATGCACATCGTGTGAGGATGTATTTTTCAAAATCAAATTCAAAACCCAACCTCTCATTTGTGGTTTAGAACAATAAAAAACAATTAAAAATACATTTTTAATCATTTCATTTAGATTTGTATATACCCCTGGTTTATATGTATATTTTCCAGTATATTTAAGAATGACCTACAGTATGTAAATGATTTTGTCATGTAGGCCTGTATTGTTTTTCCAATAGTTATCTAAAAAGCCTTTTTTGACAGTGGTTTAAAAACTTTTAAAACCTTCTACTGAAAGAGGTGTTTTCTGACAAATGTACCTTGTGTCTAATCGTCCCTTTCAGCGCATGTCAGCCTCAGCCGAGTTGAGCCAAACTTGTCTTGACTTGACCATTTTGACAGTTGCCAGAAGAATCATGTTTTTTGATGGGAGGATTGGAAAAAATTGAGAGAATCTCAGCAGAAAGACAGGTATTAAACAATTTTAATGGACCAAGAGAGAAATACACCATTGTACTATCACTTTGAGTATTTGTCCAGTTTAAGTTTGTGTTACAGTTCAGGGCAGACGTGAGCTTCTGGGGTACTCCAGACCAGCCCAGTGAGATGCCACAGCTCCTAAAATTTTGGGAAATTGGGCAGCTGTATGAATTGAAATGTTCTGAAAGCTTGGAATAAACCGGAAACAGTCTAATGTTTACTGCAGCAGCTGTACCTCCAGCCTCTCACTGCTACAACAGGATTTACTCTCTTCTTAATATTAATAATTAACAATGCATCCAAGTTTCAAAAGGGCTCCAAAAAGTATATAAAGTAAACATTTGTCAAACTTCTTTGGCATGATTGTTTTTGTAGAAAACATCACTCTTCTGAAGGGGTTATTTGTACCAAACCGTCCTGTACTAAAACGACCCACACTCGCAGTGGACTGTCAATTAGGCCTGCTGCTGTCTAGAGGGAGCAAAATCATTTGATATCATTCTATATATAATTATATATAAAGTCGTACAGTTTGTGTGAGGCCTTTAAGGACAACTTGTTGTCATATATGTCATCAGTGGTGGGCCGTCAGGGCCAGCAAGGCCTTCTCTGCTGGCCTAAACATGCTCAGAAAAGTAAATTTATTTTATTTTCATAAATATGTAAACAAAATTATTCTCTGTTCTCTTTATGTCATATTAAATCCACTTAGTGAGTGGCTTCCAATGTTGCTTATTATGGTAGAGTTTTTATCCAATTATATTTCAGCTAGCTTGTGTTGTCAGGCAAATTTCATTTGTCTGAGACCTTCAGAATCAACAGAGCAGGCCCCTGTGCACTGTAAGTGAACGGACACAGTCAGTTGCAATAGCCAATCAGATCTGGATTCTGCAGACCAAGGCCAGCTAGAAGGTCTTACGTTGAACTGGACATGTACGCGTCCTGTGATTGGATACGCACTTGCTAGAGCCTGAAAGGCGGCAATTTGCAGAATATCGAACTAAACCTGGAGATCCAACAGCTATCGCTGTGTTTTTAACCCATAATGGCCGAAGGAGGAGAAGAGATTGATCTGGTTGCAGATATACTTTCCACGCCATTTTCAAGATGGGCCTTTCACGAAAAGCTGGATATTGTGAGAAGAGGTCAGCCAACCCCTGTGCTAGCTAGCCTGTCCCAGCAAGGAGAAGGGTTTGTCTGTCATTTCCAGACGAGCAACGATGAGTGGTACGTCACTGAAGGCCTAAGCGTGAAATGCACAGCCCGCCACTGTGTTCCATATATATTCAACTGAAATAAGACCTGAAAGGTGCCTCCTCACTGAGATGTTCAGTCCAGGTCTTACTACAAGTTTTTTTAATCATTTCAGGTTTAAACTGATATATGATACTGAACTGAATATTACAGTGAAAGATTGATCCCTTTTAGAATCTAGAGCAATACAAGCTTACAGGTTTATAAATGTGAAAACACATTGTGTGAAAATAAACAGGATAGCACTTTCACGAGTTCTTTGCAGCGTGACAACGTTGATGTGATCGATAATTGTCCCGTGTCGAAAATATTTTCCCACAGACCTCACACGGTATGACCAGCTCTTTAGTGTGCCTGTAGGTGTGACTCCTTAAGCTCGATCGATCTCTGAATGCCTTCCCACAGAGTTTACAGGAGTATGGTCTCTCTCCAGTGTGGATGAACTCGTGTTGTGTGAGGCTTCTTGAGCATGAAAAGGCTTTTCCACAGACTTTACAGATATATGGTTTCTCTCCGGAGTGGATGCGTCTGTGTTTTGTAAGGGGCGAAGAAGAAGTAAAAGCCTTTCCACATTCATCACAGTTGTACGGTTTCTCTCCAGTGTGGACCCTCTGGTGTTCCACAAGGCAACTTAATCTCAAAAAGCTTTTCCCACAGTCTTTACAGAGGAACAGTTTCTCTCCAGTGTGAGTGCGTCTGTGCTCTACAAGGGAATATTTCTTTAAAAAAGCGTGCCCACAATCAGGGCAGTGGTACGGTTTCTCTCCAGTATGGATGCGTTTGTGTTCAGCAAGGTGCCCGGATAATGCAAAAGTCTTCCCACATTCATCACAGCGGTATGGCTTCTCTCCTGTGTGGATGTGTTTGTGTCGTGAAAGGAGAGTAGCATAAACATAGGCTTTTCCACAGATGTTACAGATGTATGGTCTTTCTCCAGTGTGGGTGCGTTTATGCTGTACAAGGAGCCCTGATAATGCATAAGTCTTCCCACAGTCATCACAGCGGTATGGTCTCTCTCCTGTGTGGGCGGTCTCATGAAGGTTGAGATGAGCTAAAGAAATAAAGTCCTTCCCACACTCTTTACACTTGTAGATTTGTTTTCCTGCGTGCACACGCAGATGTATTTTGAGCTGGTTCTTTGAGGGAAACCCCCTTCCACACTGGTCACAGGTGAAAGTTTTACTGATGGAGGCTGCAGTCTGGGGACCCTCGTCTTTATCCATATTGCTGATGAATGTAATTTCTGGGTAAATAAGAAAAAGAAAAAAAAAAGAGTTACTTCATAAAATGTCATGTACATGTGTGTCTCATTTCTTAAAATACTACCCATTAGGAAATTGATTCAACTTGTAGTTAATCCAACTACAGCTGTAAAAAACATTTCAAAACACTGGAAAATAACAGCTTAATCAGAACATGTAGTTCGTGTTACGGTCAAAATATCTGACAGTACGTTTTGATTGATTTAAAAAATTGTGTAAGATTAAATGTGTACATGATTTGAGCGCATAGAATTGCCCCAACAATTATTAATTTAAAGGAAAGAGCAGTTGTGTTATTGTCATTTAGCAGTCGCAGTCAGTTTCACGCTTCACCAGCTTAACTGTTTTTACAGCAAACGTTACTAGTAAGGTTAAAAGTGAGCTTAATGGAGCAATATCGAGAAAGGGTGTGTATTTAAAAATATATTCTCCAGCACGGACTAAGTGCAAGTAAAATAAAAAACATTTAAATCGCCGTCCTCGTAATTCCTGATACATGAGAATATCCGAGCTGATGGTTTTCCACTAGGACTACAACCATGGCGGACATCAGAAAGCTATAGCTAGCATCTTCCTAAATACCAATATAATGTTTAGAGTCTCATGCAGCGACTGAAAATAGCTTCAAGAGGTCACTCATGTCAGTTTTTAAGAGCACTAACCTGAACAAACAGAAACGACTGAAAGCGCAGAGACGAGAGATGATTCTCTCCAGATTCACTATCGGAAGTACGAGAGGCAGCGGCTGTGAAATACCGCCCCCTTCTGACGTGGAGGTTCACCGCTTCTAAATGATCTGGACCAGTTAACGTCAAAGTCCATGCCAGTCATTTCCACTCAGTCATTTAACCTAAGAGAGACAAAACCGTGTACAAAATGGTGCAAATAATTGAATTGTAAACACATTCACATATACATACATCATTCAAATTTTCAATAATGTGTATAATTATCAGAGGAATCAGTTCTCCAAAAACTTTATGAATTGAGACCATATTTTATTGTGAATTTTGTGTTAGTTCCAGAGTTAAGTGGTCAGTAATGAGGTTTAGCCAGTGATTTATTTATTATTTTTATTTTGTTTTTCCAGTTAAGCAGTATGTTTTTCGGCAATAGTTAATGAAATTAGGATACATTTTTCTGTGTATTTGAGAATTTAGAGTGAGGACAGGTCACCTTCTAGGTCTAGAAGGTGAGAGTGGGATGCTGAGGTCGAGGATTCTGGACAGCTCTCCCATGAGCCCCGACCAGAACCGTTTACCTGGTGAGCAGAGGCATAGTTTGTGAAGATGGCTGTCGGTTTTTGTGAGGCAGTGTATACAAGTGTTAGTGTTAGAAAATCCCATGTGATGGAAACATAATGCTGCAAATGAATGAACTTAAATACACAACCTTTTTCCAGGGTGTAGGGCCTACAACAATTATTCTCAACTATCAGATTATCTAGACTGGTTGGAGGAAGTTTATTCCTTACTTTAGTAAAATATATTTTTTGTGCTGGTAGCCTATTGCTGCTTCTTGGTTTCACTTTCATGCTTGTTTGAAAGTCTATGATGAAGGCTCAGTCTGTACCTCTGTAATCCCATCCATCATTGTCCAGTGCTGATGCTGAACTGTGACTTAAACTGTGATTTAAAGATGTGTACCTTAAAGAGGCCTGCCAAATCTGAGGGAAATCGAGGATGTATATGATAATGTTTCTGTTTGTTTGAATTATAGCCTTTTTTAGATTTTTGAGCTTTCCAATGGAAACATGGTAGAAGATAGCTGTTTTGTTTCACACAACACAGCACAACATGAAACACAAAGTCGAACTTAAAAAGCTACCTTTTTTTTTTTTTTTTTTTTCAAGCACACAATACTAAACACTCTGACACACAGTATATACAATATTTACATTGTTATACAGAATTATTTCTACAATTTCATACTTATCCTGAACTGAACCTGAGTCCTGCCCATGGGATATTTGCCCCTGGACAGTATCCACCCCGGGTTCACTCAAAAGAAACAGAGAGAGAGCATCAGTTCTCAAAAAGAGCAATACTGTTTCTCTTTTGGAAGTGGCCTTTGCGGTTCATTTGACCTTTTCCAGTGTTTCCAGTAGAGCGCCCGCTCCCTCTCCCAGTCCTCCTCCTCTTCACCCAGTCCGGCTTGGGTCCAGGAAACAGGGGGAACGTGGGCCTGGTGGGTGGTGCCCTTGGGGGAGCAGAAGAGACCACAGGGTTAGTGCTGGGAGCACAGGGAGGAGGCACCAGGGGCTCAGCTGGGGCCTTACGAGGCTCAGGAGGAGGCACAAAGTCACCAAGAGCAAAGGAGGCAGGCAGCACAGAGAAGCTCAGCTTAGGCATCTTAGCAGGAGGAGGAGAGAGGGCAGGGGAGCGAGGGCAGGGAGAGGAGGAGCAGGGAGGAGGTGAGCCGCAGGATGAGGAGCCATAGCTAGAGCTAAGCCTAGGGACCTTAGCAGGAGGAGGAGAGAGGAAAGTGGAGCGAGGGGGTGAGCAGTAGGATGAGGAGGTAGAGCTAAGCTTAAGGATCCTAGCAAAAGACTTAGAGAGGAAGGAGGAGGGGCAGGAGCTAGAATCGGAGTCAGAGTCAGAAACAGAGCAAGAGTCGGAGTCAGAACCAGAGCATGAGCAGGAGTCAGAACCAGAGCAGGAACAAGAGCAAGAGTCGAAGTCAAAGTCAGAGTCACTGTCAGAGTCAGAGTCAGAGTCAGAGCTAGAGCGCCAGCTCAGCTTAGGGACCTTAGCGGGAGGAGGAGAGACAGCAGGGGAGCGAGGGCGGAGAAGGGAGGAGCAGGGAGGAGGTGAGCCGCAGGATGAGGAGCCATAGCTAGAGCTAAGCCTAGGGACCTTAGCAGGAGGAGGAGAGAGGAAAGTGGAGCAAGGGGGTGAGCAGGAGGTAGAAGAGAAGGAGGATGAGGAGAAAGAGCTACGGTTACGGCTCCTATCACAAGACTTAGAGAAGCAAGAGGAGGAGGTGGGGAGAGAGAGGAAGGAGGAGATGGAGCCAGTGCCCGAGCCAGAATCAGAGCTAGAGCCACAGCTAGAGCAATAGCAGGAGGAGGAGGAGAGGGTGTGGGTCAACTTAGCCTCAGATGCAGGGATCTTGCACAGGATCCTGCGTGGGCTGCCGGGTCGGTCAGGGTTTGGAACCTGGACAGAGATCCAGGTGAAACCCTGTGTCTCCTGTGGAGAGACAGACATAAAGGCAGAATTAGAGGGGCCTGTGGAGGAGGCGGGTGGAGAGGTAACAGTGGGTGTGGTGGGTGTGGGCAGCCTGAG
The DNA here is from genome assembly GCA_036850595.1 of Rhyacichthys aspro. NCBI lineage: Eukaryota > Metazoa > Chordata > Actinopteri > Gobiiformes > Rhyacichthyidae > Rhyacichthys > Rhyacichthys aspro. The sequence continues at coordinate 20,628,183 of CM072151.1, forward strand.
CAGGAGGAGCACGTCGGGGGAACCCGGGCCTCGTGGTCCAGGAGTGAACAGAGATCTGTGGAGAAAAATACATCTGTCTAAATACCCCTATTATGTCATGCAATTATGAGATCAGTATACACATGAATTTAAAACAAAGTCATAATGCTGAGCTCTTTTTTCAAAGGCATGTATTTCAAATCTCTATATAACTCTTACTGATTCAAGTCAACCATGTACTTTCTGTCTTGTACCAACTTATATGATTTCATGGACACAAGCTCATTATAAGCACCAATACACAGAGTGTACTTTTAAAGCAACACCATTTCATCTTTTACCATACTCAGAAAGCCTCAGGGTGATCAAATATACCCAGGAGAATATACCCACATTCAGAGACATTATATAATGATATACAAGATACTGCAGCAGAGTACTTTCAAATGCAGAAGAGTTACACAGTGTTGTTTGAAAGTGGTTCTGAGTTATTTGTGAATATCAGTAATTCATTGATATGTCTGTGAAAATGTACTTTTGAATTTCTCGCATAACCCGTGTGTAGACAAACTCACAGCTACAAAAAATACACATACTCTCTGATGAAACTTACCGTGAAACATAATTTTAATATCGACCAAAGGCCATTTTACTCCTAGAGATCGGTTTATACTCGGGGTGCGCAGTTTTAATGGTAAAACCCATAGGGAATAATGAGAACATGGAAGTGTCAAAATCTCACGTTTTCTCTCGAAAAGGTCTCGTAGTCCTAGTCAGTGGGTGGTCAGTAGATGTCTTAGTAGAAAATGTCCGCGGTCAAAGTCTCCTCTTTGACGAAATCGTCGAGTGAAACTCAAAGTTTGCGTTTTTTCTCAAAGCCACAAGTTTGCAAGTTTTGCGATGACGCATTTGCGCTCGAGGAGCCGCACTTAGCAACCAGCACCTATACGTACTGACGTCAGCACGTATACCGCATTTACGTATCCAGCAATGATATTTCATATCATTGTAATATCTTTAATGTCATTTAATGTGAACTTGGTTATAATGACACAGGCAGTATGGAAAGTGTTGAAGTATCATATATTACCGTTACTGCTTCACTACAGTAGGTTTATGAACTGGAAGATAGCTTCATCATCACATCGAGCAATAAAAGTGGGACCGCTATTTTCGGTGTGAAATTGCTAAATACTGCCACCTTGTGGTTCAATGCTTCTCCTTTTTTACCTGCAGCCCTGCATCTGCTAAAACAGCAGGAAAAACAGTACATATTTAAGACAAATCTGAAAAATAAGATCTAAATTGGGAGTGAAAAACTGCAAAGCCGAGAAAACTTTCTAAAGATGTGGGGCTCTACGGGACCATTATCACTGTTCTGAAAATGGTGTGTTATATATCAACATATTTCTTATATTTAAGATCAAAATGCATGATCTGCATGTGCTTTCCTACCAACAGGTTTCTGGAGGTCCATATGGAGTCTTTGATGGCGGCTAGGGAGAGCCACATTTTGGAGAACTCAGCTTTTGTTGTCCTCAGTTCTTGGCTCACCCCGTACAGCACCAGCTGTGCTGTTAGGACCTCCCCTGCTGGTAGGTACAGGAATTGTAAGGAGCCGGCTGTCGCCCACTGGCCTACAGCAGCGCTGCACTCCCTCAGGAGTGCCACAACCTGGCCTTGGGTAAATTGCGAGTCTTGATATGCCCCGTGAGTGCATGACGGACCTGACCGGCAGAATCTCATGCGCCAAACTGTTGAGCGCACAGGACTCACTGGTTCCCGCTCCTTCACAACAGAGGTTAAAAGACGATGGTTAGTTAAAATCTGACACTCCTCCTGCTTCAGGTTAAAATGCTTTAAAAAGGTGGGGATAAAAGCATATGCCTTGGGCAGGTTAAAAGACACTGGTTCTTTAAGATTAATTGGTAAAAGTTTTCTTTTTCTCAGGTAGGAACCCATCCAGAACTTAGCTAGATCTGCTGCCTTGGGGTTTCTGGATGGGTTCACACAAACTGCCATGTGCAGTGCTATGTAATGACTTTATTTTTTTTAAAGTTTATTTATTTATTTATTTTTAATTTATTTAGGTAAATTAACAATACAATACATATAATTATGAATCAAATCTACAATCAAGTACATAACCAAAAAAGGAATAGGCTAAAGCCAAGGCTTATATTTGCCTACCCTATTTACTCCACATAGTCCTCAGAGTCAGCAAAAAAAAAAAGAAAAAAAAAAAAGGCATTTCTACATGATCATACAATACTGTAAATAGTGTGTGTACATCTTATCATTTTACACAGGATTAACAAAATAATTTACAGTTTTCCTGTTTAAAGCTCTTGTGAAGCTTACCAGAGTAGTACATAATTTGAAGTCATCATTTAGTCCATTCCATAGTTTTACACCTTTTACTGAAACACATCTGGATTTTACATTAGTTCTTTCTTTGGCACATTCAAAAAGAAACAGATCTCTAAAATGATATTTACCCTCTCTTAACTTGAATAATTTCTGAATACCAGAAGGAAGTCTTTTGTTTAATGCTCTCTGCATTATTTCCAATATTTTCATATAAACAATATCCGTGAATTTCAAAGTAGTAGTTTGAATGAAGAGTTTGTTAGTTGATTTACGATATCGTACTTTGAGTCTTTGTAACTTAACTAAAATATAAGTCTATGTTTGTGTTATTTGCATTACTCCATATTTCTGAACAATATGATAGATAGACCATAACCAAGGATGAATATATAATATACAAGCCTTTTGTTTAGTCTTTTGTTTTAAACAATATAGATTTTGCTACCTTGTTTCTTATAGATTCAATATGCTGTTTCCAACTAAGTTTATTATCTACGATCACACCTAAGAATTTCATAGGTTTCATAGACTCTTTCAATTTCGACTCTGTTTAAGTGTAACTTTACATTACTAAGTCCTATTACCAGAAAATATCCTAAATTTGGTTTTATTTTCATTTAAGGATAACTTATTATAGTAAAACCACTTTTTTAACACAGCTAATTCTTTCTCCACCGATTGCAATAATTCATCCACATTTTTTCCAGAACAAAGAACATTTGTATCATCAGCAAACATAATACATTTCAAAATAGTAGATACTGTCAAAATGTCATTAAAATAAAGTATAAATAATTTTGTTCCCAAAACTGAACCTTGAGGAAGGCCACATATTACTGTTTCAAATTGTGAATGTGTATTGTTAATTTGTACATACTGAACTCTATTAATTATATAGCTCTTTAAACACTGGTATGTTTCCCCTCGTAAGTCATATTGTTCACATTTTCCCAACAATAATGCATGATCAATAGTGTCAAACGCTTTCCATAAGATAAAAAAAACACAAACGTTTTTTTTTTTTTGTCCCCCCCCCCCCCCCCCTGTCATTAAAGCCAAAAAAAAAGGAAAAAAGAATCAAAAAAAAAAAAAAGAAGGAAGGAAGCAGGCCGGCCCCCCCCCAGGGCAAGGGAAAAAAAATATTGCAAATTTCAGGAGCCACAGAGTTACTAACTTTCACTAGCAGTAACAAACAAACTGGTAAGGAGTGGTTGGAATGCAGGACGTCTAGTACTGCTGCTGATTGCAGATTGGAGCCAGTTGTGCTGCTCTGCCACGCCCAGGTAGGTGGAGACAAACAGACAAGAGAGGGGGAGAGAGACAACAACGCAATGCTGCAAACTGTGACACAACCAGCTCCATCACAGCTAAGGTTTTGGAGCAGTTGTTCCTAAATCCGTACTGGTGCTCATTTAGTACATTGTATTTATTAAGGAAGGAGTCCAGCCTGTTTATAAACAATTTTTCTAGTATTTTTGAAAATTGAGGTAACAGTGATATAGGTCTATAATTAGATAATGTTTGCTTATCACCCCTTTTGTAAACTGGAAACACCTTGGCTGTTTTCATTTGATAAGGAAAGGTTGGGTGATTTTACTCTAAATTAAAATGTGGCTTCTCCTTTCTTAAATGTACATCATTATTGGTTTCCAACACAGTAAACACAGGCAAATGATCAGTAATGTCTGTTACTAATAGTCCACTTTTTGTTTTGACATTAGATTTGTTCATATAAATATTGTCAATCAATGAGGCACTATCTTTGGTTATTCAAGAAGGTCTTAATATTAATGGATAGAAACCTAAACTGAACATAGTGCTGAAAATACATATGCTCATTAGATTTTAACAAATCGATGTTGAAATCTCCAAAAACAAAAGTAAACTTTTCATTATGCCTCTCATACATCTTTGATATTCTCTTACTAAACTCGTCTATACAGGAACTTGGGGTTCGATAAACTCAACTAATATATTCTTAGATCTATTGCCCTCAATTTCAACAGATAAACATTCCATCAAATTATCAACAGAAAATGTCTTGTTAGTAATAACCTTACATTTTAAACTAGAGCTTTCGAACAGCGCAAACCCACCGCCCCCTTTTGTTGAACCTATTCTGAACAAACATTTGATATCCATCTAAACCATCTAACACATCTTTTCCTTCACTGATCCATGTTTCTGAGATTGCTACCACACTGAATTTATTATTAAATTAAATTGAAATACATTGTCTTTGCCCTTTAGCCCATATGTGTCAATTTGTTCATTTTTATCTATATTTGTCCAGCTCACTGACATTTTTGATGGTTAAGACTTTAGCCTGCTATTTTACAGTTCCTAGTCTATGTAGCCTGTATTTTTTTCCTCCTTCCTCAGAATCCTTGCTTGATGAGCAATTTCTGCATTCTTCTTTGTAAGATGTTTGTTCACAAAAACATCTGAGCTCTTAAGTTTTTTGTGCAACTTTTAACAGCTCACTCACAAATCGAATGATATTTGGTCTCTTGTTCTGTTTTTGTGGGATTGTATGACAAGCAGCTATGGTTTTGCTGTCTAGTGAAATGTCTTTACTGCTGAAAAACTTAATAACTTGCTGCTCAAGTGAGAGTAATTCACCTGATGGCCTCCCCTTCATGGTCTTCTGCTGTAATCTGTGCATAAACGATGTGTAGTCTCAAGTCCATTCTTGTGTACTGTTCCAGGTCTTCCACTCTTTTTTCTAGTGCTTCTGTCTTCTCATCCTTTTCTTTAATGATGTCTTTTAGTTGTTGTATATCTCCAATCAGACACATCAGGCCCTTCTGTTGCTTTGCCACCTTAGTAAGTTCCTCTGACATGACATTCATAGAGAGCTTAACTTCTTCTATGTCTTTTGCCAAACTTGAAGCCATTTTTACTGATTGTTAGTTGTTGAGTTTCCAGGTAATTCAACAGGCCTTTTGCTGGTTGCCCAACCACATGTTGTAAAAAAATGCTCAGAAGGTCAAAAACAGCAGAAATAATCCCACTGGCTTAAGCATTACTTGAATATCAATATACAGACCATCAACAAACACTTGGATGTCGAGTTGTTTTTGAGATATTCAATAGATTGCAGAGCTGAGCTGCACAGCCCTCCTAACCAGCAGCCATCTTAGCTGCTCTGTTGCTCAAATGCCTAATATCAGGTAAATGTCAGGTACTCCTTTCCCTCCTTTTTCTTTTCTTTTTCATGGTTCTTCTCCTTAGTCTTTCCCACTTGGAGCCCCACAGAAAGTGGAAGATAGCTCTCTTGAGGTCTAAGATGACCTTCTTGTGGGGGTACAAACAGAGCCAATCAGTAAAAACAAGGGTAAAATCACTGCCTTTAAAATCAAAATTTGCCCTTCCATTGCGAGTCCTCTAATGCTGTGTTCACACCAAATAAATCGAATAAATCGCGCTATTTGCACGTAGTTGGATGCTTGAACATTTTGAACATTTACTCGCTTCATTCGCGCCTGTTGTCCAAAAACCCAGTCTCTACCAACTCCCTCCCTCCTCCCGGTCAAATTTAATCCCCAGTATTTTTTGTCCGGTCAGGTTCACTGTCAGGGGGAGTCTTGTGGTTTTGTCCTCAGTCCAGGGTCCATAAAATTGGGCTTGGGTCTTGCTTCGGTTTAATTTTGACCCAGAGGCCTGTCCGAACCAGTCTGCTAAGTCTAGTGTCCGGTTTATTGATAAAAGGTCGGTGCATAAAATATTCACGTCGTCCATGTATAAAATGCACTTCGCTGCAAGTCCCCCTCCACCCGGGATTCCCACCCCCGATTCTTTGGTCCCTTCTCAAGATCTGTGCCAGTGGTTCAATACACATGACGTACAGGGGGGCAGATAACGGACAACCCTGACGGACACCGCAGTTGATTTGAACTGCATTTGTCGGATGCTTGTTAACGACAAATTTGCTGGTAATGCCCCGGTACAGCAATCCCACCCAAGCTATAAACCTCTCTGGAAAGCCCACTTTTTGCAGTACCTCAAAGAGGTACTGGTGCGAGACCCGATCGAAAGCTTTCTCAAAGTCTAAATTTAGGACTACTAGCCGAATGTTTCTGTCTCTCGCGTAACAGATGGTGTCTCGGATCAGTACGAGGCTGTCGGTGATCTTCCTCCCCGGAATGGCACAGGCTTGATCCGGGTGAATCAACCCCTTTAAAAACAAGGACATACGCGCTGCTAAAATTTTGCTAAAAAGTTTGCAGTCCAAGTTTAAAAGGGTTATAGGTCTCCAGTTCGTCAGGTCGGTCTTGTCTTTGTCCTTGGGAGGGAGAGTCACTATCCCTTGTCTAAAACTGTCTGGTAGTCGGTCTAGTCATTCAAAATCCATAAAAGCAATCAATAGGTTGAATAAAATTCCACAGGTAGTCCAGCTTGTCCTGGCAACTTACCTTTTTTAAAACTTTTTATACATTTATTCAACTCTAAAAGGGTAAAATCCTGGTTTAAAAGCACACTGTCATTTATTTTATGTTCTATGGATTTTAAAATTTCATTCATGGTGTCACTATTGATTATTTTTGTACTGTACAGGTTTTGATAAAATTTTTCTACAATTTGTTTGATTTCATTCGTTGTTTCAGTCATTTTTCCATCTTCTTTCTTTAGTTTCAAGACTGTCCGATTTTTATTCAAAATTTTCTTAAAAAAATATCGCGTGCATTTTTCACCTTCTTCAATTTCTCTTTCCCTGCTTCTTAAAATGACACCTTTGCTTTTCATTTCTGCTAAAACCGACATTTCTCTTTTGACTTCTTTTATTTCTTCCTTAAAATCAATTCCTTCTTGTTGTAGTTTAAAATACCGTTGGAGGCGGTTTTGCAGCCCCATCATGCGTCTATTTGCTTGGTTTCTTTTTCGTTTCCCTGCCTGTCTAAAAAAAGTCCTAGTTCTGCCCTTCACCATTTCCCACCAGTGTGCTCGTGTCTCGTAAAAGTCCTGAAGGGTCTGCCACTCTTTGTACTGCTCCCTGTATTGACTGACTAAGTCTGGATCTTGTAACAGGGAGCAGTTGAGTTTCCACAGACCACTTCCTAACGTCACACCCGAAGAGAGTGAAAGGGTGCAGGATAGCAACAGGTGATCAGAAAAGAAGACAGGTGTTAATCTAGCATCGGTGGGTGGGCAGTCCCTGGTAAAAACGTAGTCGATGCGAGAGGCTTTGGTGCCGTCACCACTGAACCAGGTGAAGCCCTCCTCTCTGGGATGCACGGTTTTAAAACAGTCCTGTAGTTTAAAATCCCTACACATCCCCTGCAGTAAAACCAATGTTTTGTCAAGCTTAAAATCCCCTGTTCTTTTCCTGTCTTTCTGTGATAAAATGCAATTAAAATCACCCGCTAAAATAAAAGGCATTCTCCCTAGCATGTGGGGCTGCAAGTCTTCTAAAAGATCATACCTGTCATGTTTGTCGTTAAAGCCATAAATATTTAAGAGCTTAAAATCCTGTCCCATAAAAGTCAAATGTGTTAAAAGTGCCCTACCGTCTTTCACCACAGTGCTTCCCTTCACCGCCACCAGAGGGTTTTTTATTAAAATAGCCACTCCATCATTTTTGTTTTCATCTGAACCACTCCAAAGAGATGTGTGTGGCCACATTTCCTCCCATTCTCTGTAGTGTTTTAAAAACAGTATTGCACATTCCTGTAATAAAAACACATCTGATTTAAAAGAATTAAGAAAGGATAAAACACTCTGGGCTCTAACTCGAGACTTCACACTTCTCACATTGATGGTTGAGAGGGTGAGGGTCATGAGTATGTTTAAAAACAACAGGTATGAAATCCTTAAAGACTAAACGGTGGTGAGAAGGAACTAAAACATTTTAAAAAACACAGTTGAAAGAAGCAGTTATTCCGTTCCTTGTGAATGGAGCTCATCCTTCACTCTTGCAGTAGAGAGTGGAGGGGATTGAGCTACATTCCCCCTTCGCTGCTTTGGGGTGGGCCTCTGTTTAAGTCCTTTGTTTGTTATTAGCGGTTTAGGGGTTGATTGCAGAGCTATTGACAAGAATGAGACCTCATTTGGTGAATCGGAGGGGAAGACTCTGGGCTCCTCCAGAGAGGAACTGTCTGAAAGAGTCTCCACTCTTCCCCTCTTCTCTGAGACTGGTGGAGTCCCAGAGGACAATTCTGATGCAGGTCTCTTGGGTTGTGCGTTGGGGAGGGGGGGACCTCGCTGTCTTCCAGTGGTTCAGAAGAACCACCTTCAGAGCTAGCTCCTCCTTCTGCCTGCATTGGCACCTCCTCCTCCAACAGGTCTGTGGGAGTGGCCTCCGCAGGCCCCTCCCCTTCTCCCGCCTCCTCTGATCCCTCTCCTCCAATCACATATTTTGGCGAGAAATTTGAAACCTCCAGCCCCTCCTCCTCAATTTGCTCTCCACCTGCTTCAATTTGACCACCATTTTGTTTACCGGCTTTCAACTTGTTGGCAAAAGATTTAGGGCAGTCTCTGAAGAGATGGTTATATTCTCCACAGAGATTGCACTTTCTGCCATTGGTACATTCATCAAACGTGTGTCCAATTTCTCTACACTTCCCACAGACCACTTTGGTGCAAGCCTCCACCAAGTGCCCATGCTCACCACATTTGCGGCAGAGCTTAGGTTGTCCTTGGTAGTGGATGTAGCCCCTGTTTTCTCCCAGAACTATCATGGATGGCAGATGTTTCAAGCCTTGGAAGCCCTGGGGGTCCGGCCATTGTTGAATGGGGACCCTCCAGGCGCAATTCCAAATACCATCCTCATCCTTCACTTTGATAGCCTGGCCTTTAACAGTGCAGTATCTCCCCAGCCACAAACAAATGTCGTCTGCATTAACAGATTCATTGAACATTCTGACAATGACTGTCTCTGAAGCATTATCAGAAAGTTTCTCCACAGTGAATACAGAGAACTGGGATTTCACGTTCTCAAACCGGTTCCAAAATTCTTTTAACAAAACGGCTGACCTAAAGCTCACATCAAAGCCTTTATTAAAAGGCAGAGTTAGAATACAGTTCAAATCATTAGCGGTAAACTTTAAACATTTCTGAACAAACTTTCGCGAAAAGTAGAGTCTAGACATAAGTGCTACTTTCCCATGTTGCTCTTTAAAAGTGACACGCACGCTGTGGTGCCTCCGTGTGCCGGCATGGCTGGCCGACATTGTGGAGGCACCAACAGCTAAAAACAAGCTAAAAGCTAATAAAAAACTATAAAAAATAAATAAATAACTAAAAACTAATAAAACTGATAAAAGTACTTACCTTAAAGAACTAAAGTGTTAGAGTGCAAAAGAGTGCAATTAGAAGAACAAAGTGCAACAAGTACAACTCAAAACTTACAATATCCTCCTAAAAAATTTGACGCAGGTTAAGGCCACTACAGGCAATAAACAGCACCAAAAAAGGAGGCGATCGCTGTCTTAGCCAAAAGGCCGAGAAGCGATGCCCAGGACTTCTCCAGGGGCAGTGCGGCTCCCTCTGCTGTGACCGCCAGTAGTGGTTCAGACACACTTGACGAGGGAAGTTAGGCAGCTAGGGATGGAGGGAAGGGGCGTGGCTGCTGTCTGCAACTGCAGCTAGGTTGTGTGGCTGGTGTGTGCACTTGGGCAGTGATACTGCACAGCTGCAGTTGGGAAGGGTGTGTGTGTAAGTTGCTAAGGTCCAACATTGCTTTACACAAGTGATCAGGGAGAGCGCGAACGCAGTCCCCACTACCAGAAATTATGCAGTCGAGATTCCCACATTTGGGAATTCGCAGGGGTCAGCACATCCGGAAGTGCAATGGAAGAGCCTCGCCCTGGGTGAACTACCTTCCTGATCATAGTATCGCCCCTGCCAGGTAAGTATGAGTTGTTTGGCTTAGAGCAGGGTGAGGTTTCCTGGGACATGGCAAGTTGGACTACGGGGCCCCAATCAGGACAAAGACCTGTTTTGGGGGTTGGGTGTTGCGTGGGTGGGACTTAGGCCCAAAGGGGGTAGCGAGTCCAGCTCAACCTGGGCTCGGCCCCACTGGGTTATACTGAGTCAAGCTCAACTGGGGCTCGGGCCCACTCGGAGGATAGGGAGCTCAACCTGAGCGCTTGCCCACTTTGGTATAGTGAGTCCAGCTCAACCTGCACTCAGGTTTACTGGTAAATGCTGTAAGTAGTGATGGGCAGCACCGTGCCGAGGTTTCGGAGCGTGTGTCGAGTAATCCCGGAAATGTTTAGTGAAGCGATTTTGGGCGTTTTGTTTTTTTTGGAAAAGGGAATACAAAATGAGGTTGACCCCCCCCCGGGTTTAGGGGGGGGGTGGGGCCTTCCTTTGCCGCCCCCCTATTTTATTTTTTTTTGCCACAACACCAACCCACCTCTTCCCCGCTCACAAGCACATTCACTGCCCCTGACCTTGTTGAAACACTGCAACAACAGATGTGCCCCTGTCATTATGAGGTATTCAATCATAAGCCAAATGATTTACTGATAATTTGTCAAAAAATATTACATTCCATTGTATTGTCATGTTGCATCTGACCAGATCTGTCATCTAATCAGTGGTGGAGTGGTTAGTGCTCTTAGCTAGAGTGCAGGAGATGGGAAGTTCGAGTCCCATTGGGAGCACCAACGACAAAAGGTGGTGTTTTTGTTTGTTTCATTTTTTTGTCAAAGTATTGCATGAAAGATACTGTACATAAGGTGCATTTATCAAGATGAACTGATTTTCTTTTACTTGGCAGCCATTCCCATGGCTGCACTGATCCAGGACAACAGCCTATTGAGTGCATTACATATTGATAATATATCTGGCTGTCTAACAGTCTTTGACCAGCAGGGGTTTGTGTTCACACGAAGCCTTGAGAAATGAACCTTTTTTGAACCATTTGGCTGCAAGGCTACAAGAAGCTTCATCTCGCCATCACTAGCTTTAAGCTTACTAACAGAAGCGGCAGACTGCCAAAGTCACTGTATTTGATTTTCTACAAAGAGAGAAGAGTGCACCGTTCCTGGAGATACTGCAATACCAGGTCGATGCGTGGAGTGGACGGAGCAAGCCCCTAATTCCATCTCCTTGTTCCAAAAATCAATTTAATATATGGTCCCGGGTAGGGGGCGTATCAGATATTAAACTGATAAGAACAGATACTACACTTGATCTTAGCCAAAGGCCAGAAGCGATGCCCAGGACTTCTCCAGGGGGCAGTGCGGCTCCCTCTGCTGTGACCGCCAGTAGTGGTTCAGACACACTTGACGAGGGAAGTTAGGCAGCTAGGGATGGAGGGAAGGGGCGTGGCTGCTGTCTGCAACTGCAGCTAGGTTGTGTGGCTGGTGTGTGCACTTGGGCAGTGATACTGCACAGCTGCAGTTGGGAAGGGTGTGTGTGTGTGTGTAAGTTGCTAAGGTCCAACATTGCTTTACACAAGTGATCAGGGAGAGCGCGAACGCAGTCCCCACTACCAGAAATTATGCAGTCGAGATTCCCACATTTGGGGAATTCGCAGGGGTCAACACATCCGGAAGTGCAATGGAAGAGCCTCGCCCTGGGTGAACTACCTTCCTGATCATAGTATCGCCCCTGCCAGGTAAGTATGAGTTGTTTGGCTTAGAGCAGGGTGAGGTTTCCTGGGACATGGCAAGTTGGACTACGGGGCCCCAATCAGGACAAAGACCTGTTTTTGGGGGTTGGGTGTTTGCGTGGGTGGGACTTAGGCCCAAAGGGGGTAGCGAGTCCAGCTCAACCTGGGCTCGGCCCCACTGGGTTATACTGAGTCAAGCTCAACTGGGGCTCGGGCCCACTCGGAGGATAGGGAGCTCAACCTGAGCGCTTGCCCACTTTGGTATAGTGAGTCCAGCTCAACCTGCACTCAGGTTTACTGGTAAATGCTGTAAGTAGTGATGGGCAGCACCGTGCCGAGGTTTCGGAGCGTGTGTCGAGTAATCCCGGAAATGTTTAGTGAAGCGCGTATCGGCGCTTGTGTCGTTTAGGGCAAGTGGCGTCACTGATGACGTTCGAAGCCTCGCTGGTTCAGGAAGTGGTTCGAGACTTCATGTAGCAGCGCAATTTATGAACTTGTTGCACAAGCACATTCAGAGCCCTGTTCACGTTCACAAGCACATTCACTGCCCCTGACCTTGTTGAAACACTGCAACAACAGATGTGCCCCTGTCATTATGAGGTATTCAATCATAAGCCAAATGATTTACTGATAATTTGTCAAAAAATATTACATTCCATTGTATTGTCATGTTGCATCTGACCAGATCTGTCATCTAATCAGTGGTGGAGTGGTTAGTGCTCTTAGCTAGAGTGCAGGAGATGGGAAGTTCGAGTCCCATTGGGAGCACCAACGACAAAGGGTGGTGTTTTTGTTTGTTTCATTTTTTTGTCAAAGTATTGCATGAAAGATACTGTACATAAGGTGCATTTATCAAGATGAACTGATTTTCTTTTACTTGGCAGCCATTCCCATGGCTGCACTGATACAGGACAACAGCCTATTGAGTGCATTACATATTGATAATATATCTGGCTGTCTAACAGTCTTTGACCAGCAGGGGTTTGTGTTCACACGAAGCCTTGAGAAATGAACCTTTTTTGAACCATTTGGCTGCAAGGCTACAAGAAGCTTCATCTCGCCATCACTAGCTTTAAGCTTACTAACAGAAGCGGCAGACTGCCAAAGTCACTGTATTTGATTTTCTACAAAGAGAGAAGAGTGCACCGTTCCTGGAGATACTGCAATACCAGGTCGATGCGTGGAGTGGACGGAGCAAGCCCCTAATTCCATCTCCTTGTTCCAAAAATCAATTTAATATATGGTCCCGGGTAGGGGACGTATCAGATATTAAACTGATAAGAACAGATACTACACTTGATCTTAGCCAAAGGGCGAGAAGCGTGCCCAGGACTTCTCCAGGGGCAGTGCGGCTCCCTCTGCTGTGACCGCCAGTAGTGGTTCAGACACACTTGACGAGGGAAGTTAGGCAGCTAGGGATGGAGGGAAGGGGCGTGGCTGCTGTCTGCAACTGCAGCTAGGTTGTGTGGCTGGTGTGTGCACTTGGGCAGTGATACTGCACAGCTGCAGTTGGGAAGGGTGTGTGTGTGTGTGTAAGTTGCTAAGGTCCAACATTGCTTTACACAAGTGATCAGGGGAGAGCGCGAACGCAGTCCCCCACTACCAGAAATTATGCAGTCGAGATTCCCACATTTGGGGAATTCGCAGGGGTCAGCACATCCGGAAGTGCAATGGAAGAGCCTCGCCCTGGGTGAACTACCTTCCTGATCATAGTATCGCCCCTGCCAGGTAAGTATGAGTTGTTTGGCTTAGAGCAGGGTGAGGTTTCCTGGGACATGGCAAGTTGGACTACGGGGCCCCAATCAGGACAAAGACCTGTTTTTGGGGGGGTTGGGTGTTTGCGTGGGTGGGACTTAGGCCCAAAGGGGGGTAGCGAGTCCAGCTCAACCTGGGCTCGGCCCCACTGGGTTATACTGAGTCAAGCTCAACTGGGGCTCGGGCCCACTCGGAGGATAGGGAGCTCAACCTGAGCGCTTGCCCACTTTGGTATAGTGAGTCCAGCTCAACCTGCACTCAGGTTTACTGGTAAATGCTGTAAGTAGTGATGGGCAGCACCGTGCCGAGGTTTCGGAGCGTGTGTCGAGTAATCCCGGGAAATGTTTAGTGAAGCGCGTATCGGCGCTTGTGTCGTTTAGGGCAAGTGACGTCACTGATGACGTTCGAAGCCTCGCTGGTTCAGGAAGTGGTTCGAGACTTCATGTAGCAGCGCAATTTATGAACTTGTTGCACAAGCACATTCAGAGCCCTGTTCACGTTCACAAGCACATTCACTGCCCCTGACCTTGTTGAAACACTGCAACAACAGATGTGCCCCTGTCATTATGAGGTATTCAATCATAAGCCAAATGATTTACTGATAATTTGTCAAGAAATATTACATTCCATTGTATTGTCATGTTGCATCTGACCAGATCTGTCATCTAATCAGTGGTGGAGTGGTTAGTGCTCTTAGCTAGAGTGCAGGAGATGGGAAGTTCGAGTCCCATTGGGAGCACCAACGACAAAGGGTGGTGTTTTTGTTTGTTTCATTTTTTTGTCAAAGTATTGCATGAAAGATACTGTACATAAGGTGCATTTATCAAGATGAACTGATTTTCTTTTACTTGGCAGCCATTCCCATGGCTGCACTGATACAGGACAACAGCCTATTGAGTGCATTACATATTGATAATATATCTGGCTGTCTAACAGTCTTTGACCAGCAGGGGTTTGTGTTCACACGAAGCCTTGAGAAATGAACCTTTTTTGAACCATTTGGCTGCAAGGCTACAAGAAGCTTCATCTCGCCATCACTAGCTTTAAGCTTACTAACAGAAGCGGCAGACTGCCAAAGTCACTGTATTTGATTTTCTACAAAGAGAGAAGAGTGCACCGTTCCTGGAGATACTGCAATACCAGGTCGATGCGTGGAGTGGACGGAGCAAGCCCCTAATTCCATCTCCTTGTTCCAAAAATCAATTTAATATATGGTCCCGGGTAGGGGCGTATCAGATATTAAACTGATAAGAACAGATACTACACTTGATCTTAGCCAAAAGGCCGAGCGATGCCCAGGACTTCTCCAGGGGGCAGTGCGGCTCCCTCTGCTGTGACCGCCAGTAGTGGTTCAGACACACTTGACGAGGGAAGTTAGGCAGCTAGGGATGGAGGGAAGGGGCGTGGCTGCTGTCTGCAACTGCAGCTAGGTTGTGTGGCTGGTGTGTGCACTTGGGCAGTGATACTGCACAGCTGCAGTTGGGAAGGGTGTGTGTGTGTGTAAGTTGCTAAGGTCCAACATTGCTTTACACAAGTGATCAGGGGAGCGCGACACGCAGTCCCCACTACCAGAAATTATGCAGTCGAGATTCCCACATTTGGGGAATTCGCAGGGGTCAACACATCCGGAAGTGCAATGGAAGAGCCTCGCCCTGGGTGAACTACCTTCCTGATCATAGTATCGCCCCTGCCAGGTAAGTATGAGTTGTTTGGCTTAGAGCAGGGTGAGGTTTCCTGGGACATGGCAAGTTGGACTACGGGGCCCCAATCAGGACAAAGACCTGTTTTTGGGGGGGTTGGGTGTTTGCGTGGGTGGGACTTAGGCCCAAAGGGGGGTAGCGAGTCCAGCTCAACCTGGGCTCGGCCCCACTGGGTTATACTGAGTCAAGCTCAACTGGGGCTCGGGCCCACTCGGAGGATAGGGAGCTCAACCTGAGCGCTTGCCCACTTTGGTATAGTGAGTCCAGCTCAACCTGCACTCAGGTTTACTGGTAAATGCTGTAAGTAGTGATGGGCAGCACCGTGCCGAGGTTTCGGAGCGTGTGTCGAGTAATCCCGGGAAATGTTTAGTGAGCGCGTATCGGCGCTTGTGTCGTTTAGGGCAAGTGGCGTCACTGATGACGTTCGAAGCCTCGCTGGTTCAGGAAGTGGTTCGAGACTTCATGTAGCAGCGCAATTTATGAACTTGTTGCACAAGCACATTCAGAGCCCTGTTCACGTTCACAAGCACATTCACTGCCCCTGACCTTGTTGAAACACTGCAACAACAGATGTGCCCCTGTCATTATGAGGTATTCAATCATAAGCCAAATGATTTACTGATAATTTGTCAAAAAATATTACATTCCATTGTATTGTCATGTTGCATCTGACCAGATCTGTCATCTAATCAGTGGTGGAGTGGTTAGTGCTCTTAGCTAGAGTGCAGGAGATGGGAAGTTCGAGTCCCATTGGGAGCACCAACGACAAAGGGTGGTGTTTTTGTTTGTTTCATTTTTTTGTCAAAGTATTGCATGAAAGATACTGTACATAAGGTGCATTTATCAAGATGAACTGATTTTCTTTTACTTGGCAGCCATTCCCATGGCTGCACTGATACAGGACAACAGCCTATTGAGTGCATTACATATTGATAATATATCTGGCTGTCTAACAGTCTTTGACCAGCAGGGGTTTGTGTTCACACGAAGCCTTGAGAAATGAACCTTTTTTGAACCATTTGGCTGCAAGGCTACAAGAAGCTTCATCTCGCCATCACTAGCTTTAAGCTTACTAACAGAAGCGGCAGACTGCCAAAGTCACTGTATTTGATTTTCTACAAAGAGAGAAGAGTGCACCGTTCCTGGAGATACTGCAATACCAGGTCGATGCGTGGAGTGGACGGAGCAAGCCCCTAATTCCATCTCCTTGTTCCAAAAATCAATTTAATATATGGTCCCGGGTAGGGGACGTATCAGATATTAAACTGATAAGAACAGATACTACACTTGATCTTAGCCAAAGGGCGAGCGATGCCCAGGACTTCTCCAGGGGGCAGTGCGGCTCCCTCTGCTGTGACCGCCAGTAGTGGTTCAGACACACTTGACGAGGGAAGTTAGGCAGCTAGGGATGGAGGGAAGGGGCGTGGCTGCTGTCTGCAACTGCAGCTAGGTTGTGTGGCTGGTGTGTGCACTTGGGCAGTGATACTGCACAGCTGCAGTTGGGAAGGGTGTGTGTGTGTGTAAGTTGCTAAGGTCCAACATTGCTTTACACAAGTGATCAGGGGAGAGCGCGACGCAGTCCCCACTACCAGAAATTATGCAGTCGAGATTCCCACATTTGGGGAATTCGCAGGGGTCAGCACATCCGGAAGTGCAATGGAAGAGCCTCGCCCTGGGTGAACTACCTTCCTGATCATAGTATCGCCCCTGCCAGGTAAGTATGAGTTGTTTGGCTTAGAGCAGGGTGAGGTTTCCTGGGACATGGCAAGTTGGACTACGGGGCCCCAATCAGGACAAAGACCTGTTTTTGGGGGTTGGGTGTTTGCGTGGGTGGGACTTAGGCCCAAAGGGGGTAGCGAGTCCAGCTCAACCTGGGCTCGGCCCCACTGGGTTATACTGAGTCAAGCTCAGCTGGGGCTCGGGCCCACTCGGAGGATAGGGAGCTCAACCTGAGCGCTTGCCCACTTTGGTATAGTGAGTCCAGCTCAACCTGCACTCAGGTTTACTGGTAAATGCTGTAAGTAGTGATGGGCAGCACCGTGCCGAGGTTTCGGAGCGTGTGTCGAGTAATCCCGGGAAATGTTTAGTGAAGCGCGTATCGGCGCTTGTGTCGTTTAGGGCAAGTGACGTCACTGATGACGTTCGAAGCCTCGCTGGTTCAGGAAGTGGTTCGAGACTTCATGTAGCAGCGCAATTTATGAACTTGTTGCACAAGCACATTCAGAGCCCTGTTCACGTTCACAAGCACATTCACTGCCCTGACCTTGTTGAAACACTGCAACAACAGATGTGCCCCTGTCATTATGAGGTATTCAATCATAAGCCAAATGATTTACTGATAATTTGTCAAAAAATATTACATTCCATTGTATTGTCATGTTGCATCTGACCAGATCTGTCATCTAATCAGTGGTGGAGTGGTTAGTGCTCTTAGCTAGAGTGCAGGAGATGGGAAGTTCGAGTCCCATTGGGAGCACCAACGACAAAGGGTGGTGTTTTTGTTTGTTTCATTTTTTTGTCAAAGTATTGCATGAAAGATACTGTACATAAGGTGCATTTATCAAGATGAACTGATTTTCTTTTACTTGGCAGCCATTCCCATGGCTGCACTGATACAGGACAACAGCCTATTGAGTGCATTACATATTGATAATATATCTGGCTGTCTAACAGTCTTTGACCAGCAGGGGTTTGTGTTCACACGAAGCCTTGAGAAATGAACCTTTTTTGAACCATTTGGCTGCAAGGCTACAAGAAGCTTCATCTCGCCATCACTAGCTTTAAGCTTACTAACAGAAGCGGCAGACTGCCAAAGTCACTGTATTTGATTTTCTACAAAGAGAGAAGAGTGCACCGTTCCTGGAGATACTGCAATACCAGGTCGATGCGTGGAGTGGACGGAGCAAGCCCCTAATTCCATCTCCTTGTTCCAAAAATCAATTTAATATATGGTCCCCGGGTAGGGGACGTATCAGATATTAAACTGATAAGAACAGATACTACACTTGATCTTAGCCAAAAGGCCGAGAAGCGATGCCCAGGACTTCTCCAGGGGGCAGTGCGGCTCCCTCTGCTGTGACCGCCAGTAGTGGTTCAGACACACTTGACGAGGGAAGTTAGGCAGCTAGGGATGGAGGGAAGGGGCGTGGCTGCTGTCTGCAACTGCAGCTAGGTTGTGTGGCTGGTGTGTGCACTTGGGCAGTGATACTGCACAGCTGCAGTTGGGAAGGGTGTGTGTGTGTGTAAGTTGCTAAGGTCCAACATTGCTTTACACAAGTGATCAGGGGAGAGCGCGAACGCAGTCCCCCACTACCAGAAATTATGCAGTCGAGATTCCCACATTTGGGGAATTCGCAGGGGTCAGCACATCCGGAAGTGCAATGGAAGAGCCTCGCCCTGGGTGAACTACCTTCCTGATCATAGTATCGCCCCTGCCAGGTAAGTATGAGTTGTTTGGCTTAGAGCAGGGTGAGGTTTCCTGGGACATGGCAAGTTGGACTACGGGGCCCCAATCAGGACAAAGACCTGTTTTTGGGGGGGTTGGGTGTTTGCGTGGGTGGGACTTAGGCCCAAAGGGGGGTAGCGAGTCCAGCTCAACCTGGGCTCGGCCCCACTGGGTTATACTGAGTCAAGCTCAACTGGGGCTCGGGCCCACTCGGAGGATAGGGAGCTCAACCTGAGCGCTTGCCCACTTTGGTATAGTGAGTCCAGCTCAACCTGCACTCAGGTTTACTGGTAAATGCTGTAAGTAGTGATGGGCAGCACCGTGCCGAGGTTTCGGAGCGTGTGTCGAGTAATCCCGGGAAATGTTTGGTGAAGCGCGTATCGACGCTTGTGTCGTTTAGGGCAAGTGACGTCACTGATGACGTTCGAAGCCTCGCTGGTTCAGGAAGTGGTTCGAGACTTCATGTAGCAGCGCAATTTATGAACTTGTTGCACAAGCACATTCAGAGCCCTGTTCACGTTCACAAGCACATTCACTGCCCCTGACCTTGTTGAAACACTGCAACAACAGATGTGCCCCTGTCATTATGAGGTATTCAATCATAAGCCAAATGATTTACTGATAATTTGTCAAAAAATATTACATTCCATTGTATTGTCATGTTGCATCTGACCAGATCTGTCATCTAATCAGTGGTGGAGTGGTTAGTGCTCTTAGCTAGAGTGCAGGAGATGGGAAGTTCGAGTCCCATTGGGAGCACCAACGACAAAAGGTGGTGTTTTTGTTTGTTTCATTTTTTTGTCAAAGTATTGCATGAAAGATACTGTACATAAGGTGCATTTATCAAGATGAACTGATTTTCTTTTACTTGGCAGCCATTCCCATGGCTGCACTGATACAGGACAACAGCCTATTGAGTGCATTACATATTGATAATATATCTGGCTGTCTAACAGTCTTTGACCAGCAGGGGGTTTGTGTTCACACGAAGCCTTGAGAAATGAACCTTTTTTTGAACCATTTGGCTGCAAGGCTACAAGAAGCTTCATCTCGCCATCACTAGCTTTAAGCTTACTAACAGAAGCGGCAGACTGCCAAAGTCACTGTATTTGATTTTCTACAAAGAGAGAAGAGTGCACCGTTCCTGGAGATACTGCAATACCAGGTCGATGCGTGGAGTGGACGGAGCAAGCCCCTAATTCCATCTCCTTGTTCCAAAAATCAATTTAATATATGGTCCCCGGGTAGGGGACGTATCAGATATTAAACTGATAAGAACAGATTTTTCTTTCGAAAAAAGTTTATTGACACACATCAGTCATTTGTCAGGCATATACATTCATTTTCCAGTTTTTTGTTTGTTTTTTTTTGTTTTTTTTTTACACAGTATTTAATTAACATATATAGTCACACATGACAATAAAAGGCAATTTGGCTTAAATCAGTGCGTCAATTTAAAAAGTGTTTTTTTAAAAAGGAGTGCCAAAGTTAAAAGTTCCTTTGTGCCTGGAGCGGGATGAGTCTCTACCAAGGATAAAACATCCTGCTCTCCCAAACAGTTGGTCTCTCGGGAACCTGCCGTGCTCAGAGGAGATCCTCACCCTAACTGCTCCTTCCCACCTGCCTCTCCCGGAGAGCCAGGCCGTTGCTGCCTTGACCTTATCTTGTGTAGCTTCGGTCACCTTCATCCGAATGGGCACAGAGGCGATTCTTCTTTGTGGCTGTGTCCTAGGGCCTGCCGCCTGCAGCTACAGCCTCTCTGACTGTAGCTGCGGCCTTTCGGATCACAGCCACGGGGGGGATCTGCATGTGCTTTCCTACCAGCAGGTTTCTGGAGGTCCATATGGCGTCTTTGATGGCGGCTAGGGTGAGCCACACTTTGGAGAACTCAGCTTTTGTTGTCCTCAGTTCTTGGCTCACCCCGTACAGCACCAGCTGTGCTGTTAGGACCTCCCCTGCTGGTAGGTACGGGAATTCTAAGGAGCCGGCTGTCGCCCACTGGTCTACAGCAGCGCTGCACTCCCAGAGCAGATGCCTTACCGACTCAGGCGCGCCACAACCTGGCCGGGGGCAAATTGCAAGTCTTGACATGCCCCGGGAGTGCATGACGGACCTGACCGGGAGAATCTCATGAGCCACCATCCATGACAGGTCCCGGAGTCTGTTTGGGAGAGCAGGATGGTTGACATTGCGCCAAACTGTTGAGGGCTCGCCAAATGCGAGCCCGCGCACAGGACTCACTGGATCCCGCTCCTGCACAACAGAGGTTAAAAGACGATGGTTAGTTAAAATCTGACACTCCTCCTGCTCCAGGTTAAAATGCTTTAAAAAGGTGGGAATAAAAGCATATGCCTTGGGCAGGTTAAAAGACACTGGTACTTTAAGATCAATTGGTAAAAGTTTTCTTCTTCGCAGGTAGGAACCCATCCAGAACTTGGCTAGAGCTGCCGTCTTGGGGTTTCCGGATGGGTTCAAACAAAGTGCCATGTGCAGTGCTGTATAATGACTTCCTAATATTAGGTGAAAGTCAGGTACTCCTTTCCCTCCTTTTTCTTTTGGCTTTTTCATTGTTCTTCTTTTTAGCCTTTCCCACTTGGAGCCCCACAGAAAGTAGAAAATAGCTCTCTCAAGGTCCAAGATGACTTTCCTGGGGGGGATAAAAACAGAACCAATCAGTAAAAACAAGGGTAAAATCACTGCCTTTAAAATCAAAATTTTCCCTTCCATTGTAAGTCCTCTAAGAGTCCAAAAACCCAGTCTCTGCCTAACTTTCCCTATCACGTCAGCCCAATTTAAACTCCCTCCCCCCTCCCGGTCAAATTTAATCCCCAGTATTTTTTGTCCGGTCGGGTTCACTGTCAGGGGGAGTCTTGTGGTCTCGTCCTCAGTCCAGGGTCCATAAAATTGGGCTTGGGTCTTTTTTCGGTTTAATTTTGACCCAGAGGCCTGTCCGAACCAGTCTGTCAAGTCTAGTGTCCGGTTTACTGATAAAAGGTCGGTGCATAAAATATTCACGTCGTCCATGTATAAAACGCATTTTGCTGCGAGTCCCCCTCCACCTGGGATTCCCACCCCCCTGATTCTTTGGTCCCTTCTCAAGATCTGTGCCAGTGGTTCAATACACATTACGTACAGGGGGGCAGATAACGGACAACCCTGACGGACACCGCAGTTGATTTGCACTGCGTTTGTCAGATGCCCGTTAACGACAAATTTGCTGGTAATGCCCCGGTACAGCAGTCCCACCCAAGCTATAAACCTCTCTGGAAAGCCCACTTTTTGCAGTACCTCAAAGAGGTACTGGTGCGAGACCCGATCGAAAGCTTTCTCAAAGTCTAAATTTAGGACTACTAGCCGAATGTTTCTGTCTCTCGCATAACAGATGGTGTCTCGGATCAGTACGAGGCTGTCGGTGATCTTCCTCCCCGGAATGGCACAGGCTTGATCCGGGTGAATCAACCCCTTTAAAAACAAGGACATACGCGCTGCTAAAATTTTGCTAAAAAGTTTGCAGTCCAAGTTTAAAAGGGTTATAGGTCTCCAGTTCGTCAGGTCGGTCTTGTCTTTGTCCTTGGGAAGGAGAGTCACTATCCCTTGCCTAAAACTGTCAGGTAGTCGGCCTAGTCGTTCAAAATCCATAAAAACAGTCAATAGGTCGTGTGCTAAAATGTCCCAAAAGGTTGAATAAAATTCCACGGGTAGTCCGTCTTGTCCTGGCGACTTACCTTTTTTAAAACTTTTTATACATTTATTCAACTCTAAAAGGGTAAAATCCTGGTTTAAAAACACACTATCATTTATTTTATGTTCTATGGATTTTAAAATTTCATTCATGGTGTCACTATTGATTATTTTTGTACTGTACAGGTTTTGATAAAATTTTTCTACAAATTGTTTGATTTCATTCGTTGTTTCAGTCATTTTTCCATCTTCTTTCTTTAGTTTCAAGACTGTCCGATTTTTATTTAAAATTTTCTTAAAAAAATATCGCGTGCATTTTTCACCTTCTTCAATTTCTCTTTCTCTGCTTCTTAAAATGACACCTTTGCTTTTCATTTCTGCTAAAACCGACATTTCTCTTTTGACTTCTTGTATTTCTTCCTTAAAATCAATTCCTTCTTGTTGTCGTTTAAAATACCGTTGGAGGCGGTTTTGCAGCCCCATCATGCGTCTATTTGCTTGGTTTCTTTTTCGTTTCCCTGCCTGTCTAAAAAAAGTCCTAGTTCTACCCTTCACCATTTCCCACCAGTGTGCTCGTGTCTCGTAAAAGTCCTGAAGGGTCTGCCACTCTTTGTACTGCTCCCTGTATTGACTGACTAAGTCTGGATCTTGTAACAGGGAGCAGTTGAGTTTCCACAGACCACTTCCTAACGTCACACCCGAAGAGAGTGAAAGGGTGCAGGATAGCAACAGGTGATCAGAAAAGAAGACAGGTGTTAATCTAGCATCGGTGGGTGGGCAGTCCCTGGTAAAAACGTAGTCGATGCGAGAGGCTTTGGTGCCGTCACCACTGAACCAGGTGAAGCCCTCCTCTCTGGGATGCACGGTTTTAAAACAGTCCTGTAGTTTAAAATCCCTACACATCCCCTGCAGTAAAACCGATGTTTTGTCAAGCTTAAAATCCCCTGTTCTTTTCCTGTCTTTCTGTGCTAAAATGCAATTAAAATCACCAGCTAAAATAAAAGGCATTCTCCCTAGCATGTGGGGCTGCAAGTCTTCTAAAAGATCATACCTGTCATGTTTGTCGTTAAAGCCATAAATATTTAAGAGCTTAAAATCCTGTCCCATAAAAGTCAAATGTGTTAAAAGTGCCCTACCGTCTTTCACCACAGTGCTTCCCTTCACCGCCACCAGAGGGTTTTTTATTAAAATAGCCACTCCATCATTTTTGTTTTCATCTGAACCACTCCAGAGAGATGTGTGTGGCCACATTTCCTCCCATTCTCTGTAGTGTTTTAAAAACGGTATTGCACATTCCTGTAATAAAAACACATCTGATTTAAAAGAATTAAGAAAGGATAAAACACTCTGGGCTCTAACTCGAGACTTCACACTTCTCACATTGATGGTTGAGAAGGTGAGGGTCATGAGTATGTTTAAAAACAACAGGTATGAAATTCTAAAAGACTAAACGGTGGTGAGAAGGAACTAAAACATTTTAAAAGACACAATTAAAAGAAGCAGTTATTCCGTTCCTTGTGAATGGAGCTCATCCTTCACTCTCGCAGTAGAGAGTGGAGGGGATTGAGCTACATTCCCCCTTCGCTGCTTTGGGGTGGGCCTCTGTTTAAGTCCTTTGTTTGTTATTAGCGGTTTAGGGGTTGATTGCAGAGCTATTGACAAGAATGAGACCTCATTTGGTGAATCGGAGGGGAAGACTCTGGGCTCCTCCAGAGAGGAACTGTCTGAAACAGTCTCCACTCTTCCCCTCTTCTCTGAGACTGGTGGAGTCCCAGAGGACAATTCTGATGCAGGTCTCTTGGGCTGTGCGTTGGGGAGGGGGGGATCCTCGCTGTCTTCCAGTGGTTCCGAAGAACCACCTTCAGAGCTAGCTCCTCCTTCTGCCTGCATTGGCCCCTCCTCCTCCAACAGGTCTGTGGGAGTGGCCTCCGCAGGCCCCTCCCCTTCTCCCGCCTCCTCTGATCCCTCACCTCCAATCACATATTTTGGCGGGAGATTTGAAACCTCCAGCCCCTCCTCCTCAATTTGCTCTCCAACTGCTTCAGTTTGACGACCATTTTGTTTACCGGCTTTCAACTTGTTGGCAAAAGATTTAGGGCAGTCTCTGAAGAGGTGGTTATATTCTCCACAGAGATTGCACTTTCTGCCATTGGTACATTCATCAAACGTGTGTCCAATTTCTCTACACTTCCCACAGACCACTTTGGTGCAAGCCTCCACCAAGTGCCCATGCTCACCACATTTGCGGCAGAGCTTAGGTTGTCCTTGGTAGTGGATGTAGCCCCTGTTTTCTCCCAGAACTATCATGGATGGCAGATGTTTCAAGCCTTGGAAGCCCTGGGGGTCCGGCCATTGTTGAATGGGGACCCTCCAGGCGCAATTCCAAATACCATCCTCATCCTTCACTTTGATAGCCTGGCCTTTAACAGTGCAGTATCTCCCCAGCCACAAACAAATGTCTTCTGCATTAACAGTTTCATTGAACATTCTGACAATGACTGTCTTTGAAGCATTATCAGAAAGTTTCTCCACAGTGAATACAGAGAACTGGGATTTCACGTTCTCAAACCGGTTCCAAAATTCTTTTAACAAAACGGCTGACCTAAAGCTCACATCAAAGCCTTTATTAAAAGGCAGAGTTAGGATACAATTCAAATCATTTGCGGTAAATTTTAAACATTTCTGAACAAGCTTTCGCGAAAAGTCAAGTCTAGACATAAGTGCTACTTTCCCATCTTGTTCTTTAAAAGTGAAGCGCACGCTGTGGTGCCTCCGTGTGCCGGCATGGCTGGCCGACATTGTGGAGGCACCAACAGCTAAAAACAAGCTAAAAGCTAATAAAAAACTATAAAAGTAAATAAATAACTAAAAACTAATAAAACTGATAAAAATACTTACCTTAAAGAATTAAAGTGCTAGAGTGCAAAAAAGTGCAATTAGAAAAACAAAGTGCAACAAGTACAACTCAAAACTTACAATATCCTCCTAAAAAATTTGACGCAGGTTAAGGCCACTACAGGCAATAAACTGCACAAAGAAAAAGGAGGCGATCGCTGTCTTAGCCAAAAGGCCGAGAAGCGATGCCCAGGACTTCTCCAGGGGGCAGTGCGGCTCCCTCTGCTGTGACCGCCAGTAGTGGTTCAGACACACTTGACGAGGGAAGTTAGGCAGCTAGGGATGGAGGGAAGGGGCGTGGCTGCTGTCTGCAACTGCAGCTAGGTTGTGTGGCTGGTGTGTGCACTTGGGCAGTGATACTGCACAGCTGCAGTTGGGAAGGGTGTGTGTGTGTGTAAGTTGCTAAGGTCCAACATTGCTTTACACAAGTGATCAGGGGAGAGCGCGAACGCAGTCCCCCACTACCAGAAATTATGCAGTCGAGATTCCCACATTTGGGGAATTCGCAGGGGTCAGCACATCCGGAAGTGCAATGGAAGAGCCTCGCCCTGGGTGAACTACCTTCCTGATCATAGTATCGCCCCTGCCAGGTAAGTATGAGTTGTTTGGCTTAGAGCAGGGTGAGGTTTCCTGGGACATGGCAAGTTGGACTACGGGGCCCCAATCAGGACAAAGACCTGTTTTTGGGGGGGTTGGGTGTTTGCGTGGGTGGGACTTAGGCCCAAAGGGGGGTAGCGAGTCCAGCTCAACCTGGGCTCGGCCCCACTGGGTTATACTGAGTCAAGCTCAACTGGGGCTCGGGCCCACTCGGAGGATAGGGAGCTCAACCTGAGCGCTTGCCCACTTTGGTATAGTGAGTCCAGCTCAACCTGCACTCAGGTTTACTGGTAAATGCTGTAAGTAGTGATGGGCAGCACCGTGCCGAGGTTTCGGAGCGTGTGTCGAGTAATCCCGGGAAATGTTTGGTGAAGCGCGTATCGACGCTTGTGTCGTTTAGGGCAAGTGACGTCACTGATGACGTTCGAAGCCTCGCTGGTTCAGGAAGTGGTTCGAGACTTCATGTAGCAGCGCAATTTATGAACTTGTTGCACAAGCACATTCAGAGCCCTGTTCACGTTCACAAGCACATTCACTGCCCCTGACCTTGTTGAAACACTGCAACAACAGATGTGCCCCTGTCATTATGAGGTATTCAATCATAAGCCAAATGATTTACCCCCTGAATTTGTCAAAAAATATTACATTCCATTGTATTGTCATGTTGCATCTGACCAGATCTGTCATCTAATCAGTGGTGGAGTGGTTAGTGCTCTTAGCTAGAGTGCAGGAGATGGGAAGTTCGAGTCCCATTGGGAGCACCAACGACAAAGGGTGGTGTTTTTGTTTGTTTCATTTTTTTGTCAAAGTATTGCATGAAAGATACTGTACATAAGGTGCATTTATCAAGATGAACTGATTTTCTTTTACTTGGCAGCCATTCCCATGGCTGCACTGATACAGGACAACAGCCTATTGAGTGCATTACATATTGATAATATATCTGGCTGTCTAACAGTCTTTGACCAGCAGGGGTTTGTGTTCACACGAAGCCTTGAGAAATGAACCTTTTTTGAACCATTTGGCTGCAAGGCTACAAGAAGCTTCATCTCGCCATCACTAGCTTTAAGCTTACTAACAGAAGCGGCAGACTGCCAAAGTCACTGTATTTGATTTTCTACAAGAGAGAAGAGTGCACCGTTCCTGGAGATACTGCAATACCAGGTCGATGCGTGGAGTGGACGGAGCAAGCCCCTAATTCCATCTCCTTGTTCCAAAAATCAATTTAATATATGGTCCCGGGTAGGGACGTATCAGATATTAAACTGATAAGAACAGATACTACACTTGATCTTAGCCAAAAGGCCGAGAAGCGATGCCCAGGACTTCTCCAGGGGGCAGTGCGGCTCCCTCTGCTGTGACCGCCAGTAGTGGTTCAGACACACTTGACGAGGAAGTTAGGCAGCTAGGGATGGAGGAAGGGGCGTGGCTGCTGTCTGCAACTGCAGCTAGGTTGTGTGGCTGGTGTGTGCACTTGGGCAGTGATACTGCACAGCTGCAGTTGGGAAGGGTGTGTGTGTGTGTGTAAGTTGCTAAGGTCCAACATTGCTTTACACAAGTGATCAGGGAGGCGCGAACGCAGTCCCCACTACCAGAAATTATGCAGTCGAGATTCCCACATTTGGGGAATAGCAGGGTCAGCACATCCGGAAGTGCAATGGAAGAGCCTCGCCCTGGGTGAACTACCTTCCTGATCATAGTATCGCCCCTGCCAGGTAAGTATGAGTTGTTTGGCTTAGAGCAGGGTGAGGTTTCCTGGGACATGGCAAGTTGGACTACGGGGCCCCAATCAGGACAAAGACCTGTTTTTGGGGGGGTTGGGTGTTTGCGTGGGTGGGACTTAGGCCCAAAGGGGGGTAGCGAGTCCAGCTCAACCTGGGCTCGGCCCCACTGGGTTATACTGAGTCAAGCTCAACTGGGGCTCGGGCCCACTCGGAGGATAGGGAGCTCAACCTGAGCGCTTGCCCACTTTGGTATAGTGAGTCCAGCTCAACCTGCACTCAGGTTTACTGGTAAATGCTGTAAGTAGTGATGGGCAGCACCGTGCCGAGGTTTCGGAGCGTGTGTCGAGTAATCCCGGGAAATGTTTAGTGAAGCGCGTATCGACGCTTGTGTCGTTTAGGGCAAGTGACGTCACTGATGACGTTCGAAGCCTCGCTGGTTCAGGAAGTGGTTCGAGACTTCATGTAGCAGCGCAATTTATGAACTTGTTGCACAAGCACATTCAGAGCCCTGTTCACGTTCACAAGCACATTCACTGCCCCTGACCTTGTTGAAACACTGCAACAACAGATGTGCCCCTGTCATTATGAGGTATTCAATCATAAGCCAAATGATTTACCCCCTGAATTTGTCAAAAAATATTACATTCCATTGTATTGTCATGTTGCATCTGACCAGATCTGTCATCTAATCAGTGGTGGAGTGGTTAGTGCTCTTAGCTAGAGTGCAGGAGATGGGAAGTTCGAGTCCCATTGGGAGCACCAACGACAAAGGGTGGTGTTTTTGTTTGTTTCATTTTTTGTCAAAGTATTGCATGAAAGATACTGTACATAAGGTGCATTTATCAAGATGAACTGATTTTCTTTTACTTGGCAGCCATTCCCATGGCTGCACTGATACAGGACAACAGCCTATTGAGTGCATTACATATTGATAATATATCTGGCTGTCTAACAGTCTTTGACCAGCAGGGGTTTGTGTTCACACGAAGCCTTGAGAAATGAACCTTTTTTGAACCATTTGGCTGCAAGGCTACAAGAAGCTTCATCTCGCCATCACTAGCTTTAAGCTTACTAACAGAAGCGGCAGACTGCCAAAGTCACTGTATTTGATTTTCTACAAAGAGAGAAGAGTGCACCGTTCCTGGAGATACTGCAATACCAGGTCGATGCGTGGAGTGGACGGAGCAAGCCCCTAATTCCATCTCCTTGTTCCAAAAATCAATTTAATATATGGTCCCCGGGTAGGGGGCGTATCAGATATTAAACTGATAAGAACAGATACTACACTTGATCTTAGCCAAAGGGCGAGCGATGCCCAGGACTTCTCCAGGGGGCAGTGCGGCTCCCTCTGCTGTGACCGCCAGTAGTGGTTCAGACACACTTGACGAGGGAAGTTAGGCAGCTAGGGATGGAGGGAAGGGGCGTGGCTGCTGTCTGCAACTGCAGCTAGGTTGTGTGGCTGGTGTGTGCACTTGGGCAGTGATACTGCACAGCTGCAGTTGGGAAGGGTGTGTGTGTGTGTGTAAGTTGCTAAGGTCCAACATTGCTTTACACAAGTGATCAGGGGAGAGCGAGCGCAGTCCCCACTACCAGAAATTATGCAGTCGAGATTCCCACATTTGGGGAATTCGCAGGGGTCAGCACATCCGGAAGTGCAATGGAAGAGCCTCGCCCTGGGTGAACTACCTTCCTGATCATAGTATCGCCCCTGCCAGGTAAGTATGAGTTGTTTGGCTTAGAGCAGGGTGAGGTTTCCTGGGACATGGCAAGTTGGACTACGGGGCCCCAATCAGGACAAAGACCTGTTTTGGGGGGGGTTGGGTGTTTGCGTGGGTGGGACTTAGGCCCAAAGGGGGGTAGCGAGTCCAGCTCAACCTGGGCTCGGCCCCACTGGGTTATACTGAGTCAAGCTCAACTGGGGCTCGGGCCCACTCGGAGGATAGGGAGCTCAACCTGAGCGCTTGCCCACTTTGGTATAGTGAGTCCAGCTCAACCTGCACTCAGGTTTACTGGTAAATGCTGTAAGTAGTGATGGGCAGCACCGTGCCGAGGTTTCGGAGCGTGTGTCGAGTAATCCCGGAAATGTTTAGTGAAGCGCGTATCGACGCTTGTGTCGTTTAGGGCAAGTGACGTCACTGATGACGTTCGAAGCCTCGCTGGTTCAGGAAGTGGTTCGAGACTTCATGTAGCAGCGCAATTTATGAACTTGTTGCACAAGCACATTCAGAGCCCTGTTCACGTTCACAAGCACATTCACTGCCCCTGACCTTGTTGAAACACTGCAACAACAGATGTGCCCCTGTCATTATGAGGTATTCAATCATAAGCCAAATGATTTACTGATAATTTGTCAAAAAATATTACATTCCATTGTATTGTCATGTTGCATCTGACCAGATCTGTCATCTAATCAGTGGTGGAGTGGTTAGTGCTCTTAGCTAGAGTGCAGGAGATGGGAAGTTCGAGTCCCATTGGGAGCACCAACGACAAAAGGTGGTGTTTTTGTTTGTTTCATTTTTTTGTCAAAGTATTGCATGAAAGATACTGTACATAAGGTGCATTTATCAAGATGAACTGATTTTCTTTTACTTGGCAGCCATTCCCATGGCTGCACTGATACAGGACAACAGCCTATTGAGTGCATTACATATTGATAATATATCTGGCTGTCTAACAGTCTTTGACCAGCAGGGGTTTGTGTTCACACGAAGCCTTGAGAAATGAACCTTTTTTTGAACCATTTGGCTGCAAGGCTACAAGAAGCTTCATCTCGCCATCACTAGCTTTAAGCTTACTAACAGAAGCGGCAGACTGCCAAAGTCACTGTATTTGATTTTCTACAAAGAGAGAAGAGTGCACCGTTCCTGGAGATACTGCAATACCAGGTCGATGCGTGGAGTGGACGGAGCAAGCCCCTAATTCCATCTCCTTGTTCCAAAAATCAATTTAATATATGGTCCCGGGTAGGGGGCGTATCAGATATTAAACTGATAAGAACAGATACTACACTTGATCTTAGCCAAAGGGCGAGAGCGATGCCCAGGACTTCTCCAGGGGGCAGTGCGGCTCCCTCTGCTGTGACCGCCAGTAGTGGTTCAGACACACTTGACGAGGAAGTTAGGCAGCTAGGGATGGAGGGAAGGGGCGTGGCTGCTGTCTGCAACTGCAGCTAGGTTGTGTGGCTGGTGTGTGCACTTGGGCAGTGATACTGCACAGCTGCAGTTAGGAAGGGTGTGTGTGTGTGTAAGTTGCTAAGGTCCAACATTGCTTTACACAAGTGATCAGGGGAGAGCGAACGCAGTCCCCACTACCAGAAATTATGCAGTCGAGATTCCCACATTTGGGGAATTCGCAGGGGTCAACACATCCGGAAGTGCAATGGAAGAGCCTCGCCCTGGGTGAACTACCTTCCTGATCATAGTATCGCCCCTGCCAGGTAAGTATGAGTTGTTTGGCTTAGAGCAGGGTGAGGTTTCCTGGGACATGGCAAGTTGGACTACGGGGCCCCAATCAGGACAAAGACCTGTTTTTGGGGGGGTTGGGTGTTTGCGTGGGTGGGACTTAGGCCCAAAGGGGGGTAGCGAGTCCAGCTCAACCTGGGCTCGGCCCCACTGGGTTATACTGAGTCAAGCTCAACTGGGGCTCGGGCCCACTCGGAGGATAGGGAGCTCAACCTGAGCGCTTGCCCACTTTGGTATAGTGAGTCCAGCTCAACCTGCACTCAGGTTTACTGGTAAATGCTGTAAGTAGTGATGGGCAGCACCGTGCCGAGGTTTCGGAGCGTGTGTCGAGTAATCCCGGGAAATGTTTAGTGAAGCGCGTATCGACGCTTGTGTCGTTTAGGGCAAGTGACGTCACTGATGACGTTCGAAGCCTCGCTGGTTCAGGAAGTGGTTCGAGACTTCATGTAGCAGCGCAATTTATGAACTTGTTGCACAAGCACATTCAGAGCCCTGTTCACGTTCACAAGCACATTCACTGCCCCTGACCTTGTTGAAACACTGCAACAACAGATGTGCCCCTGTCATTATGAGGTATTCAATCATAAGCCAAATGATTTACCCCCTGAATTTGTCAAAAAATATTACATTCCATTGTATTGTCATGTTGCATCTGACCAGATCTGTCATCTAATCAGTGGTGGAGTGGTTAGTGCTCTTAGCTAGAGTGCAGGAGATGGGAAGTTCGAGTCCCATTGGGAGCACCAACGACAAAGGGTGGTGTTTTTGTTTGTTTCATTTTTTTGTCAAAGTATTGCATGAAAGATACTGTACATAAGGTGCATTTATCAAGATGAACTGATTTTCTTTTACTTGGCAGCCATTCCCATGGCTGCACTGATACAGGACAACAGCCTATTGAGTGCATTACATATTGATAATATATCTGGCTGTCTAACAGTCTTTGACCAGCAGGGGGTTTGTGTTCACACGAAGCCTTGAGAAATGAACCTTTTTGAACCATTTGGCTGCAAGGCTACAAGAAGCTTCATCTCGCCATCACTAGCTTTAAGCTTACTAACAGAAGCGGCAGACTGCCAAAGTCACTGTATTTGATTTTCTACAAAGAGAGAAGAGTGCACCGTTCCTGGAGATACTGCAATACCAGGTCGATGCGTGGAGTGGACGGAGCAAGCCCCTAATTCCATCTCCTTGTTCCAAAAATCAATTTAATATATGGTCCCGGGTAGGGGGCGTATCAGATATTAAACTGATAAGAACAGATACTACACTTGATCTTAGCCAAAAGGCCGAGCGATGCCCAGGACTTCTCCAGGGGGCAGTGCGGCTCCCTCTGCTGTGACCGCCAGTAGTGGTTCAGACACACTTGACGAGGGAAGTTAGGCAGCTAGGGATGGAGGAAGGGGCGTGGCTGCTGTCTGCAACTGCAGCTAGGTTGTGTGGCTGGTGTGTGCACTTGGGCAGTGATACTGCACAGCTGCAGTTGGGAAGGGTGTGTGTGTGTGTAAGTTGCTAAGGTCCAACATTGCTTTACACAAGTGATCAGGGAGAGCGCGACGCAGTCCCCACTACCAGAAATTATGCAGTCGAGATTCCCACATTTGGGGAATTCGCAGGGGTCAGCACATCCGGAAGTGCAATGGAAGAGCCTCGCCCTGGGTGAACTACCTTCCTGATCATAGTATCGCCCCTGCCAGGTAAGTATGAGTTGTTTGGCTTAGAGCAGGGTGAGGTTTCCTGGGACATGGCAAGTTGGACTACGGGGCCCCAATCAGGACAAAGACCTGTTTTTGGGGGTTGGGTGTTTGCGTGGGTGGGACTTAGGCCCAAAGGGGGGTAGCGAGTCCAGCTCAACCTGGGCTCGGCCCCACTGGGTTATACTGAGTCAAGCTCAACTGGGGCTCGGGCCCACTCGGAGGATAGGGAGCTCAACCTGAGCGCTTGCCCACTTTGGTATAGTGAGTCCAGCTCAACCTGCACTCAGGTTTACTGGTAAATGCTGTAAGTAGTGATGGGCAGCACCGTGCCGAGGTTTCGGAGCGTGTGTCGAGTAATCCCGGGAAATGTTTAGTGAAGCGCGTATCGCGCTTGTGTCGTTTAGGGCAAGTGGCGTCACTGATGACGTTCGAAGCCTCGCTGGTTCAGGAAGTGGTTCGAGACTTCATGTAGCAGCGCAATTTATGAACTTGTTGCACAAGCACATTCAGAGCCCTGTTCACGTTCACAAGCACATTCACTGCCCCTGACCTTGTTGAAACACTGCAACAACAGATGTGCCCCTGTCATTATGAGGTATTCAATCATAAGCCAAATGATTTACTGATAATTTGTCAAAAAATATTACATTCCATTGTATTGTCATGTTGCATCTGACCAGATCTGTCATCTAATCAGTGGTGGAGTGGTTAGTGCTCTTAGCTAGAGTGCAGGAGATGGGAAGTTCGAGTCCCATTGGGAGCACCAACGACAAAGGGTGGTGTTTTTGTTTGTTTCATTTTTTTTGTCAAAGTATTGCATGAAAGATACTGTACATAAGGTGCATTTATCAAGATGAACTGATTTTCTTTTACTTGGCAGCCATTCCCATGGCTGCACTGATACAGGACAACAGCCTATTGAGTGCATTACATATTGATAATATATCTGGCTGTCTAACAGTCTTTGACCAGCAGGGGTTTGTGTTCACACGAAGCCTTGAGAAATGAACCTTTTTTTGAACCATTTGGCTGCAAGGCTACAAGAAGCTTCATCTCGCCATCACTAGCTTTAAGCTTACTAACAGAAGCGGCAGACTGCCAAAGTCACTGTATTTGATTTTCTACAAAGAGAGAAGAGTGCACCGTTCCTGGAGATACTGCAATACCAGGTCGATGCGTGGAGTGGACGGAGCAAGCCCCTAATTCCATCTCCTTGTTCCAAAAATCAATTTAATATATGGTCCCGGGTAGGGGGCGTATCAGATATTAAACTGATAAGAACAGATACTACACTTGATCTTAGCCAAAGGGCGAGCGATGCCCAGGACTTCTCCAGGGGCAGTGCGGCTCCCTCTGCTGTGACCGCCAGTAGTGGTTCAGACACACTTGACGAGGAAGTTAGGCAGCTAGGGATGGAGGAAGGGGCGTGGCTGCTGTCTGCAACTGCAGCTAGGTTGTGTGGCTGGTGTGTGCACTTGGGCAGTGATACTGCACAGCTGCAGTTGGGAAGGGTGTGTGTGTGTGTGTAAGTTGCTAAGGTCCAACATTGCTTTACACAAGTGATCAGGGAGAGCGCGACGCAGTCCCCACTACCAGAAATTATGCAGTCGAGATTCCCACATTTGGGGAATTCGCAGGGGTCAACACATCCGGAAGTGCAATGGAAGAGCCTCGCCCTGGGTGAACTACCTTCCTGATCATAGTATCGCCCCTGCCAGGTAAGTATGAGTTGTTTGGCTTAGAGCAGGGTGAGGTTTCCTGGGACATGGCAAGTTGGACTACGGGGCCCCAATCAGGACAAAGACCTGTTTTTGGGGGGGTTGGGTGTTTGCGTGGGTGGGACTTAGGCCCAAAGGGGGGTAGCGAGTCCAGCTCAACCTGGGCTCGGCCCCACTGGGTTATACTGAGTCAAGCTCAACTGGGGCTCGGGCCCACTCGGAGGATAGGGAGCTCAACCTGAGCGCTTGCCCACTTTGGTATAGTGAGTCCAGCTCAACCTGCACTCAGGTTTACTGGTAAATGCTGTAAGTAGTGATGGGCAGCACCGTGCCGAGGTTTCGGAGCGTGTGTCGAGTAATCCCGGGAAATGTTTAGTGAAGCGCGTATCGACGCTTGTGTCGTTTAGGGCAAGTGACGTCACTGATGACGTTCGAAGCCTCGCTGGTTCAGGAAGTGGTTCGAGACTTCATGTAGCAGCGCAATTTATGAACTTGTTGCACAAGCACATTCAGAGCCCTGTTCACGTTCACAAGCACATTCACTGCCCCTGACCTTGTTGAAACACTGCAACAACAGATGTGCCCCTGTCATTATGAGGTATTCAATCATAAGCCAAATGATTTACTGATAATTTGTCAAGAAATATTACATTCCATTGTATTGTCATGTTGCATCTGACCAGATCTGTCATCTAATCAGTGGTGGAGTGGTTAGTGCTCTTAGCTAGAGTGCAGGAGATGGGAAGTTCGAGTCCCATTGGGAGCACCAACGACAAAAGGTGGTGTTTTTGTTTGTTTCATTTTTTGTCAAAGTATTGCATGAAAGATACTGTACATAAGGTGCATTTATCAAGATGAACTGATTTTCTTTTACTTGGCAGCCATTCCCATGGCTGCACTGATACAGGACAACAGCCTATTGAGTGCATTACATATTGATAATATATCTGGCTGTCTAACAGTCTTTGACCAGCAGGGGTTTGTGTTCACACGAAGCCTTGAGAAATGAACCTTTTTTGAACCATTTGGCTGCAAGGCTACAAGAAGCTTCATCTCGCCATCACTAGCTTTAAGCTTACTAACAGAAGCGGCAGACTGCCAAAGTCACTGTATTTGATTTTCTACAAAGAGAGAAGAGTGCACCGTTCCTGGAGATACTGCAATACCAGGTCGATGCGTGGAGTGGACGGAGCAAGCCCCTAATTCCATCTCCTTGTTCCAAAAATCAATTTAATATATGGTCCCGGGTAGGGGCGTATCAGATATTAAACTGATAAGAACAGATACTACACTTGATCTTAGCCAAAAGGCCGAGAAGCGATGCCCAGGACTTCTCCAGGGGGCAGTGCGGCTCCCTCTGCTGTGACCGCCAGTAGTGGTTCAGACACACTTGACGAGGGAAGTTAGGCAGCTAGGGATGGAGGGAAGGGGCGTGGCTGCTGTCTGCAACTGCAGCTAGGTTGTGTGGCTGGTGTGTGCACTTGGGCAGTGATACTGCACAGCTGCAGTTGGGAAGGGTGTGTGTGTGTGTGTAAGTTGCTAAGGTCCAACATTGCTTTACACAAGTGATCAGGGAGAGCGGACGCAGTCCCCACTACCAGAAATTATGCAGTCGAGATTCCCACATTTGGGGAATTCGCAGGGGTCAGCACATCCGGAAGTGCAATGGAAGAGCCTCGCCCTGGGTGAACTACCTTCCTGATCATAGTATCGCCCCTGCCAGGTAAGTATGAGTTGTTTGGCTTAGAGCAGGGTGAGGTTTCCTGGGACATGGCAAGTTGGACTACGGGGCCCCAATCAGGACAAAGACCTGTTTTGGGGGGTTGGGTGTTTGCGTGGGTGGGACTTAGGCCCAAAGGGGTAGCGAGTCCAGCTCAACCTGGGCTCGGCCCCACTGGGTTATACTGAGTCAAGCTCAACTGGGGCTCGGGCCCACTCGGAGGATAGGGAGCTCAACCTGAGCGCTTGCCCACTTTGGTATAGTGAGTCCAGCTCAACCTGCACTCAGGTTTACTGGTAAATGCTGTAAGTAGTGATGGGCAGCACCGTGCCGAGGTTTCGGAGCGTGTGTCGAGTAATCCCGGGAAATGTTTAGTGAGCGCGTATCGACGCTTGTGTCGTTTAGGGCAAGTGACGTCACTGATGACGTTCGAAGCCTCGCTGGTTCAGGAAGTGGTTCGAGACTTCATGTAGCAGCGCAATTTATGAACTTGTTGCACAAGCACATTCAGAGCCCTGTTCACGTTCACAAGCACATTCACTGCCCCTGACCTTGTTGAAACACTGCAACAACAGATGTGCCCCTGTCATTATGAGGTATTCAATCATAAGCCAAATGATTTACTGATAATTTGTCAAAAATATTACATTCCATTGTATTGTCATGTTGCATCTGACCAGATCTGTCATCTAATCAGTGGTGGAGTGGTTAGTGCTCTTAGCTAGAGTGCAGGAGATGGGAAGTTCGAGTCCCATTGGGAGCACCAACGACAAAAGGTGGTGTTTTTGTTTGTTTCATTTTTTTGTCAAAGTATTGCATGAAAGATACTGTACATAAGGTGCATTTATCAAGATGAACTGATTTTCTTTTACTTGGCAGCCATTCCCATGGCTGCACTGATACAGGACAACAGCCTATTGAGTGCATTACATATTGATAATATATCTGGCTGTCTAACAGTCTTTGACCAGCAGGGGGTTTGTGTTCACACGAAGCCTTGAGAAATGAACCTTTTTTGAACCATTTGGCTGCAAGGCTACAAGAAGCTTCATCTCGCCATCACTAGCTTTAAGCTTACTAACAGAAGCGGCAGACTGCCAAAGTCACTGTATTTGATTTTCTACAAAGAGAAGAGTGCACCGTTCCTGGAGATACTGCAATACCAGGTCGATGCGTGGAGTGGACGGAGCAAGCCCCTAATTCCATCTCCTTGTTCCAAAAATCAATTTAATATATGGTCCCCGGGTAGGGGCCGTATCAGATATTAAACTGATAAGAACAGATACTACACTTGATCTTAGCCAAAAGGCCGAGCGTGCCCAGGACTTCTCCAGGGGGCAGTGCGGCTCCCTCTGCTGTGACCGCCAGTAGTGGTTCAGACACACTTGACGAGGAAGTTAGGCAGCTAGGGATGGAGGGAAGGGGCGTGGCTGCTGTCTGCAACTGCAGCTAGGTTGTGTGGCTGGTGTGTGCACTTGGGCAGTGATACTGCACAGCTGCAGTTGGGAAGGGGTGTGTGTGTGTGTGTAAGTTGCTAAGGTCCAACATTGCTTTACACAAGTGATCAGGGGAGAGCGGTGACACGCAGTCCCCACTACCAGAAATTATGCAGTCGAGATTCCCCCATTTGGGGAATTCGCAGGGGTCAGCACATCCGGAAGTGCAATGGAAGAGCCTCGCCCTGGGTGAACTACCTTCCTGATCATAGTATCGCCCCTGCC
The DNA here is from genome assembly GCA_036850595.1 of Rhyacichthys aspro. NCBI lineage: Eukaryota > Metazoa > Chordata > Actinopteri > Gobiiformes > Rhyacichthyidae > Rhyacichthys > Rhyacichthys aspro. The sequence goes on from CM072151.1 coordinate 20,666,205, forward strand.
AGGTAAGTATGAGTTGTTTGGCTTAGAGCAGGGTGAGGTTTCCTGGGACATGGCAAGTTGGACTACGGGGCCCCAATCAGGACAAAGACCTGTTTTTGGGGGTTGGGTGTTTGCGTGGGTGGGACTTAGGCCCAAAGGGGGTAGCGAGTCCAGCTCAACCTGGGCTCGGCCCCACTGGGTTATACTGAGTCAAGCTCAACTGGGGCTCAGGCCCACTCGGAGGATAGGGAGCTCAACCTGAGCGCTTGCCCACTTGGGTATAGTGAGTCCAGCTCAACCTGCACTCAGGTTTACTGGTAAATGCTGTAAGTAGTGATAGGCAGCACCGTGCGAGGTTTAGGAGCGTGTGTCGAGTAATCCCGGAAATGTTTAGTGAAGCGCGTATCGACGCTTGTGTCGTTTAGGGCAAGTGACGTCACTGATGACGTTCGAAGCCTCGCTGGTTCAGGAAGTAGTTCGAGACTTCATGTAGCAGCGCAATTTATGAACTTGTTGCACAAGCACATTCAGAGCCCTGTTCACGTTCACAAGCACATTCACTGCCCCTGACCTTGTTGAAACACTGCACCAACAGATGTCCCCTGTCATTATGAGGTATTCAATCATAAGCCAAATGATTTACTGATAATTTGTCAAAAAATATTACATTCCATTGTATTGTCATGTTGCATCTGACCAGATCTGTCATCTAATCAGTGGTGGAGTGGATAGTGCTCTTAGCTAGAGTGCGAGAGATGAGTTCGAGTCCCATTGGGAGCACCAACTAAAAAAGGTGGTGTTTTTGTTTGTTTCATTTTTTTGTCAAAGTATTGCATGAAAGATACTGTACATAAGGTGCATTTATCAAGATGAACTGATTTTCTTACTTGGCAGCCATTCCCATGGCTGCACTGATACAGGACAACAGCCTATTGAGTGCATTACATATTGATAATATATCTGGCTGTCTAACAGTCTTTGACCAGCAGGGGTTTGTGTTCACACGAAGCCTTGAGAAATGAACCTTTTTTGAACCATTTGGCTGCAAGGCTACAAGAAGCTTCATCTCGCCATCACTAGCTTAAAGCTTACTAACAGAAGCGGCAGACTGCCAAAGTCACTGTATTTGATTTTCTACAAGAAGAGAAGAGTGCACCGTTCCTGGAGATACTGCAATACCAGGTCGATGCGTGGAGTGGACGGAGCAAGCCCCTAATTCCATCTCCTTGTTCCAAAAATCAATTTAATATATGGTCCCGGGTAGGGGACGTATCAGATATTAAACTGATAAGAACAGATACTACACTTGATCTTAGCCAAAAGGCCGAAAAGCGATGCCCAGGACTTCTCCAGGGGCAGTGCGGCTCCCTCTGCTGTGACCGCCAGTAGTGGTTCAGACAACTTGACGAGGGAGTTAGGCAGCTAGGGGGGGGGAAGGGGCGTGGCTGCTGTCTGCAACTGCAGCTAGGTTGTGTGGCTGGTGTGTGCACTTGGGCAGTGATACTGCACAGCTGCAGTTGGGAGGGTGTGTGTGTGTGTGTGGTGCTAAGGTCCAACATTGCTTACACAAGTGATCGGGAGAGAAGGCATGTTCCCCACTACCAGAAATTATGCAGTCGAGTCCACATGGGAATCGCAGGGGTCAGCACATGGAAGTGCAATGGAAGAGCCTCGCCCTGGGTGAACTACCTTCCTGATCATAGTATCGCCCCTGCCAGGTAAGTATGAGTTGTTTGGCTTAGAGCAGGGTGAGGTTTCCTGGGACATGGCAAGTTGGACTACAGGGCCCCAATCAGGACAAAGACCTGTTTTTGGGGGTTGGGTGTTTGCGTGGGTGGGACTTAGGCCCAAAGGGGGTAGCGAGTCCAGCTCAACCTGGGCTCGGCCCCACTGGGTTATACTGAGTCAAGCTCAACTGGGGCTCGGGCCCACTCGGAGGATAGGGAGCTCAACCTGAGCGCTTGCCCACTTTGGTATAGTGAGTCCAGCTCAGCCTGCACTCAGGTTTACTGGTAAATGCTGTAAGTAGTGATGGGCAGCACCGTGCCGAGGTTTCGGAGCGTGTGTCGAGTAATCCCGGAAATGTTTAGTGAAGCGCGTATCGACGCTTGTGTCGTTTAGGGCAAGTGACGTCACTGAGACGTTCGAAGCCTCGCTGGTCAGGAAGTGGTTCGAGACTTCATGTAGCAGCGCAATTTATGAACTTGTTGCAAAGCACATCCGAGCCCTGTTCACGTTCACAAGCACATTCACTGCCCCTGACCTTGTTGAAAACTGCAACAAAGATGTCTCCCTGTCATTATGAGGTATTCAATCATAAGCCAAATGACTTCTGAAAATTTGTCAAAAAAAATTACATTCCATTGTATTGTCATGTTGCATCTGACCAGATCTGTCATCTAATCAGTGGTGGAGTGGTTAGTGCTCTTAGCTAGAGTGGAGAGATGGGAGTTCGAGTCCCATTGGGAGCACCAACGACAAGGTGGTGTTTTTGTTTGTTTCAATTTTTTTGTCAAAGTATTGCATGAAGATACTGTACATAAGGTGCATTTATCAAGATGAACTGATTTTCTTTTACTTGGCAGCCATTCCCATGGCTGCACTGATACAGGACAACAGCCTATTGAGTGCATTACATATTGATAATATATCTGGCTGTCTAACAGTCTTTGACCAGCAGGGGGTTTGTGTTCACACGAAGCCTTGAGAAATGAACCTTTTTTGAACCATTTGGCTGCAAGGCTACAAGAAGCTTCATCTCGCCATCACTAGCTTAAAGCTTACTAACAGAAGCGGCAGACTGCCAAAGTCACTGTATTTGATTTTCTACAAAGAGAGAAGAGTGCACCGTTCCTGGAGATACTGCAATACCAGGTCGATGAGAGTGAGTGGGCAAAGCAAGCACCTAATTCCATCTCCTTGTTCCAAAAATCAATTTAATATATGGTACCCGGGTAGGGGACGTATCAGATATTAAACTGATAAGAACAGATACTACACTTGATCTTAGCCAAAAGGCCGAGAAGCGATGCCCAGGACTTCTCCAGGGGCAGTGCGGCTCCCTCTGCTGTGACCGCCAGTAGTGGTTCAGACACACTTGAGGAAGTTAGGCAGCTAGGGATGGAGGGAAGGGGCGTGGCTGCTGTCTGCAACTGCAGCTAGGTTGTGTGGATGGTGTGTGCACTTGGGCAGTGATACTGCACAGCTGCAGTTGGGAAGGGTGTGTGTGTGTGTGTAAGTTGCTAAGGTCCAACATTGCTTTACACAAGTGATAAGGGAGAGCGAAGCAGATCCCACTACCAGAAATCATGCAGTCGAGATTCCCACATTTGGGGAATTCGCAGGGGTCAACACATCCGGAAGTGCAATGGAAGAGCCTCGCACTGGGTGAACTACCTTCCTGATCATAGTATCGCCCCTGCCAGGTAAGTATGAGTTGTTTGGCTTAGAGCAGGGTGAGGTTTCCTGGGACATGGCAAGTTGGACTACAGGGCCCCAATCAGGACAAAGACCTGTTTTTGGGGGGGTTGGGTGTTTGCGTGGGTGGGACTTAGGCCCAAAGGGGGGTAGCGAGTCCAGCTCAACCTGGGCTCGGCCCCACTGGGTTATACTGAGTCAAGCTCAACTGGGGCTCGGGCCCACTCGGAGGATAGGGAGCTCAACCTGAGCGCTTGCCCACTTTGGTATAGTGAGTCCAGCTCAACCTGCACTCAGGTTTACTGGTAAATGCTGTAAGTAGTGATGGGCAGCACCGTGCCGAGGTTTCGGAGCGTGTGTCGAGTAATCCCGGGAAATGTTTAGTGAGGCGCGTATCGACGCTTGTGTCGTTTAGGGCAAGTGGCGTCACTGATGACGTTCGAAGCCTCGCTAGTTCAGGAAGTGGTTCGAGACTTCATGTAGCAGCGCAATTTATGAACTTGTTGCACAAGCACATTCAGAGCCCTGTTCACGTTCCCAAGCACATTCACTGCCCCTGACCTTGTTGAAACACTGCAACAACAGATGTGCCCCTGTCATTATGAGGTATTCAATCATAAGCCAAATGATTTACTGATAATTTGTCAAGAAATATTACATTCCATTGTATTGTCATGTTGCATCTGACCAGATCTGTCATCTAATCAGTGGTGGAGTGGTTAGTGCTCTTAGCTAGAGTGCAGGAGATGGGAAGTTCGAGTCCCATTGGGAGCACCAACGACAAAAGGTGGTGTTTTTGTTTGTTTCATTTTTTTTTGTCAAAGTATTGCATGAAAGATACTGTACATAAGGTGCATTTATCAAGATGAACTGATTTTCTTTTACTTGGCAGCCATTCCCATGGCTGCACTGATACAGGACAACAGCCTATTGAGTGCATTACATATTGATAATATATCTGGCTGTCTAACAGTCTTTGACCAGCAGGGGTTTGTGTTCACCACGAAGCCTTGAGAAATGAACCTTTTTTGAACCATTTGGCTGCAAGGCTACAAGAAGCTTCATCTCGCCATCACTAGCTTTAAGCTTACTAACAGAAGCGGCAGACTGCAAAAGTCACTGTATTTGATTTTCTAAAAAGAGAAGAGTGCACCGTTCCTGGAGATACTGCAATACCAGGTCGATGCGTGAGTGGACGGAGCAAGCCCCTAATTCCATCTCCTTGTTCCAAAAATCAATTTAATATATGGTCCCCGGGTAGGGGATTATCCGATATTAAACTGATAAGAACAGATACTACACTTGATCTTAGCCAAAAGGCCGATAGCTATGCCCAGGACTTCTCCAGGGGGCAGTGCGACTCCTGCTGTGACCGCCAGTAGTGGTTCAAAACACTTGAGGGAAGTTAGGCAGCTAGGGATGGAGGGAAGGGGCGTGGCTGCTGTCCTGCAACTGCAGATAGGTTGTGTGGCTGGTGTGTGCACTTGGGCAGTGATACTGCACAGCTGCAGTTAGGAAGGGTGTGTGTGTGTGTGTGTAAGTTGCTAAGGTCCAACATTGCTTTACACAAGTGATCAGGAGAGCGCGAACGCAGTCCCCCACCACCAGAAATTATGCAGTCGAGATTCCCCATTTGGGGAATTCGCAGAGGGTCAGCACATCCGGAAGTGCAATGGAAGAGCCTCGCCCTGGGTGAACTACCTTCCTGATCATAGTATCGCCCCTGCCAGGTAAGTATGAGTTGTTTGGCTTAGAGCAGGGGGAGGTTTCCTGGGACATGGCAAGTTGGAGTACGGGGCCCCAATCAGGACAAAGACCTGTTTTTGGGGGTTGGGTGTTTGCGTGGGTGGGACTTAGGCCCAAAGGGGGTAGCGAGTCCAGCTCAACCTGGGCTCGGCCCCCCTGGGTTATACTGAGTCAAGCTCAGCTGGGGCTCGGGCCCACTCGGAGGATAGGGAGCTCAACCTGAGCGCTTGCCCACTTTGGTATAGTGAGTCCAGCTCAGCCTGCACTCGGGTTTACTGGTAAATGCTGTAAGTAGTGATGGGCAGCACCGTGCCGAGGTTTCGGAGCGTGTCGAGTAATCCCGGGAAATGTTTAGTGAAGCGCGTATCGGCGCTTGTGTCGTTTAGGGCAAGTGGCGTCACTGATGACGTTCGAAGCCTCGCTGGTTCGGGAAGTGGTTCGAGACTTCATGTAGCAGCGCAATTTATGAACTTGTTGCACAAGCACATTCAGAGCCCTGTTCACGTTCACAAGCACATTCACTGCCCCTGACCTTGTTGAAACACTGCAACAACAGATGTGCCCCTGTCATTATGAGGTATTCAATCATAAGCCAAATGATTTACTGATAATTTGTCAAGAAATATTACATTCCATTGTATTGTCATGTTGCATCTGACCAGATCTGTCATCTAATCAGTGGTGGAGTGGTTAGTGCTCTTAGCTAGGTGGGGAGTGGGGTTCGGTCCCATTGGGGCACCAACGCAAAAGGTTGTTTTTGTTTGTTTCATTTTTTTGTCAAAGTATTGCATGAAAGATACTGTACATAAGGTGCATTTATCAAGATGAACTGATTTTCTTTTACTTGGCAGCCATTCCTATGGCTGCACTGATACAGGACAACAGCCTATTGAGTGCATTACATATTGATAATATATCTGGCTGTCTAACAGTCTTTGACCAGCAGGGGGTTTGTGTTCAAACGAAGCCTTGAGAAATGAACCTTTTTTGAACCATTTGGCTGCAAGGCTACATAGGCAAGAATCTCATCTCGCCATCACTAGCTTTAAGCTTACTAACAGAAGCGGCAGACTGCCAAAGTCACTGTATTTGATTTTCTACAAAGAGAGAAGAGTGCACCGTTCCTGGAGATACTGCAATACCAGGTCGATGCGTGGAGTGGACGGAGCAAGCCCCTAATTCCATCTCCTTGTTCCAAAAATCAATTTAATATATGGTCCCCTGGGTAGGGGGACTTATCAGATATTAAACTGATAAGAACAGATACTACACTGTTCTTAGCCAAAGGCCGAGCGTGCCCAGGACTTCTCCGGGGGAGTGCGGCTCCCTCTGCTGTGACCCCCAGTAGTTGTTTAGAAGATTGAGGAAGTAACAGCTAGGGGGGGGGAAGGGGCGTGGCTGCTGTCTGAAACTGCAGCTAGGTTGTGTGGCTGGTGTGTGCACGTGGGCAGTGATACTGCACAGCTGCAGTGGGGAAGGGTGTGTGTGTGTGTAAGTTGCTAAGTTCCAACATTGCTTTACACAAGTGATCGGGGAGAGCGCACGACATGTTCCCCACTACCAGAAATTATGCAGTCGAGATTCCACATTTGGGGATTCGCAGAGGTCAACACACCAGAAGTGCAATGGAAGAGCCTCGCCCTGGGTGAACTACCTTCCTGATCATAGTATCGCCCCTGCCAGGTAAGTATGAGTTGTTTGGCTTAGAGCAGGGTGAGGTTTCCTGGGACATGGCAAGTTGGACTACAGGGCCCCAATCAGGACAAAGACCTGTTTTTGGGGGTTGGGTGTTTGCGTGGGTGGGACTTAGGCCCAAAGGGGGTAGCGAGTCCGGCTCAACCTGGGCTCGGCCCCTGGGTTATACTGAGTCAATCAACTGGGGCTCGGGCCCACTCGGAGGATAGGGAGCTCAACCTGAGCGCTTGCCCACTTTGGTATAGTGAGTCCAGCTCAACCTGCACTCGGGTTTACTGGTAAATGCTGTAAGTAGTGATGGGCAGCACCGTGCCGAGGTTTCGGAGCGTGTGTCGAGTAATCCCGGGAAATGTTTAGTGAAGCGCGTATCGACGCTTGTGTCGCTTAGGGCAAGTGACGCCACTGATGACGTTCGAAGCCTCGCTGGTTCAGGAAGTGGTTCGAGACTTCATGTAGCAGCGCAATTTATGAACTTGTTGCACAAGCACATTCAGAGCCCTGTTCACGTTCACAAGCACATTCACTGCCCTGACCTTGTTGAAACACTGCAACAACAGATGTGCCCCTGTCATTATGAGGTATTCAATCATAAGCCAAATGATTTACTGATAATTTGTCAAAAAATATTACATTCCATTGTATTGTTTCATGTTGCATCTGACCAGATCTGTCATCTAATCAGTGGTGGAGTGGTTAGTGCTCTTAGCTAGAGTGCAGGAGATGGGAAGTTGGAGTCCCATTGGGAGCACCAACGACAAGGTGGTGTTTTGTTTGTTTCATTTTTTTTGTCAAAGTATTGCATGAAAGATACTGTACATAAGGTGCATTTATCAAGATGAACTGATTTTCTTTTACTTGGCAGCCATTCCCATGGCTGCACTGATAGGACAACAGCCTATTGAGTGCATTACATATTGATAATATATCTGGCTGTCTAACAGTCTTTGACCAGCAGGGGTTTGTGTTCTACGAAGCCTTGAGAAATGAACCTTTTTTTGAACCATTTGGCTGCAAGGCTACAAGAAGCTTCATCTCGCCATCACTAGCTTTAAACACTAACAGAAGCGGCAGACTGCCAAAGTCACTGTATTTGATTTTCTAAGAGAGAAGAGTGCACCGTTCCTGGAGATACTGCAATACAAGGTCGATGCGTAGAGTGGACGGAGCAAGCCCCTAATTCCATCTCCTTGTTCCAAAAATCAATTTAATATATGGTCCCAGGTAGGGA